>ML780184.1:760262-774061 GCA_009831015.1 Picea engelmannii | reverse complement strand
ACTACTCATCAACTATGACTCATCAATATGTACCAACATCATCAACTATACACCTCATGTATGTGCGCCAACTCATCAACTACTTGTCTCAACCATGTACCCAACATGTACCACAACCAAAAGCCCTCATCAATTTCATCATCCAAATCTGATTTGTAGCTCTATAATAGACTTGGTGTATATGATCACATTTCTGCAAACCTTCCTTAACTTTAAAAGCAAGAAACTAGCATTTTCATCAAACTTTTCTTTAGTCTCACATCCCTAGTTTTGGATTAGTTAACAACCCTAACTTGAAGTAATAATAACTTTGAACCTATAATGTATAAATATCTGAAACTAATACACAATTTTCTTCAGTGTGTTTTATGCAATTCCTCCAAGTGTTTCTACTTGAAACCTCTCAAAAAATGAGTTATAGCAAAAATGACATACCTTGCTGAATTCTGTCTTATTCTAGAGAGCAGCCTTGTAGAGCATGCCCCGCACAAAATATTTGATGAATTGATCTGAAACTGTTAAAAAACATACTAGAGACTGTACCCTAACCAAAACATTTGGTCATACTGAATTTGGATAGTTTCAGGACTGGCCATAAACCCTATTTTCCACGGAGTGTAACTCCCAAAATACAACGACCCACAAGCTGAATTTTTTACCACAGATACTTGGATATGTTTGATCACTTGCATAGCAATTTCAAGATCTGAATCATTATAGAAAAAAAAATTATAGCGAAAATGGTGAGATGACCTGTAAATAACATACCTTAGAAAGCACCATCAAAAGAATTTATCCTTCCTTGCATTTCAGCCTTCTTTTCTTCACTTTCCTCAGAATTTTGGCTTAGATATCATTTTTTTACCTCAAACACCTATATATATTCAATATTCTCAAGTTTGATTCAAATGAGAGAGCCTTGCCTCTTATTTATACTCTCTAAGTAACTTCCTTGAAAACATCTTCTAGGTCACATGGCCCACTTTCCTTATTTTAGGGTTGGGTCCACTTCTAATTTCTCCATTAAATTTATTATTGAAATAATTTATTTTGTATTCACATTGAATTATAATACACTCATCACTTCACTTTGTTATTTACCTTTTAAAATCTCTTAAACCTCTTTGACTACTTTGACCTTTTGGGGCTTCTAGATGACATATGAGGGTCCTCCAACTTCGTAAGGCCATAACTCTCAAACCGTGAGGAGTTATGTGACATTCTACATACCGCCAAAAATGGCATGACATGTACTATCCATATAGAATAGTATTATCTAAAAATATATCATAACTCATACTGTTACCCATTAAACAAACTTGGGTCCATTACCCAAACCTGGGGTCTCCAACTTCTCATGGCCATAACTTTCTAACCATGAGGAATTATGTGTCGTTCCACATACCAACGGAAATTACATGACAACCACTATCCATCTAGGATATTTTCCCTGACAAATTCACTTTCCTTCATCTCATTATTCCACAATTAAGCATGGGTTCTCTTACTCCACAAAGCGTCTTCTTGTGAGGGCTTTCACCATAAGGGGACCACTTTGGAGTTCATTCATATTTACTTCTTATCAACCATTACAAAACAATAATGAGTCATATTTACATCAAACAATATTGGGTCCATTACCCAAACCTTTGTGCTACGGGGCTTTCTTCAAGGGTTGACATCAATGACAACCAACCTTAATCAACATTTAGAACACACTTGAGCATATTGAATATCTATAGGTGTCTAAGGTAACCAAAGGACATCTAAGTCTAATTTCATAGGTAATGTGAAGAAAAGAAGGTCGTAATTCAAGGGAGGATAAAATCTTTTGATGATGCTTTCTAAGGTATGTTAATTATATGTCATCTCACCATTTTCGCAATAATTTTTTTTATAAAATGATTAAGACCATTAAATTGATATTCCATTGAGGAAACATATCCAATTATCCATGGTAAAAAAATCATCTTGTGATTCATTGTATTTTTGGAGTTACACTCTGTGGAAAATAGGGTTTGTGGCTAGTCCTGAAACTAGTCCAAAACAAGTGTTTCAAGTAAAAATGTCCTAACTTCTTCATAATAGATCCAAATATAGTAATAATTTTTTTTTTGGTTAGAGTATAATCTGTAGTATGATGTGTCAACAAATATTCCATGTGGGGTGTTAGCGTCATAAGTCACTCCTGGATTGCTAGCAGGAGCAGAGCCCGACGCCCATCAGTTTTATGTCACAGTAGTTTATAGATGGGGTGACCGAATGGAAGCCAACTCAAAACAATATCATTCCAACTCCAAAACTAGGCCAGGCATGCATAGGTGAGTGAGGTCTTATATAAACTTCAGACAGTGAGTTGTAGTAAAGGGTGAACAGGTGGAAGACTTATATAAGAGAAAAGTAGAGGTCTGTTATTAACTTCGGGTTTCTAACAGGCTGAGGAAGAAGACGTCCAAACGCAATATCATCTTACATTCAAATGCAAAGCCAGAGAATGCAATAATGCAACAATAAATATTTTATCATAACATAACTGCAATAATTCGCGCGAATCAGTCAATCACGAACTCTCTTAGCATGAGACGGAAATTAGATGGAGTAAGAAAAATTGTTTGTCATAAAACAAGATATCTCATATACAGATGCATAACCAACAAACTAGAATATCTGTTAAAACTTTACAGTAGGGAGCTCTGCTCTACCATCGATGCTTACAAAATACAAAGACTGAGTTTATAACTCAGGAAAATTCACCTCCCAGAGGCGTGCCCAGTCACCTAAGGCTTGGTGTCCCTTCAGTCAAACTCGTACTGATATCTTTCTTTAAATGCCACCTTAACTACGCATGGCTCTTGTAAGGAGGGTAGCTGAGCCATGAAGTGCTCGGCTAGCGTGCACAAACTTCTCTGTCGAGTCGAGGACTTCGGCATGGCTTTGTTGAGAGAATCGATACACAGGACCTCTGTGAGCAGGCGGATCGCTAGACCCTCCATTCCCCTCATTTAATGAATGAAAGGAGGTTTCAACCGCCCGCTCTTGCCTTCATTTACTTCAATACTAGGAACAGTATTAAGATCGGGTCCGATGGCGCCTAGAGGTCGCGATGATCCCTTCTGCAACTGAGCTCGGTGCCTCTGGCCTTCTTTATGCAACTCCTTCCTCTCCCCAAGTGACCATGGGCTGTGACCATATGCTTTCGGCGTTCGTGAATATGAAAGGGATAATCTTTACTGATTGAAATCACGATGAGCGATATGCCGAGACGGCTTAATCTAGCACCACGTGTCCTTCTAGATCTGATGGTTCTTACTCTCTCGGTGATGTCGTGGGCCTGGGTTCGGGATTCTCCTGGCACCTCGCGCATCGGAAAATAACGGAGCTGCTCTTTGCGTGTTGGAGTCGTGATGGGCGAAGCGCCGAGATGGCTCTACTTGCTGCCAGGTGTCCCTTCTGGATGGATGGCTGAAAAAACTTCGTGATACCGCGGGCCCCACTTTCTATGCTTTCGGCGCTATCGGGGTTCGAGGTTTCGCGATGTTGAACAACATGAAACTCTCACCCCACGAACTTCCGATCGCCGAAACACCGCATCCTTAGGATGAACGGATGAGGGGGCATTCGATATTTACAAGGGAACTGCCCTCATTTGCAGGCTCGCTTGATATGACCCAGGGTTGAGACCGTGGGCTCGGCGCCAGAGGAACTTTTGGCGTCTCGTTGATTGGTACTTCCAAGTGCAATGAGATAAGGGCTCCCTGCTCCCCAAAACCCCGATCCACGATATGCCGACAGGCTGCCACCTTTCCCAGTTAGATCGGACGACCCAGATTCAGCCTTGAAATATAAGGGCTTTCTTTGGTGCTACATGTCGGGTAACTTGGTAACCCCGAGATCCCGATGACCGTTGATCTACTTCGTGGATGGATCTCGGCTGTAGACATCAAAACCTTGCCTGCTCGCTTGACTTGTAACCAGAAAGTTGGTGCTTCCGCTGCTGCACTTGGGCATTTCACATGCAATCTACAATCCTAGGTGCTTCTGCGCCTAATGACAAAAATAATCGCTAAAACGGGGCACACTCTACAAGGTTGCTCTCTAGACTAAGCCAAAATTTAGCAAGGTATGCCATTTTTTCTATAAATCGTTTTCTGAGAGGTTTCAAGTAGTGGAACATGAAGGAATTGCATAAAACACATTGAAGAAAATTGTGTATCAATTTCATATCTTTATTCATTACCGGTACATAGTTATGATTATTTCAAGTTAGAGTTGTTGACTAATCCAAAACTAGTCATGTGAGACTAAATAAAAGGTTGATGAAAATGCTAGTCTCTTGTTGTTAAAGTTAATGAAGGTTTGCAGGTATGTGATCATATACACCAGGTCTATTACAAAGTTACAAATCATATTTGGATGATTAAATTGATGAGGAATTTTGGTTAAGGTACTGTTGGGTACATGGTTGAGACAAGTAGTTGATGAGTTGGAACATACATGAGGTGTATAGTTGATAATGTTGGTACATATTGATGAGTCATAGTTGATGAGTAGTTGATACATGATTGGTACATACTTGGTACATGGTTGGATGCACTTGTTTATGGTACAGGTTGATTACAGTTTTTTTGGTACAGATTGGTACATGGTTGATGCACTTGTTTATGGTACAGGTTGATTACAGGTTGAGGTACAAGTTGATGCATGGTTGATGCATGGTTTGGGTTTATTGGTACAGGTTTACATCGGTATATCTCACAGTGATAGTGTGACAGTGGTTCTATCATTCTACTTCTACTTCAGAGCGGTTGGGCGGGGCAAGGACAGGTGGTTGTATCCACCTTCCGATTGTAGCTGGAGAATATAGGGGGTTGTAGCCAGCTTCTAGTTGTAGCCAGAGAACAGGGGATTTGGAGCTTCCTTTAGGTTGTAGCATGAGAAATAAGGGGGTTGGAGCCTCCTTCCAGTTTCATCTGGAAAACAAGGGAAGTTGGTGGTTCCAATGAATGTAATTCTTCAAGACATATAAGAAAAAACATTATGTGGTTTTCTCCCACCCCTTGGGTTTCCACGTAAAACACTAGTGTACTGTGTATGTGTATGATTGTTCATTTGTTCATTTCTTATTTACTCTGCAGATATTGGATTATAATGCTACATTGATATAACACTTGTATTGTATGTTTAAAAATTATTAAATTTATCTATTACTGATTCACCCCCGCCCCTCCCTCTCAGTAATCCAACATCAGTCTCCTTCGAAAATGACGATTCAACCAAAATCATTGGAAAAGGCGCGGTCAGAATTGGGAACAAGAATACAAAGGCAAAAAATGTTCTACTAGTAGAATATATGAAACATAATCTTCTAAGTGTGAGTCAAATGTGTGACCAAGGTCATAAAGTTACTTTCGATTCACAAAAGTGTGAGATAAGAAAAGAAGGTTTAAGAAAATTGATTGTTACAGCTGTGAGAACTTCAACCAACATATGTGTTAAGTGAAATTGGAAATGAAAAGTGTTGTCTAGGAAAGGAAGATAAAATTTGGTTATGGCACAGAAGAATGGGTCACATACATTTTGATAACCTTGTCAAATTCAACAAAAGAGAAGTAGTCAAAGAAATTCCCCAGATCATGAAACCAACCAACACTTTATGCAAGCATTGTCAACAAGGAAAGCAAATAAAGACTAAGTTCAAATCAAAGGAATATTCAACGACACGACCAATGGAAATTATGCATATTGATCTAGTTGGACCAACTACAAAAAAGGGCTTAAAAGGTGAGAAATAATTTATGTTATTAGTTGATGATTATACAAGAATGACCGCAGTTTGTTTTCTCAATAATAAGTCAGAAGATTTTGAAAACTTCAAGATATACAAGGAAATGGTTGAAAATGAAATGGATTCAAAAATCAAATGATTGAGATCTGATAATGGATGAGAGTTCACTTCAAAGGAACTTATGGAATATTGCAACAGTCATGGAATAAAAAGGAAATTCTTCATTGCTAGGACACCTCAACAGAATGGAGTTGTTGAAAGAAAGAACAGGACAGTACAAGAAATGGATCGAACGATGCTATTGGATTCCAAATTGACAGATATATTTTTGGACACATGCAATGCATACAACAGTTCACATTCAAAACAGAGTAATACTCAGAAACAACACTGACAAAACTCCTTACAAGCTATGAAAAGGAAGACCAACAATTGTAAAGAACTTCAGAGTTTTTGGAAGCAAATGCTATATCAAAAGAGAAGATGTCAGAATGGGAAAGTTTGACTCTCGTGTGGACAAATGAGTACTTGTTGGTTACTCAAGTACAAGAAAATAATACAAGTGTTACAAACTGAGATTGAACAAAGTGGTGGAAAGTATCAACGTAACAATTGATGAAACGGGTAGATAAGAATTAAAGGAAGAAGAAAATGAATCAATGGAACAAATTTACGAAGAAGAAAAAAAGATGAAAAAGAAGGGGAAGGCGAAGAGGATCCGATAGAAACAGAAGAGAAAGTTCAACAAGTAACTCCAAAAACACCTAGCAGACGAGTACAAAAGAACCATCATTTAGATCATATTATCGGAAACAAAGATGCAGGAGTTGAGACTAGAAGAAGAATTTGTTCACTAAAACAAACACACCTAACACTCACATATATGATTGAACCAACCTATTTTGAAGAGGCCAGCAAGGATGAATTTTGGAACAAGGCCATGGATAAAGAATTGGATCAAATAGAGAAAAATGACACTTGAGAATTGGTTCCAAGACCAAAGGATAAAAATGTGATCGGCACAAAGTGGGTATACAAGAATAAATTGAATGGAGATGGACAGGTTACAAGGAACAAAGCTAGATTGGTAGGTAAAGGATATGCACATGTTGAAGGAATCGACTTTGAAGAGACATTTTCCCCAGTTGCTAGAATGGAAGCAATCTGATTTGTTTTATCTTATGAATGCTCCAAAAATATTAAAGTGTATCAGATGGACATAAAATCATCTTTTCTGAATGGGAAACTTGAAGAAGAAGTCTACATTAAACAACCATAAGTATTTCAGCTATCAGAGAACGAATATTATGTGTGTAAATTAAGAAAGGCCTTGTATGGTCTAAAAAAGGCTCCTAGAGCATGGTAGTATAGACTGGATAAATATCTACAACATACAGGGTTCCGAAAAGTAAGTGCAGACAACAACCTCTACATCAAGGTAAGTCAAGATAGTATTTTATTAATTGAATTTTATGTTGATGATATTATTTTTGGTAGTGATGATGACAGGTTAAGCCATAAATTTGCAAAGGATATGCAGAATGAATTTTAATTGTCATTACTTGGAGAACTATCCTTCTTTATGGGACTTCAGATACGTCAAAGCAACTAAGGAATTTTATTTCTCAAACCAAGTATATCAGAGAAATTCTAAAGAGGTTCGGAAAGGAATACTGCAAACTAGTTATCACTCCCATGCAAACCAGTTGCAAGTTAAGAAAATATGATGATTCAAAGTCTATAGATCAGAGGCAATACAGGTCAATAATTGGTAGCCTACTATATGTGACAACATCCAGACCAGATGTAATGGAGATAGTTGGACAGGTGGCACGGTTTCAAGAAGCACCAAAGGAATCACATGTGTTAGTAGTGAAGAGGATTTTCAGATATCTCAAAGGAACATAAGAGTTTGGACTATGGTATCCAAAAGGAAATGATCTATCTCTTATTGCCTACACAGATGCAGATTGGGCAGGTTGTATTGATGACCAATGAAGCACCATTGGAGCAATGTTCTACTTGGGTGAGTGTTTAGTATCATGGCTAAGTAGGAAACGATCATCAGTATCTCTATCTACAGCCAAGGTAGAGTATATTGCAGCAACAACATGTTGTACACAGGTTCTTTGGATGAAACAAATTCTGACAGATATATAGGTTGCATATGATGAGCCCATTCCAATCTATTGTGATAATACAAGTGCCATCAATATCTCAAAGAACCTAGTGATGCACTGCAAGACAAAGCACATTCCAATCAAGTATCACTTTCTACGAGAACATGTTGCAGAAAAGAACATCAGAGTTGAGTATGTGGGAACAAAAGAACAAGTGGCAGAAATATTTACAAAACCACTTCCACAAGAAGCCTTTGAGTATCTTCTCCAGAGACTCAAAGTTATTTCTAATCCAAAAGGAATGCTTTTGAATGCTTATCTTATATGTATTAGATGTACACAAGGAAGCGCCATAAAGAGGACAGTTTAGTTAGGGGGAGCAGCCCTGGATGGAAAGATACCTTTTCCATTGATGACAAAGGGGGAGATATTTATCAGATGCAAAGGACAAAGGCATGATTCCAGGGGGAGTAATGGTCACACATATGCAGAGGATAGAGGCATGGTTCCAGGGGGAGCATGAGTGATATGAATTCAATATTGCATTAAATGATTTCAGTATTGCATCAGAGTGTTTCCATCAATGCCAAAGGGGGATATTCCTGATTAAGGTTGGTTTTCATTGATGTCAACCCTTGAAGAAAGTCTGGTAGTGAATTCTGGTAGCACAAATATTTGGGTAATGGACCCAAGGTTGTTTCATGTATAATGGTATGATTTTTAAGATATTTGATGGTAATACTATTATATATGGCTATTACATGTCATTCCATTTATGGTGGCATGTGGAACATCATATAACTCCTCACAGTTTGAGAGTTATGGCCTTACGAAGTTGGAGGACCCTCATATGTCATCTAGAAGCCCCAAAAGGTCAAAGTAGTCAAAGTGGTTTAAGATATTTTATAAGGTAAATAATAAAGTGAAGTGATGAGTGTACTATAATTCAAAGTGAATACAAAATAAATTATTTAAATAATAAATTTAATGGAGAAATTAGAAGTGGGTTAACCCTAAAATAAGGAAAGTGGGCAAAGTGACCTAGAAGATGCTTCTAAGGAAGCTACATGGAGAGTATAAATAAGAGGCAAGGCTCTCTCATTTTACATCACACTTGAGCATATTGAATATCTACAGGTGACTGAGGTAACCAAAGGATATCTAAGCCGAATTTAGAGGGAAGGTTAAGAAAAGAAAGCCAGAATTTAAGGGATGATAAATTATTTTGATGATGCTTTCTAAGGTATGTTATTTACAGGTCATCAAACCATTTTTGAAATAATTTTTTTTCTATAATGATTCAGATAGTGAAATTGATAGGCCATTGAGGAAACATATCCAAGTATCTATGGTAAAAATGTTAGCTTTTGGGTCATTGTATTTTTGGAGTTACACTCCGTGGAAAATAGGGTTTGTGGCTAGTCTGAAAACTAGTCTAAAACATGTGTTACGGGTAAAAATATCATAAATTCTTCATAACAGATCCAAATTCAATAATACAAAATGTGTTGGTTAGAGTATAGTCCATAGTATTTTCTGTAACATTTTTAGATCCACTCAACAAATATTCTGTGCGGGGCACGGTCTACAAGGTCGCTCTCTAGAATAAGACAAAATTCAACAAGGTATGCCTTTTTTGCTATAAATCCTTTTCTGAGAGGTTCCAAGTAGTGACATCTAGAGGAATTGCATAAAAAAAACTGAAGAACATAGTGTACTATTTTCATACCTTTATTCATTACAGGGACATAGTTATGATTATTTCAAGTTAGGGTTGTTGACCAATCCCAAACTAGTCATGTGAGACTAAAGAAAAGTTTGATGAAAATGCTAGTCTCTTGTTGTGAAAGTTAAGGAAGGTTTGCAGGTTTGTGATCATATACACCAGGTCTATTACAGAGTTGCAAATCTGATCCGGATTATTTTCGGCATGAAATGAGAGCGGAGATATAATAAGGAAATGCACAGAGATATCGTAGATATTCAATAATATAACAGAAATGTATCAGAGATGAAACCATAACCATAGATATACAGTAATACACGATTTCTATTAATGAAATAAATGTACAGAGACTGTAAAAATACAGAGTGAAAGACTCGCTAGAATGGTGGCAGCTTATCTCTGAGAAGAGATGTGACGGCTACTCGCATTTGCCAGAAGATCATTACAATGAAGCTCTGAAGGCCTTTTTACAATAAACAGGAATGCCAAAAGTCCTAGACATCCAAAAACCTAACCCTAGGAGATGAAGCGCCAAAATTCATGTGGGCCCTGTTTGCGTAAGTTAGTACATCAACTTCCCGGGGTCGTAACTTTTGCATACGATCTCCGTTTTAGGCGTATGATAGCTCATTGGAAAGGTATCGTCGAGGAGATTAATTTTGGGGGCTCAATTATACCTTTGGCTATCATTTAGAACCTTGATCTTGAAAAACCTTCATTTAGGCCGTCAAAATGGCCCCGGAAGTTAAAACCTGCTAAAAATAGTAAATTGCGAAAATTGCCAGAAAGTTGTTTTGAGCCAGTTGGAAAAGGTGGGTGGCCACCGATATCCACCTGGATCAAAATCATATTTGGATGATGAAATTGATGATGGCTTTTGGTTAAGGTACGTGTTGGGTACATAGAGGGAATATGGGAAATTTTCATTGTGTCTAAGAGGGAATATGGGAAATTTTCATTGTGCCTAAGAGGGAACAGGAGAAAAATAGTAATTGAGGGAACTATGTCTTTGTATATATGACCATAATGTTTTACTCATATGTATCTAGCACAATGGTCATCACACCCTCTATCCACTCGTCCATCTTCACAAGATTTAGTGTCTTCAACCATAATAATATATCCTTGTTTCCATAATAGTTATCATTGATTCCTCCATATCTCTGGAGCAATTCTCCTAGGAATAATGCTTGGTCATCATTGCCCATTTGTTGCCACTTCCCTTCCTATTTGTGAGTAACATTAAAATCATTTTCCAATCTCAACATTTCAAACAACAAAAATAACTACTCCTTTACACTCACTAGGTTGAAGAATACAATGACCTTCTCATTGAAGGAGGGAATATCTAATCTATTCAAGGCATTTTCGATATTCACTTTGAGAGGCAAACATGTGACCAAGATTAAATCACATGCTCACCGCAAGAATACCCTTCATGAGTTGAACAAAGAAGAGGATTGGGGCATGCATTGTATGTATTATTTCAAGTATGATTTCTTCATTGACTTGGAGGCAAATCTGGCAAACGATCATCTAGGCAGTATCAAGAGAGCTCTAGATAAGATCTAGTAGATAATCAATTTTATGAGTTTGTTGGAAACTATTCAACCATCTCCATTGTTTCATGTCTCTAAACAATCGAACAACAAGATTATTGGTATGCATAGATGATACTAAGTTTTGTATACAATGTTGTTAAAGTGTATGATAACAAAGTCTTTTTATTTCATAAAACGAAGAAAAATAACAAGTCAATAATATACTTTAATTTCCTCGTCAAAATCAGATTCATAAATCTATACAACCATGAGGATACATGGTCAAATTTTGTTCAACCCCACAACCATTATTGAAACTATTGAAAATTGAAAAACATCATCCTTTATTTGTAAATTTTAGGAGACAATTACTGACCTCTTCGTGAAATGGACTTGAAATTTTGTAAAATGAGTAGGTTTTGCCTTGTGATTCCATATTTTCCTTTCACTTTAAACTCATAAAATAATTAAAAAGGATTGAGGATTGCACCTTTTAGGAATTGGATTGTGAGACATGGTTTAACCTCTTGACCTCAAATCCTTAACTAAAGGAGAAATGAATTTCATCTAAAATTCATGCTCTCTTTTTTCTGGTCAAACTTGAGGAATTAGGTGTAAGTGCCATTGTTCATGTTATAGAATGTTGTTGATTATAGGTTGAGTTAGTAAACTTTTTAAAAAAACAAGTGTTTATCACTTTTGGAAAGGTTGCAAGGACAATGACATTTTTTTATAATTAGGGTCTTAAAGTATTGTAAAGATTCATAGGATATGCACATCAATTGCTCACTTGAGGAGAGGACATGGTTGTCTTCAAGTTCAGTATTATGTGTGTCATGTGATATCAGTTATTGAATTGATCATGTCTTATTATGGAATATGGAATGCCCTTGCTCATTGTTTCATTATTTTCAATTTTTGTAGTTTGTTTATGCTAACTATGCTCGATTCTGGAGCCTTTCAACCTTTCTTGCAATAAAACCCATAATTTAGACTTCAAAATATGGAAAGAAAAAATTTAGTCTCTATTTCGAGAATCGGTTCAAAAATTTTGGGCAACTTGCAACCTAATGCACAAAAAATTCTAATGCATTTTGTATGCTAGTTAAGATGGAGTACTAAATGTTAGACCTTTATCTTAACCTTAATTTAGAGTATTTTATATCTTATTTTAACCTTAATTTAAATGACTATATGCTTCAATGCTACATTTATTTATTTATTTTTATCTTTCCACATATATTATAATACAAATTATTATTGCCATGATATTTAATATTACACTTTTTACTATATTTTGTTTCAATTTGATCACATGGTAGCTTGCTCGCTTTGCATGCGAGAGGTACAGGGTCTGATGCTCCACATCTCCATTTCTCATAAGAAACTACTTTTTGTTTTGAAAATATGATCCAACATGCAAACTAATAAAGGATTAAAGATGAGAAGAATGAATTCAATGACAATTCAATTTTTGACAGGATATTGATAGTTGTTGTATTTCAAAGCAATACTCCTTTCTTGGGCAAAGTCCACCACACAAATAAATCAATTTATGTTACCAGGACTTAGATAAATAGTAATAAGCATTAGATTAATTGAAATGAATTTCTTCTCTTGGGATTTGAACTCGGGCTCTTGGCTATGTATCGAGTCTCTCAACAAGAAAATTTTATTAATGGTAAAAAATAAAAATAAATAAACAAAATAGTTTTTAGATATATTCAGAAAAACCACAACGTTTTCATTAGTTTGTCAAAGTTTTGGGTCCATATCAGGATCCATCTTCAGGACAAGAATCCAGAGTAAAACAATGAGATGAGCAGTGATAAATACTCAAGAGGGAGGGAAACCTAAGAGTCGACTGTCTAGAGCCGTACAATTATAATTAAAACTAAGGTTTTAATAATCAATATGTATTATTAAGAGGTGATTTAATAATAATAATAATAACATTTCTGGTTTTAATAGAGTTAGTTAGATTAGGGTAGGGTTGTTATCACTGAAATTTCGTCCGCACAGGGCGACAGGAACTCCGCATCGTCAACACAGGACTGGAGTCATTCATGGCACAGGATTAAATCCTCAGCATTGAGAAAGGGCCAAAAAACTATACAAATAATCAAAAAATTCAAAGGCGCTTTACAGAACATGGGCGCGCGTGTGTGCGTGTAACAGCATCGTACAAGGCGCGCCTCCCAACCACTAATGGATCAGATCCCAAGTCGATTTGACACCAAATCCGAGCTCAATCCGCGTGGGGGGGCTGGTCAAAGACCTAATTATGCCCTAAAGAGCCCCTTTTCACATTCAAAAGAGGTCACATAATGACTCAATGCTTGGCTATAAAAAGCCATGAATGACCACCATTTTCTCAAGGAATTCTTTGTATTGTTATGCTATTGAGATTGCTAGAGACTCATTCTTTGGCAATAGACATAATCAACACCATTTCATAGGCTTTCCATCTCTCACTAGAGTGGCTAAGCTTGGAGTTCTTTCACTCACACTTTCATCTTTCATTGTAAGGAGAGCAATCAGTTGAGGGCCTCAAGAGCCTTCCATTGGAGAGGGAAGGGACCCAAGTCCTCTTTCTCCATTATGTATCTTTGGATTTCATCAATCAG
>ML780184.1:717702-730910 GCA_009831015.1 Picea engelmannii | reverse complement strand
GACAAAACAATAATGAGTCATATTTACATCAAACACTATTGGGTCCATTACCCAAACCTTTGTGCTACGGGTCTTTCTTCAAGGGTTGACATCAATGAAAACCAACCTTAATCAACAGTTTCATCTTGCTTTCTTGAAAAGAACCTTCAAGATCTTCACCAACTGAACTCTTGGATCTCACCACAACAATAGCTTGCAACACATGCCAAAACAAGCTCTAATACCACTTGATCCAAAAATCCTTAGACACCACTGATTGCTTTATATATACATGGAATATCTAACTTGATCCAAAATAATTTATTGATCGTATTGGGGTGGTTTGCAAAATTTTTATGATGTGATTTTTACCCAAAAAACTCATAAATTGAAGATTAGCTTGCTTGAATATAATGGGATGTCACAACAGAAAATAAAAGAACTCAAATTGCATACTTTTGTTTCATCTTTAAGTTCCATTCATTCCAATGAAAACTGCCTTCTCCATATCAAGTATCAAAATCCATGTAAAATGACTCACATATGCCAATTTAATGGATTCTCTTAAATTCCATTACTCAAAACAAGAAAATGACTACACCATTGAAATCCTTGTGAAACTATGAAACTTTTGACTATAAAGTCAACCAATTTCCAAACTAACTCAATTTCACGCTCTTTGGCACACAAAACAATGCATTAAATGCTCGTTAATGAAAAATTGAGAATTATTTTTACAAATGACCTCAAATCACAAAGCATACCTCATATTTATGATCCTTGCAAAAAATCCTACAGAATTTATATAAAACACTTGAAATTCTATCAAGGTACCATTTGGCATGCTTTACGGTGCAACACTAAACTTGGCTTGTACTTGCATGTACTTTTGTACCATCCATATAGTCTTAGGATCCATTCCTTGTCTCGGGATTCATGCACCTCAAAATATGTTCATAGGGATGTGTGTAAACATTGGGGTCATTGCCCATTAAATAGGCCACGGTCCTAACCCACCATCCAAATTTAGTGGCAACCAAATGCTAATTCAAGAAGAATCTCCGCTAAATGTGGAGCGTCAGTCTAGTGGTTAAAACCTTCCAATATTATAGTGGAGGTCTGAGATTTAATTCCCCTTCTATGCAAGCATATCCATTGGAGGTTTAAAATGGTGGTTATATATTTTAATATATGGTTATATAAACCATATATAATGGTATATAGTTAACATATATATATATATATATATGGTAACAAAAATCCTACGTGGATTATTCCTTGAGCCCCCTGCAAATATTTGGAGTGAGTTCGTATGGTGATACATTAAAACAAGGGGTTGGGACTAGTCCTCAACCGCTTTCCCCCCTCCAAATGAACCTTAACACAATTTTAAATATAATATTTGACATACATATGTTAAGGCTCATATGGTGGTATGTTGGCTGGGGTGACTTTGTTAATACTTGGAGTGTTATGGAGGTTATGGGGTTGAAACCTATTGAATCCAAAAAATTTACACAACATAACCAATACTAGCCAATGGGGGGATACCACATTGCATCCTTGTTGATAGATTGGGTTGGTTGTCATTGATGTCAACCCTTGAAGCAAGTTTGGTAGCAAATTCCAGTAGCCCCGGAGGTGTAGTTAAAGAACCATAATTTGATCAAGGAATATGGACATGAAGGACAATGTACACATCGTGCCATTTTCAGTGATATGTGGTATGCCACGTGGCTCCTCACGGTTAAGGAGATATGGCCTTGTGAAGTTGGAGGACCCTCAAGAATAATCTAGAAGCCCCTAGAAGGTCAACAAAGAAGTCAATTATTCTAGAAGCTACTAGAAAGTCATCAAGAAGTTTGCTAGTCAAAGTGGTTGTAACTAGGAGTTAATTATGGGTAAAGTTGTTGCAATAAGAAAATAGTTAAAAATAAATTAGTTGCAATAAGAAGTTGTGAGTTTACTAATTATGGGTAAAGTTTTTACAACAAGAAAGTGGGTTAGCCCTAGAAGAGGGAAGATGGGTAAAATAGTTAGAAGATGGCCTCTAAAGGAAGACACTTAGAAAGTATAAATAAGAGATCAAGAGACTCCCATTTGTACCTGTTGATTTAATTGAATATCTATGATGTAACGTGTTGTGGGCATGTACTATTAACAAATCTAAAGCAGTGAGTCTGAGGCAGCGAAGTTCAGTGAAGAGAGAAGTTGTAGGAGTCGAAGGGATGAAGTTGAGCTTATTGTTCTAGGGTTTTTTTAATACATATGTGAGTTGCAATGAAGGAAGAGCACAGACATTTGCGAGTTGCAATGAAGGAAGAGTGCAAACATCTGCATGGTTCAGTGAAGGAAAAAATGTAATCTCAGAAAAACAAAGAAATCCGCAAGTTGCAAAGCCATTAGGGAACAAAAATCTGTGAGCCACATTGGGACAAGAACAAACATCCGCAAGGTTACATAGCATAGGGCATGGATCTGTTGAGAAATCCAATGCCTTGAAGATCAAATTTGTTAGGTCAACTACAAGTTGAGAGGTTTATGTGATAGCTTTTACAGGGACAAGTTTCATAGGGAAAGATTGATAGTGATAGAGTGCCAATGGAAATATTCATATTTTGGCACTTATATTTCAGGGAAATTGGATGGGGCAAGGAAAGGGGGTTGTAGCCTCCTTCCGGTTGGTGCCAAAAACTAAGGGAGTTGTAGCTTCCTTCAGGTTTGAGCCTGAGAATCCAAGCGGTTGTAGCCTCCTTCCAGTTGTAGCTAGAAAACAAGGAAGTTGGTGCTTCCTATGAATGTATTTATTTTGACATATAAAAAAATCATTCCATGGTTTTCTCTGGCATTAGGTTTCCATGTAAAATTCCAGTGTATTGTGTACTTGTGTGGTTTCTTACTATTCATTGTTCATTTATATTGCTTATGATGTTTAATTGTTATTGATGAAATGCTCATAAGGATAAAAAATACATATTGTGGTTAAAAAGTAATAAAAGTGTTAATACTGACTCACCCCCCCCCCCCCCACCCTACTTAGTATTCAAACAATTGGTATCATAGCAGGTCCTTCAATAAGCAGTCTAACCACTCGAAGGAGATCATGGAATACGCTAAGATTGGAGCACCACAATTTGATGGTCATGAATATGCATTCTATAGTATAAGAATGAAAACATTTTTACAGGTACAAGGATTTGATCTCTGGCGAATACTAGTAGATGGATACACAACACCAACCACTCCCTCAATAGATAAGGATGGAAAGAAACTTGAAGAAAACAAATCAAAGGCTAAAGGTATTATTCTAAACAATCTTGTTAGTTTGGTATTTGTCAAAGTTATGCATTGCAATTCTACAAAATATCTTTGGGATAAGCTTCAAAAGATTTATGAAGGAGATGAAAAAGTTAAGGGAGCTAAACTCCAAATATTTATAGCTAAGTTCGAACAATTAAAGATGAAGGAAGACAAAGACATTGCAGCCTACCTTCTGCGAGTTGATGAAATAGTGAATATTATTAAAGGTCTGGGAGAAAATATGAAGGGACCAATTATCGTTCAAAAGGTACTAAGATCTCTACCTATGAGATTTGATCCAAAGATATAATCCCTAGAAGAAAGAACAGATCTAGCCACTTTGAGCATGGGCGAACTACATGGGATATTCACCACCTATGAAATGAGAACATAACAACAGAACCCAGTCACAAAGGAAGTGACATTCAAAGCATCCAAGAAGACAAAGAAGAAGAGCAAACAAAAGCCAAAGTCAAATTGTAGCTACAATGATGATTCATAGGAAGATGAAGAAATGACAAACTTTGTAAGGAAGTTGTAAAGAGGAACTGACAAATACAAAGATATGCTTTCATTGAAATGTTTTAATTGTGTTGTTATTGGTCATTTTGCTTCTAAATGTCCTCATAAGAATAAAGAAAGTGATGAAGAAGAAAATAAAATAAAAAATCAAAAGGGTAAAAGAAACAAAAATAAATTCTTCAAGAAAAGTCCCTGCACCAATGAAGATAGTTCATCATTAGATGAGGTTGAAGAAAATTAAAGTGATACAAAAAGAGTACTCTTCATGGCAATGTAAGACTCCAAAGAAGATTATGAATAAGAAGGAGAAGACGATCTCAGAGAAAAATTAATCAGTGCAATAAAAGAGCTAAGGAATGAAAGAAAGAAAATCAAGTCACTCAAAGCATAACTAAAATGGAAAGAAGGATCTCAAAATTCCAACTCTGATGAATTCGAGCAGATGATCAGGAAGCTAAAAATGCAAGTAGAAGGAGACATAAGAATTGAAGAATCACTCAGAGATCAGTGGAATGAAAAGGAAAAGATGATCGAAGGCTTGGAAGCAGAAATAGTCACTCTAATAAAATATCTTCAGAAGAAGGTGTTGAACCCCTTTGATGCTTTTCTTTTTTCCCCTCCCTTGTTCTACTTTCCCACCTCTTTTAATACCCTTTCTTCCCCTCTTCTATATTTTCTCTTTTCCCATTTCCTCTTTATCCATTATTTTTCCCTTTCTTGGTTACTATACTTAACCATTTTCATGTTTGTGGACCTTCGTACCCACAGACTGTCGCACTTGTATTCTCGTCCATTAACCTAAACATAAGTCCGCTCAACACTTCAAATTATTTCGTGTCTTAGAATTTCGGACTTTCAAGATTTCGGACTTGTGGACCTACATGATACACTTCCACTCTCCATTGTTCGCCCGATACTTTTTGATACTTATCCATTCCATACTTGCGGACTTTCGGACTTGCAGACCTTCAAACTTACATATTTGCCTTTTCATACTAGTCGTCAACCTCGATGCTCCACCATTACCTGTCCCTTCACATTTTTTCGATGTCACAATTATTGTTATCCCTACAGACCCAACTACCAATTTTTTTGTTGAGGTGGACGTTAGTTAATAATGTTTTTACCAAGGATACTAATAGTTATTTTGATTTAATGTTTCCGTAAAAGAAATCTAACTCGAGTTTATTTTAACGTGCAAAATAATAGCTCAAGAAAAATTGGAAAGCATCATTGGGATAGCCATGAAAAATCAATCATTTTGTGGGGATACCCTGAACCTCTTTGCTAGACAAGATCAAAATTATCATTGTTCGCGCTCCTACTGGTATTATTCGAAATTTTTGGATAGAGAAACCAACAAAGTATGGACGTCAAGAATATTTATGGTCGGGTGTGTTCTATAAGTTTTTTAGTGAAAGGATGTCATCACTTGGTGTGTCGATAAGCTCATTCAAAACATAAGATTTATTGAATTACATAATAGTTCTCATATCTCGTTGGCACCTTCAATATTTAGGGAAATGTTGAAATTTCTAGAGTCGAACCTGGTCTACAAAGGAGAGGAAGTGAGAAACTTTCTGAAAAGCAAGAATAATGGATTGGAGCTTCTCCAGAAATATTTGCATGAACCTGCCACAATGCCTGAAGACGTATCAAGAATTCAGGTGAGTTCTTTAAAGGATCCCTATAAGAAAATTTCCTGATTATTTACTAGATTTGTTGGCCAAGATTCGATAGAAACAATTCCTCGACTTGAACTGTACATATTACATTTCGTTGTCCATGAAAATGTTATCTTTGATCAGGCAAAGATAATCTCAAATGAGAACACTACATAACTCAGTAATTTCAAGTCTGATAAAACATTTTACATGTCATCTTATTTGATATTTGCCATTACATATTGTCATACTTTTGAGGGCTTAAACACTTCCTAGAGAACTAAAATAAAAGTCGACCATGTGATTATGTGGTACCAAGATTTGTGGAAGTAGGTGGTCAACCATCATTTTTATGAGTGGTATTCAAATTTTGTATCTAAATTCAAGAAACTATTATTTGGGGAAGACACTTCACGATTGTTGTTGGAAGCTACAACTTTTCTAAAGGGAAGAGGAGTTTTAGAAAAAATGGAAGATTATAATATTATTAGGGTTTTCTGCTCCATTGAGAAACCTATTTTACTTCCCTATTATATATCTGACAAACTTTTTTTCATTGAAATAGCCCAACAATATAAATTATGGTTCCATATATTGTCTGAGAAAAGGAAGAAGCGGTTCATACCTCTTCCATGGAAAGTTGGTGAAATTCTTCTCCAGGGAATTTCCAAAATTGATGAATAGGTTGCCTATTTCGAGAAATCTGACCTAAAATTTGCTGAAGAAATCAAGGGTTTCGACCCAAACCACTTTTTTTTATAATCACTTGCTTTCAGTTGGACTTTGCCCTGCATTTTTGAAATCAACCATTAGTAAAGAAGAAGAAAATGAAAGTCACCATCCTAGTGACCAAGAAGTCAACATAAATTTAGAAGACATAGAAACTGTCATAAGCACAACATAGCATCATAAAGAATGGGGTAGACCCTCAAATGACATAATTTCCCAATCACTAGTTGTCTCTAGGAGGAGTGTCTTGCCAAAGGAGAATCCACAACCAGGAACATCCCATGCGAGAAAAATTCAGAGCAATAATTCAAGGGGTGATGAAGATAGGAACCCTCCTAAAGGGAACCTAGAAAATCTCCATAAAATGAATGTCAAAAGAAAAATAACCAGTTCACAACAGGAAGGGGATGAGACACATGCTCAAGAAGATGACTTACTATTGGATAACATGGACCTAGATGTGGATATTGAAAAATTTATTTTTCCAAATGTTGAAGCATCAACTCAAGAAAATGTACAGCCTGTCTCTACACTCATGATCCATGATGAAACTTTTTTTGATGAGGAGATATTTGTTGTACAAAATGCATCTTTTGATAAAGAGTCTAAAAAATTAGTTTTTGAAAGAACTACAAAAAATAAGCACAGTAAGCTACGAACCACCATTGACACACGGGATATGTTACCTTCAAAATTATCATTCATTCATAGAGTTACAGGAGACGCCCTTGATGTTTCAATCACACACATGGAAGAAGAGAATGCCCAGTTGAGAGAAAGAATTAAAGAATTGGAGGTAACCCTCATTCCTCCACCTATTCCGGCTTCTCCTTTTGCCATGATTCATCCTACAAAAGGTATTCAAGAAAATCCAGAATCAAGTTCGAGGGTCAAAGGAATTTCTACTTTAATCATGGTCACCTGGTATTTTGTTGAACATAATATTAAGAAGAGGATGCCATTAATTATGGAACTATGGGATATGGCAAAGAGTTTCGCTTCCCTTGGTTTAAGAATTCAAAATACCAAGGAATATTTAAATTCAAACTTAAAAAATGATGAAGGGTTCTATACTGATGAAGTTGTGATGTTCACAACTAGAGTTGCGGCATTGAAAGAGAAAACAAGAAAGAAGGAAAATCTATCGTCTTCGAGCCGTATCAAACAATTGAAATATTGCTTGATAGAACAAATTAATGTATTAAAATGTCCAA
Organism: Picea engelmannii; assembly: GCA_009831015.1. Lineage (NCBI taxonomy): Eukaryota > Viridiplantae > Streptophyta > Pinopsida > Pinales > Pinaceae > Picea > Picea engelmannii. The sequence goes on along the minus strand of ML780184.1, from coordinate 723,502 downwards.
TATCCCAATTGAATGACTTATCGAGGAGGGAAAATGAATCATATTTAAAAATCATTGATTTGGATATCGTTGGAACTACCATTGAAGTCCCAGACCCTAAGTATCTTTCAAAATCCATGCTCATGAATCAAAAGGATTTTGAAGAGAAGATTGAAAGATTAAAAAGGACATCAGCTGAAAAGTTCGACAATATGATGGAATTGACACATGATGAAAATATATTACAAAATTTTTCCATTGATCTTAGGGAAATTAACAAGGAGTTGTTTAACATTAAGATAAAGCAAGAAACAAGTGTTGCTCAATTAAGGAAATTTACTCAAGAATGGTTAAATACTTCAATCGCCAAGATTTTCGAGATCCCAGCAGAGGAAGTTATGATCGGTATCTAACCGCAGCCAACAAGAATATAAAGGTAGCAACAAAAAACATATAGAAGGAGAGACACCATCATAGTTAGTCCATGTTGGTCATATTCTTCTTTATTTATCAATTTTCATCCAGTTATTCTTCTTCTTTGAATAGAAAGGTATAATCAAAATTTGATAACTTTCTCTTTGTCTTTTTTCCAGATTCCACTGCTCTTCATCCGCCCACCTTCTTCCTTTTATAGTTTATTTTCTTGTTAGTGTTTACTTTTATGGTCCATGGGAACCCTAATCCCAGTCCTCAGGACAAACTCCTTTAAAGTTTCAATGCATTGTAACAGACTTTATTGTTTTTGAGAAATACTAAGAGAACTAATTCAAGATCAATTTTGATTGTATTTTATAACTATGAGTTCTGAGTATAAATTATTTGAAATTGATCCATCATAATCTTTTTTTGAGCTATGCAAGTATTTACTCGATAACCATTCTCTTATGCGTCTGGACCATCTTCTTTTATTTTTATGTGTGGTAAAAAATCTTTTTTTTTTTACTATGATGGATGTAAGGAAATTGTGTTTATTTTTTGTCATGTGTGATGTGTGAGGTTCTTGGTCCTTTCTCAGGAATTCTCTTAAAATAAATCTTTTATCTTTCAACATTTTTATCTTTCTTTGAGAATAAATATTAGACCATATTAAGGTCCTATATTATTTCTAGATCTAAAGTTATTAAAGAATACCATAATCCAAAAAGGAGTACTACCTCTATAAAAATGCAGGAGGATTCATATCCTCGTGAGGTTATTGCTTCGGTCTTGACGAATTCAAGAATCAATAGAAGGACATGCAAAATAACACCACTAAAATATTGGATGAGATCATTAGCAATCAAAGGCCATACCATGACTAATACAAACTAGGATATAACCAGACAGAGAAAGACTCAATTTCCAAGGCAACAGAACAACAAAGATACGCAGAAACAATCAAAGGTTATCTTAGGAATCAAGAAGAATATTACAGAGACATACACCACCCAGATGATTCAGAACTCAAAATAAGAATCAATCAATAATAGAGAGAACTCGAGAAGAAGAAGTATTTAGAAGAACAACACCATTAAGAAGAACTTCCATCCCCAGGTATCAAACTATTTTTCTTGTTTTATGTTATTCATGTAATAATTTTGGGCATAAAGTTGTGAATTGTAGAACCAATATCAAGAAAAAAAACAATTATGAAGGCTATACAAGAAATGGTTATCCAACAAGGTCTCATGAAGCACAAAGAAAAAGAAACAACAAATTTGGATCCTTGAGCATTGAAGTAGAATGCTACAAGTGAGACAACTTTGGACACATGGCCAAATGCTGTGTATTGACTATTCCTCCCAAAGAATCACAACCGAATATCAATAGTCATTGATCTGGATTATTTTCGGCACGAAATGAGAGCAGGGATATAATAAAGAAATGCACAGAGATATCGTGGATTTCCAATAATATAACAGAAATGCAACCATAAACACAGAGATACAGTAATACACGATTTCTATTAATCAAAGAAATGCATAGAGACTGTAAAAATACAGAGTGAAAGACTCACTAGAATGGTGGCAGCTTGTCTCTGAGAAGAGATGTGACGACTACTCGCATTCGCAAGACGATGATTACAATGAGGCTCTGAAGGCCTTTTTACAATAAACAAGAATGCTAAAAAAGGCCTTCAGAGCCTCATTGTAATCATGTTCTTGCGAATGCGAGTAGCCGTCACATCTCTTCTCAGAGATAAGCTGCCACCATTCTAGCGAGTCTTTCACTCTGTATTTTTATAGTCTCTGTACATTTATTTCATTAATATAAATCGTGTATTATTGTATATCTGTATTTATGGTTGCATCTCTGATACATTTCTATTATATTATTGGATATCCGTGATATCTCTATGCATTTCTTTATTATATCTCTACTCTCATTTTGTGTCGAAAATAATCTGGATCAGTCATAGACATGAACCGCAAAGGATATGGATAAGAAAACAAGATCAATACAACAATGAAGAATGTAAGCTTGCTATACAAGCTCAACATAAGAAACGTGGATGGTATGTTGACAGTGGTTGCTCAAAGGATATTACAGGTGATAAAGACAGGTTCCTAACATTGAAGAAAGAAAGAGATGGATCAGTTTAATTTGGGAATGATAACTCAACCAAAATTATAGACAAAGGCACAGTCAAGCTTGGAAGCAAGGATGTCAAGGCAGGAAATTTTCTATTAATCGAAGACATGAAGAAAAATCTACTAAGTGCAAGTCAAATGTGTGACCAATGACACAAACTTATGTTTGACTCATAGAAATGAGGGATAAGAAAAGCAAGTTCAAACAAGTTGGTAGCTACAGTTGTAAGAACTCCAAGTAACATATATGTATTGAATGAAATTGGAAAAGAAAAATGTTTCTTAGGAAAGGAAGATGGAGTTTGGCTATGGCACAGAAGAATGGGTCACATAAATTTTGATAATATTTCCAAACTTAGAATAAAGGAAGCAATAATATAAATGCTCCAAATCTTGAAGCCTACAAATATTTTATGCAAACATTGTCTACAAGGAAAACAAACCAAAACCAAGTTTAAATCAAAGGAGTACTCCACAACAAAATTGTTGGAAATTGTGTACATTGATCTAGTTGGACTGACAAGAAACAATGGATTGAATGGAGAACAATAATTTATGCTACTAGTTTATGACTACACAAGAATGCCTGCAGTTTATATTCTCAAGAAGAAGTCAAAGGAATTCAAACACTTCAATATATACAAGAAAATGGTTGAAACTAAAATAGATTAAAAAATCAAGTGTTTAAGATCAGAAAATGGAGGAGAGTTTACATCAAAGGAATTTATGGACTTCTGTAGTGAACATGGGATAAAAAGGTAATTCTATGTAGCCCGGACACCTCAACAAAATGGAGTTGTTGAAAGGAAAAACATAACAATACATGAAATGGATAGAACCATGTTAATGGATTCCAAGTTGACATAGGTATTTTAGGTACAAGCAATGCATACAACAATTCACATTCAAAACATAAGGATGATCATAAATAACAGTGATAAGACTCCATACGAGCTATGGAAAGGAAGACTAGCAAATGTGAAGCACTTCATAGTATTCAGAAGAAAACACTACATCAAAAGAGAAGATGGCATAATTGAAAATTTTGATTCTCATGTTGATAAAGGAATATTGGTTGGGTACTCAAGAAAAAGGAAAGCATACAAATGATTCAATGTAAGACTCAACAAAATATTAGAAAGAATCAATGTGACAATTGATAAGACAGATGGACGAAAGATAAAAGAAAGAAACAAGTATTTAGTGGAACAGGATCACAAAGAATATTTGAAAGAAGAAGAAGTAGATGAAGAATCAGATTAAGAAGAAGAGTAGCTAGAAGCATAGAAAGAACAACGAGATCTTTAGGCACCTCCAAATACACCTAGTAGACGAGTGCAGAAAAATCATCCATCAGAACAAATCATTGGAAACAAAGATGAAAGAGTTGAAACTCGAAGAATAATATGTTCACTAGAACAAAAACACCTAGCACCATTATCCACATTTGATCCAATCAGTTTTGAAGAAGCCAACAAGGATAAATTTTGGATCAAATCTATGGATAAATGGTTCTAAGGTGAAAGGAAAAGAATGTGATCGGTAAAAAGTGGATCTTCAAGAACAAATTGAACGAGGATCGACAGGTTACCAAGAACAAAGAAAGGTTGGTATGTAAAGGATACGTTTAGGTTGAAGGTATAGATTTGAAAAGACGTTTTCCCCAATTTCCAGAATGGAAGCAATTAGACTGATCCTAGCCTATGCTTGTTCTAAGAATATTAAAGTATATCAAATGGATGTGAAATAAACATTCCTAAACAAATATCTAGAGGAAGAAGTCTACATCGAGCATCCAAAAGGATTTCAGTTGTCAGAGAAGGAATTTTTTTTTTGTAGGTTGAAGAAGACCCTATATGGTCTCAAAAAATCCCCTAGAGAATGGCACTCAATATTGGACACATATTTACAGCAACAAGGGTTTAGGAAAGGAAATGCAAACAACAATCTCCATGTAAAGGTAAATCAATATAATATCATGTTAATTGAAGTTTATGTTGATAATACTATTTTTGGAAGTGGTGATGATAGGATGAGTCAGAAATTTTCCAAAGACATACAACATGAGTTCGAGGTGTCATTTCTTGGAGAGTTGTCTCTCTTTTTGGGGCTACAGATATGTCAGAGAAACAAAGTTATCTTCATCTCTTAGACTAAGTATATCGGAGAAATTCTAAAAAGGTTTGGAATGGAATATTGAAAACCAATCTATACTCCTATGCAGACCAAAGACAACACAGATCAATGATTGACAATCTACTTTATGTGACATATTCTATACCAGATGTAGTGCATGCAATTGGATATGTTGCAAGGTTTCAAGCAACACCAAAGGAATCACATGTTATGGAAATAAATAGGATATTCATATATCTAAAGGTACATAAGAATTTGGATTATGGTATCCAAAAGGGAATTATTTATCTCTTATTGCCTACACAGATGCAGATTGGGCAAGTAGCATTGATTATAGAAGAAGTACAAGTGGAGAAACCTTCTACTTGGGTGAGTGTCTGGTATCATGGTTAAGAAAGAAACAGTTATTAATATCATTGTCTACAGCAGAAGAAGAGTATATTGCAGTAGCAACATGTTGTACTCAGGTTCTATGGATGAAACAAACTTTGAAGGATATACATGTTGAGTATGATGATCCCATTTCGATATTGTGTGATAACACCAACACCATAAGTATCTCAAAGAATCTAGTGATGCACTCCAAGACAAAACACATTCCGATCAAGTTTCACTTTCTATGGGAACAAGTTGCAGAGAAGAACATCAGGGTCAAGTATGTTGGGACAAAGGAGAAGATAGCATATATCTTCGCCAAACCGCTTTCGACGGAATCTTTTGAGTATCTCTAACAGAAACTTGGAGTAGTTCCTTCCCACGGTGATTTTTGAATGCTTTTCATATATGTCGTAGATTTAAAAGGGGAAGCACCATTGAAGAGAAAAAAGGTAGTACAAACAGGGGAAGTAGCCCAAATGACATGTCAAACAGGGGGAGCATCCTAAAGGACAAGTCAGACAAGGGGAGCAACCCCAAAGGGAATTTACCCTTTTCCATTGATGTCAAAGGGGGAGAGAGAGAGTAATCAGAGGCATGGTGTAACACCCTGTTTCCCCCAAATTTGTAATTAATCCTAATACAGGAATTACCATGCTAAAGCATGATGAAAATGTAAATAACATTATGAATTTATATTACAGAACTGCTGAGAGGGGATGTGCGGAAAAGAGACCACG
>ML780184.1:655932-670020 GCA_009831015.1 Picea engelmannii | reverse complement strand
GTCAACGTGACCGTCACTCCGTGACCACAACCTTACCCTGTCGGGGCTACGGGGTTTGTGATGCCTCAATGCATACACCCGCGTGATTCTCGATCGTCCAAATCCCGACGCTCCTTTCATACGCTAGCCCTCCTGAGCTTAGCTCCCAGTCAACGTGACTGTCATTCTGTGACCACAAACTTACCCTGTCGGGGCTACGGGATTTGTGATGCCTCAATGCATACACCCGCATGATTCCCGATCATCCAAATCCCGATTGTTGACCTGTCAACGGTCCTTTCGTCGGTCGCTAAAATCTACCACCTGTCCTCCTGACAGTCGGTGTGGCCCCACACTCCTAGGCCTTATCGGGAAATCGCGTATCGCGATTTTCCAATGCACGAAACCTTTTCTCCCAGGATCTCCGATATCCCGATTCTCCGATGAAGAAAATCAACGGTCGAGATCTCATTCTTGCTTTAATGGCTGCGATTAAATCGCGATTTCGGGGTTCTTGTTGACAAGTGAATTGGACATTTCAAAGTCTCGATCCCCGATTCTCCTATGAAGCCTCCTGTCGAGCTTCTCCCGGTGGCGCCCGATCGCTGCCACGCGTCCTTCCAAATGGACGGTCCCAATTATGTCAGGATTTTGAGACTTTCAATATCCCGTTTCTCATGACCTTGAGAAATCCGATCTCTCGATGGTTTATCTCCCACGCAGCTTCTACAGATCTGACGGTTGTCGGACTTTCAGAAAAATTGAATGGGATCCAACGGTCGCTGACTCTTCTCCTCCCGATTATTGCTGCGCTGCTATTCATTGCTGTTGTACTCAAACCATCACTACAACCACAACTGTACTTGCCATCAATGACAAGTATATGCTGATTCGCTGTCTGTTAACTGAATTTTCCAACACCCTCCCCTTCCAATGTCGGTTTCTATCCAACAAACATCAACCTACAACCCTCTTAGCTCAAGTCGGGTTCGTAAAAGGGTCCATGAGGTCACTATGGATCAATCTAAAGGAGAGGAATCTCTCTGAGTCTTCCCTTTGTCGAATTTCTTTTGAGGGTGTTTTCCAAGAACACATCCCTCACAAATTACTTTAGAGAAGTGGATGTCCAGTAGACCATCAACCATTACCTACGTACTAATTTGTTTCATATATCTTAAATTTAAATTCCCAAACCCTTCGTGCCATATCTTATTGCTTTCATCAGCATGGGTAAGCAATAATGCAGAATTTGGTTCAATATATTCAGAAAATGTGTAGAGTCTAGATAGATGATTTACCTCACCGGTAGAAACCATGGAATTGCTTTGCATGTCATAGATATCCACTGCATCAGGTGTGATTATGACTCTCTTTCTGGTGCTGGAGCTAGTCATCTGATACATGAAGAGAAGATTGACAGAAATTTTGGGAACATGTAGCACATTCTCGAAGCTTATGTTTGTGAGTTCAATCCTTCCTTTGTTGGTGACCTCGACTAGAGAGTTGTCCCCCACCAGAATAGGAGGACCTTTGGATGCATACAATGAAGAATATACCTCTTTTGTGGTGGCCATGTGGTGTGATTCTCTTGAATCTACGATCCAAGCATCATGAGAGGAGTTGATGGCAATCAAAGCATGGCTAGAATTGTCTTTCTTGGGATTCTGATCTTTTGGCTTCTTCTTCTTGGCACCCTCAGGGATGTGATATCCAAGGTTGTTTTGTTGAAGTATTTTGGTCATTATGTCTATATGTTTATGCATACATGCGGATTCTGGATGGAATCCTTTATGGTAGTAAGAAAATTTCTCCCCTTTTCTTCCCTTTCCACCTTTGGATCCGGAGGCATCGTTGAAGGGTTTTGAGTACCCTTCCTTCTTCAGATTTTCATGCGATTTCCTTTTGTCTTTATCTTTAGATTTATAATATTGATGACCATTTGCATCTTGCAAATTAAGTACATGTGCCTTTGGGCCTTTGATTTTTCCCATGTTGATGAGCTTGCTCTGCTCTTGTGTCAGAGACTCGATAAAGTCCTCAAGAGAGGGAATATTCCAAGTAGATCTAGATGTGAATCTAAATGAATGAAATGTGGATACAAACACTGAGTATTTTGGACCAAGTTTGGAGAGAATGGTGAGAACCATTTGTTTCTCCTCCTTATATTTATGAACCCCGCAAGCCTTGAGTTGCGACAACAAATCCTTATATTTGGTAAAGGAATATTGGAGATTGTCGAAGATTTTTGGATCCAATGTGATCAATTCCACCTCAAGCATGTGTCCTCTCATCTCATCCTATTTTCAAAAAATCCCTTCCATGGTGGTCCAGGATTCATTGGGGGTTTTACAAGAGGATATGTGAAAGAGAATTTCAAGAGAATTGAGACTGCATATTGTTCTGAACGCTTCATCCATTCGATTTAGATACTCTGATTTTTCTAAGGCTGATGTTGGTTCTACCTCTGTGTTCAAGGTTAAACTGTACAATCCTCTGCTTCGAAGATGCATTATCATCTTCTCCTTCCATGCAAAGAAGTTGTAAGGTGTAAGAATGAATTATTTTGGAAATTCCATTTTTTTGTTGTCTTCAATCTTCGGTACCTGCAAAAATAATTTGGTGTGTATTTTCCCTAGCAGTCTGTTGGCTCTGATACCATGTAAATGTGTTGAACCTACACAAAATATATCTATCTTGGAATTGACATACACAGTTGCAGAGAAAATAGAAGAAAAGAGAAGCATGAGAGAAAGAATGGAAGAATTCTCATTAACAAAATGAATGAATGATAATTTACACATGATACACTTTATATAACTCAACCAATGTGAAATGGAGGAGAAGAGAATGTGCCATAGTGGTGGTCTAGAGTGATTTGGACACACACCAATAGTTATGGGAGTAAACTGCCACCTAGTCTAGTCTCTCGAGTAGTTACGAGAGTGAACTACCACTTAGATGAGTTAACTAGTCTATCAGTCTTTAGTTAACTGATTGAAACATAGTGAAGTGGGAAGGAGATCAGGGAATCATGGGTAATGTTCTATTCTGGTGACGATCCCAAGGATAATGCACGTTAGTTGGTGATGATCCCAATGTTGCATGGTGATAATCCCAATGTAGCATCTAGACTCCACTCAACTGATCAAACTGAAGTGAAACTGAAGAGAATATTCTCCCTAGAGGAATATTCTTCCTAAAATATAGGAGACTGAATAATGACTAATAAACATAGGAAAAACCTTAGGAAAAATAAATCCTATGTGTGTGTGAAGTAACTCCAACATTAGGCCCACTCAAGGAGGAGGAAAAAATAATTAAAAAAAAAACATCTTAAAACAAAAAGAAAAAATAACATGATTTTAAATATTTTTTTTTTATATATATAATCTACTTTTAAGGTCATGGCCAAGCCAGACATCAAATTGGTGTATGAGACTCCCTTGTTTGTGGGACAAGGGACCCCCTCCATGCAACAATTTGAATGATAAAGTCTACAGAGGTATACATACCCTAACCTCCAAGGANATATATATATATATATATATATATATCATGTGAATATGTGTATATAGAGATCATGTAGTCAGTATTGAAGGGACACATGAATTGAATGTATAAATGTATTGAAGTATTTGGAGGAGGTTTTGATATTCTTTAAGGATTTAGTACGTAACACATCTCTATTATGTATATTGAAATTGTAGTCCATATTCACATATGTTGTATGTGATGTATAATCTATTTTTAAAGATATCATAAAATATTATGTTTTCACTTACTCTATTTTTGTTTTCTTACTTTTTATCTTAATTTATTTTTATTAAAAATAAGATGTCAAATGCAAAATAAAGTAAAGAAGACAAATTTAATATTGTTTTATTTTATATTTTAAGAAAATAGGGAATTCAAATTTCCATCTAAAATCCATTCACCATGTTCACATCACCAAACTTTTTGAGGGTTAGTTGTTAACTTTTTTAGATTTTACATTTATGCTCTATCCAAAATTGTAATATAACTCTTCGAATTTAGTGTAACATCATTAATGAATGATATGATGTAATGATTTTTAGTTAGGAGTGGAGGTCTGATTAGCGATCACAGTTTCTACAGGTTTTAGGGTTTTCAGCGAGCAACATGGTCACCAAATGGGGAGGGAGAGGGGCTCCCTCCTACTGCAAAGTTGTGGTAGACAGAGGGAAAGGATCGTGTGGGGGTGTTTCAAGGCCCCACAATTAGGGGCATCTGGGTTTGCGTCAAAGTTGCATGGAGAGGATAGGAACGAGAAAAGAGGACAAGCTAGAGAAGAGAATAATGAGAACCAAAGCAAGGCAACAGACCCAACACATCCAATGGGAATGGGAGGGAACAATGCATGCAAGCCAAAAATGATAGTGATCCCAAAATTTGTTCTAGAAGATCCATAGACACAAGAATATATAGATCAGATGAGGGTGCATGCCTTGATCTGCAAGTTTATGGGCCTATGGCCAATAAAATTCCTACGAAGCTAGATCAAATACCATTGGAAACCATGCAGAGAGGTGGACCTACACCTAGGATCAAAAGGTTTTTTCACAATTTTCTTCATGAATCTAGAGGGAATAGACAAGGTTTTTGAAGGAGGTCCCTACTTTCATGCCCCAGTCGGGCTTTATATGTGACCTTGGAAACAAAATTTATCCTCAGAAAAGGAGACTTTCAAGCATGTGCCAGTATGGATCAGACTTTATTCTCCACCTTTAGACTATTGGCTACCTACCACCTTCAATGCAATAGGGAATAAACTAAGAAAATTTATCAAGGTATCATATGCTACCTTAAAAGGAAAATACACCTCATTTGCAAGAATTTGTATTGAGATGGATGTCTCGGGTGCACTCCCGGAAGCAATATGCTTGGAATTTAGGGATAAGGAATGGATCCAAAACATTGATTATGAACAGATCTCGTTTAGATGAAGAATATGTCACGAACATGGGCATATATTCAAGGAATGATTGCTAAATAAAACAATGGAGCAAGCAAAAACAAAACAACCCCAAGATGAAGAAGGTTTTTTTCAGCCAAATTACAAAGGTAAAGGAAATAGATGACAAAATAAACCCCCCCTATAGGAAATCCAGAAAAAAAGAACAACTTTGAAGGCCTGGCAGAGAACCAAACACAGGTCGGAGACAAAGGCCAGGAGAAGCAAGGGGATAAGGATACCAGAAGGAAGGAGGAAAATAAGGCAATGGAGATTCAACCAACTCAAGACACCACCAAGAACTACAATGGATCGACAGGAGATCGAAATCATGACGTAAACACCCCAATGCAGGAAGGGGATGGAGATTCAAAAATGACACCCAGTGAGGTTGAAATGGAGGATCTGGATCTTCGCGACATTGTGGAAAGGGAAGGGATTGATCTTCTGAATATTTTGGACCAATGGAAAAAACAAGTTATGGAAACCATCCCTCTGGACCAACTGGATTACTTTCAATATCTCTTCCTAATGAGGGAGAAGTCAAAGTCCAGAAGAATCAAATGCGTGCATGGAGAGATAGGAAACCAGGATATCAAATATGGGGACAACCAACAACCTCAGTCACCAAGGAAATCTAAGAGAAAGAAGGGTAGAAAACCCAACAATGTTGTGCTGCAGGAACTGGAAGTGCTTCTGGTAAACTCCGGTAAGATCAAAATGTTGTTCCCTACCTCCCCTCCACCTGGTTAAAATGAAGATTATCACTTGGAATATAAGAGGCTTGAACAACCCTAGGAAACAAAAAAATCTCAAAAATAAGTTAAAAATGGAAAAACCAGATATTTGTTTTATACATGGAACTAAATGTAAAACAAATATGTTGTTACAAATAGCTAGGAAAAGTTGGAATACTTACAATTTTTTAGATATTGATAGTGAAAACTCTGTCAGGGGTATTCTCACCTTGTGGAACCCACAAAAAGTTGACCCGATCTCAACAAAATCTACCAGTTATTATTTATTAGTGGATTTGCAAGTTATAGGGACTCCAAACAAGGTCATGTTCACTAATGTGTATGGCCCCCAACTCCTGGATGATAAGAAAACAATGAAGATAGCCTTAGAAAACCTCAGAGATTGAAATATGAATTCTCACTGGATTTTAGCAGGACATCTCAACATAATTGTTACCCTGGCTGAGAAGAAAGGGGGAGTTCAAATATTGGATAGAGATGCTGAGGTCTTCTCGACCTTTATAGAAAACAAAAACTAGTAGACATCATAACTAATAATGGAATTTTTACTTGGAATAATAAGAGAAACTTGCATAACCAGGTAGCATCGAGGTTAGATAGATTTTTAATATCATAATATATTTTAATGTAAGGTATTGACATGGAAGGCAACATCCTTCCATGGGGGGAGGTCAGATCATTGGCCAGATTTGTTAGAGGCAAACTTCCAAGGGACCCCAAAAAATAGGCCATTCTGATTTTAGAGTTTTTGGACGGAGCTCCCAACTTTCAAGGAGAATATCAAGCTATGGTGTACAAAGGACATCTAAGAACAAGGGACAAAAATGTTTATACTTCAAGGCAGATCGAAACATGTAAAGAAAAAATTAAAACAATGGAATCAATAAGTCTTTGGGAACATTGGTAAAGAAAAAAATTATTTAGAAGAAAAGATGGGCCAACTTCAGGAATTATGCATTCAAGAAGGCTACAATGAGGAGAGGAAAGTGGAGGAGAACCAACTTCATTAGGAATGGGAGAAAATATGTAAGCAAGAAGAAATATTATGGAGACAAAAATTCATAGTTCATTGGTTAAGGGAAGGGGAGAAAAAAACAAAGTTCTTCCACAAGTCAACAATAGCACACATGACTCATAATAGAATATTGAAAATATGAGACCATGAAGGCATAGATCTAGAATCTCACCATGAAATTGAAAATTCTCTCGTTCACCGCTTTCATGATATATCTAGAAAACCCAACACAAATCGATCGGAGACTATACAAATAATTTTGAGACATATTCCTAGATTGGTTATAGAGGAACATAATCAAAATTTAAGAAAACCAATCTCACCAGAGAGGTTGACCAAGTTGTTCAAGAGATGCCAAATGGAAAGGACCTAATGGCTTCATAGTGGACTTCTTCAAAGCCTACTGGGATGTGGTAAAACATGATATCTATGGTATTGTGGAGGATTCAAGATGCTCTTCTTCTATCCTTAAAGCTCTGAATTCAAATTTCATCACCTTGATCCCCAAAGAAAATGAATCTATAACTCCGGATCGATTTAGACCGATATATCTCTGCAATGTGGTGTACAAGATAATCTCCAAGGTTATTGCAAACAGATTGAAACCCCTCCTAACCATTATGATCTCAAAGGAACAGTCGGGCTTCGTGGAAGGCAAGAAAATTTTAGACAACATTATTCAAGCTCATGGAATAATCCACTCCTTGAAAAGTAGGAAAAAAGAAGGCATGATAATGCAACTGGATTTTTCCAAAGAATATGATAAACCAAGCTGGCATTACATGGAAAAAACCATGGAAACCTATAGCTTTGATAATCATTGGATAAAATGGGTAATGACTCTAGTTTCCATGACTAGCTTCTCAATTTTGGTTAATGGAGCCCCTGCAAAACCTTTCTACCCTTCCAGGGGTCTTCGACAAGGGGATCCCTTATCCCCTTTCCTGTTCATACTCATGATGGAAGGTTTGAGTAGATCTATCAAATTTGTAACTGCTATAGTGGGAAAACCCCCCTACGGAATACACTAGGGTTCTAAAGTGTAGGAAGAGCTAACCGTCTAAAGTCTCCTACTTTTAACAACTATCCCAACAATACCCCACATCCATGCATAAAGTACAAAGTATAGGGATCCGATAGTCTTACCTTAAACTCCGCGTCTAGTGTCGATCCCTTTGCATTCGGTTGTTCCTCGACTGCAAATATTCTCCCAAGGTTGACCTGCATTCACCAAAATACAAACAAGAAACTATGAACATGCATTCTATATATGAATTAGTGGGTTAGATGTCATAATAAAATGTAAATCAAATATCAATATTGAACACATCATGTGGCGGGATGGAAAAAGTACTTCTTTATATTAATCTCACAAAGTCACTTACAGAATGAGATCGACAACTGCTCCTCAAACCCGGTTCTGGGCTCCTCTTCACCAAGATCCAACCGCTTCCACGTATCTTTCTCCTCTTCAGCTCTCTCTAGGAAATGGATTTGGCTAGTAATGGAGGAAAAAGGCTAGAATAAGGAATTTTGGCTCAAAACTCACATTGTGGCTGCAAATTATTGGGGCAAGGGGGGATTATGAAATGGGCAGAGTTTCGTTTCTTTCATGCTTCTCTTTGTAATGGGACCCCAACACCTTCTTTTATATGCCAAAAAAATATTTATTCGGTTGCGTGAAGGGCTATGGGCGGTCAATTGGTTAGGAAACTACCCAAAAGCCCTTATCCCCTTGCAAATTTATTTTTTTTTAACTTTTGTGGGTATACGCGGTCTGTAATGGTACAGCTAGTGTACGTATGTGGGCTATAGTTGTGCAGAAATCGTACATACATGGGCAGTAATGGTGCAGGGCACGTACATCTTCAAAAATAATGTTTTTTAAGAAGATCTTTCAGTTATAGCTTGGAAAAAATGGCAAGTGAGATGGCCCGATACCAAGTATGCATGTATGGTGCAATTTAGGGTTATAATAGTAACCGCATAAGGAACTATAAAAGGTCTTCATTTGCATGAAGATAACCCCACAAACACACATTAACAAGTTGTTGATGACACTATGCTACATGGAATTTTGACCGTGAAAGAGGCAACAACTTACAAGAAAATATTAGTTGACTTTGGAGAAGCTTTTGGAACATAAATAAATCACTCCAAGTTAATGATTTTATTTTTTAACACAAACATTGTTGTCCAAAGGAACCTCTCCAACATCTTGGGTTTTGAGAGGAAGACCCTTCCTACCAAGTATTTAGGAGTGCCCCTAAACTTTGCAGGCCGACTAGTTCTCACTAAGGCAATTTTGCAAGCAATTCCAGTGTATTTACTGTCTGTTTTTCCAGCTCCAACAAGGATTTTACAAAGAATTAGAACAATACAAAGGAAATTATTATGGAGAGGTGTAGAGGACAAGAAGAAATGGGTGTTAGTGGCATGAGAAAAACTATGTTGGACAAAAATCAAAGGTGGTCTAGGTTTACAAGATCGAAAAATAACAAACAATGCTTATGGAGCAAAAATTTGGTAGATATGGGTCAAAGACAGCTCATCCCCATGGGAAAACCTGTGGAAAGAAAAATATGTCCCCGGAAGTATCCCTCGGGACCTTATACATTTCACAGGTGTAGGGGAGGGTTTAGCCATATAGAATTTGGCTTGGAAAAATAAAAAGTGGGTGCAGGATCATAGTTTTTGGGAAATTAGAAATGGCCAAACAAATTGATTTTGGGAGGATGCATGGTAGTAGGAACCTCGAATGGAAAACCAAGATAGAGAAGGTATTAAACAAGAGTTAGTCGAACACGGAAAAGTTAAAGTTTTTAAGTATTGGAAAGAAAGGGAAAGCAACCCAAAATGGAGAACTTGGGACACAACTCACACACAAGCTAGAAATCAGAATTCCCTGTTAATTAAAGATTTAGAGGAGGAGCTAGGAAAAATAAATATTGTGTTCTCTGATGAGGAGGACCAACTTCGATGGGGAAAAAAAGATGGAGGATAATTCACTCTGAATGAAGCCTGATATATATAGAGGGTCATGATCAAAGAAACATAGAACCCCAATGGGAACGACTATGAAATCTCCCACAGTGGTCGAAGATAAAAATATTTAAATGGCTGGTCCTACATAAAAAAATTCTAACATGGGACAATTTAGTAAAAAGAGGCCTGAATGGCCCCTCAAGATGCCATATTTGCGAAGTTCAGGAGGAGACAACAAACCATCTATTGGATGGTTTCACCTACACAGTTGAGGTTTGAGATTGAGTATTTATTTTGTATCGACGGACTGATAGAGTTAAATATGACATACGAGCAACTTTGGGGAATTGGAGGGTACATCACACTGAAAATGAAATTGTCAAATTATGTTGGGGATTAACTCAAGGGTTCGTCATTTGGGAAATATGGAAGGAAAGAAATATAAGAATATTCAACAATGAATCCGTCCCTTTCACCAAAGTGGTACATTCTATTAAAAATCAACTAAGGGAGACGGTTATGAGCAGGAATGTCCTTTCTTCAACAAACAACTCTTCATCCCAAGATCTCCGATTTATGCAAATGTTACTATTGAATGATCAAAGATTCAAAATACCTGCTCACCACGACCCATAGGTCCACAATGGATCCAAAGCTTGGACTCTCCCACATGCAGGTTTTTTGAAACTAAATTTCGACGGAGCGTCAAAAGGAAATCTTGGAAAGGATGGAGTGGGAGGAGCGATCTGAGACAACAGAGGGACAATAGTTCATCTTTATTCCTCCAGCATTGGAAACACAACAAATAATGCAGTGAAATGTTTTGCACTAGAACAGGGGGTGGAAATCATGATAAGAGAAGGCCATGTCAATGTCACAGTAGAAGGAGAATCATCTCTGGTTATAGGAATGACAAGAACATTACAGTGTGGAACCAAAATTGGTAAGTTAATAAATCATTGGTGCCTAGCTCAAATCCTACAAAGAATACAAAAGAACCTACAAACTATGTTCTCAATTGAATTCAAGTGGGTGAGAAGGTCTATAAATGCATTGGCAAATAGGTTAGACAACGAGGGAGTGAACCAAGAAGGAAAGATGATGGACGAAGATTGGACATAGGTTCCAGTTGGACAACTCATAACATATTGTGAACACCTTGTAACACAATACCATTGTGGTAATAACCGAGAAGACAACCACATAGATGGAAACGAGTTCCACGCAAATCCAGAGTGGGACCCATATGGGATAGGGGATACAACCCACATGGAATTCATACCTCATGCGACGACTTGACAGGATGGGGATATAAAGGAAGGTAGATGTACAAGATAGAAGGATTGTTAAAGCGAGTAGATTTGGAGGCAGTCACAGGCAGTGCAAAGGCAATCATAACCAGAAGAGGTGAGCAAATTTGGGGGATGAATTCAAGCAGAGCACTTCATCAAAGGATCGGGTCGTACCTAAAAGGACTAGACACTTTTCTCACAACAGGGGAAGTGATAGGCGAAGTACCAAAGGAATGTTAATGGCACAAGGAGTCACGCCTAGTATGTATTTCGCCCGTATAGATCATATAAGGGGAGGATCATTAAGAGATATAGACAATCATGCAAGAGGTTGTTATATACAGGTTTTCGTTCTAGTTATCCACACCTCACACAGATCCTTTAATGAGTTTAAAGGTAACATAGAGGATTGGAGCAGGTGGAAGAATAGTGTTTTGAATCAAGCGTGTGCCAGAGGTTTAGAGAGAGGAGAGGATAGAAAGATGGTGCGTATGAAATATACCACCATGAAAGGAAGCCCGCTCGGGGACTCCCAACTAGAGAGTTCCTAAAAAAAGACAAGGATTGAGAACATAGAAAGGGATGTTGCTCGGATGTATCAATCCATAGTACCACAGAAAGGAAAATAAGCCGTGGAAAAATGGGAAGAGGATCTTAAGGTTGAATGAGTAAGAAAAGAAAAAAGAAAAAAATTGCTCAGGAGTTGGATTGGATTATAGATACGGGGACAACTCTCACTCGAGATACTCTCAATCATAAAACTCTCGAGATGGTGTGGCATACAAATATGTTGATAGGAATAGTGAAGGTAGACAACAAGGAAACTCGTATGGAGGACCAACAAAATCTGAAGACCTTGGTGGAAGATATCCAATGTCGAGTCAGTGGTTTGGAGACCATAGTGAAACTGTTGGTAGATATCAAATAAATCCAGCGGAGCAAGCAAGAGTGAATAGCCGCACAATTCAACCTGTACCTATGGTATGTCCACCACATGGACATTACACCTTTGTACAACCATGGTTCACATGATCAAATATGAAAGGTTCGGGTGGCATCTCCCAAGGACTAAAGTAAAGGACAAGCTGGAGGAGCAGAACGGTCCCAGGTTTTTTAGTTTAAAATGAAGAACAATTTAGTCAACACAGACTTAGAGTGTAGGTGTATAAGTTAGAATGGTCCCCTTTTTTTTCTCTCAAGAAGTTTATATGTAGGTTTTTTCAATATGGAAGGTTGAAATATGTCTATTTTATATAGAAGTAGTATAACTATCAAAGTTGTAGCTGACTCAAAAGACTCTTGATTCTGGATAAACTTGAAAAAACTATGACTGAATAAAATTGGTCTGGTTTCCATTTTGGCAGACCAATGACTATATGTTTGTATGATGTTTTTGAGGATGTAATATACAAACTTATATTGAATTACAAAAAAAAGATATGATGTAAATGTTTTTAATATTATCATGGATGCATTGATATTCATTATTTATTACTGATCATGGAATAAATTCTAAGTATTTTGAATACTTTATGTAAATGATATATCTCTTAATAATCAATTTGAACGACATGTATTTTAATTATTGATTTATTTTGAATTTGTAGGTTCATTTTGTATGGGATAAAAGAATTAATGAATAATATAAAGTTTAATGTTTTTTTTAATAAAGTTCCTTAACAGACTGGAATTCCTACCTTAAAAATATATACGAGTTCCCTAATGCCATGGACACCATTCCTATTGTCCCTACAAAGGAAGAAGTTTTTTCTTTAGATGACATAGATTTCAGGGTTAAGCGGCTCGCAAATGGGAAAGCTAAGGACATTGAAGGCTACCAAGATGAAATTTTTAAAATTGGAGGGCCAATACTTATCCCTCACATACACAAGCTCTTCAATTTAGCAGTCAAGCAGGGCTTCCCTAAACCCTGGATGGAAAGCCTCATTGTTCCTATTTTTTAAAATGGGGATAAAAACATTCCCTCTAATTATAGGACCATTATGATTAGCCCGATTTTAGCCAATATTTATGGAATTATTTTGGAAAAGAAGATTATCATTTGGCTAGAAAGTCATGTAAAAGAGATAAAGGCCAGGCCAGGTTTAGGACATATCATTCAAATGTGGACCATCTTGTTACCTTTAGGATCATTGCAGAGGAGTTCCTCAATACTAAAACCAATCTTTTTTGTTGTTTTTTTGACTTTAGAAAAGATTTTGACATGGTTCCTTGGAAAAACCTTTGGAAGAGGTTGGAAGAGATAAAAGTGTCTCTCGAGTTGAGGGTTGTTGAAATAAGGATGTATGAGAACGTTATTGCTAAGTTTAAAAACACCAAGGGCTGATCAAAAGAGATTAACTGCAATATCAGAGTCAAACAAGGTTGTCCCTTGTCCCCTACCCTTTTTGGCATATACATTTATAAGTTAGAAGAATGCTTGGAAAAAGCAGGTTGTGTCGGCCCTACTCTCATTGGAATAGTCATCAATATTCTTCTTTATGTCGATGATATCATTCTTATGGCAAGGAGTCCCCATGATCTTGAAAACCAACTAAGAATCCTCAAGGAGTTTTGCTCTAATATGGGTATGACTGTTAATACTGATAAGACTAAGGTCATGATTATTAAATCCAATAAGATCCCTTATGATACCTTTGTATATGACAACAACAAATTGGAAGAAGTGACTTCATACAAATATCTTGGAATTGATATTCACCACAAGCTCAATTGGAGTTATAGCATTGAGAAAAGGATTATTGGGGGATGGAAAGTTTATTATGGGTTTGAAAACAATTGTAAATCCGATGATCTTTGGAGTTGGGATAAGAAGAAACTCCTCTTTGAGACTCTTGTTACACCTGTTATTCTTTATGCATGTGAAGTCTGGGGCTGTAGTATCTCTCGTGAATCCTGTCGAAACATAGAGCAAATACAAAACAATTTTATAACCTATAATCTCAAAATTAAAGGAAATGCGCCCTATCCCATCCTCCTCGTAGAAACAAGCCTCTCCCCCATTGAGAGCATGGCTATGACTAGATACCTAATGTATAAGAACAAGTTAAACAACATGGAAGACAA
>ML780184.1:626966-643080 GCA_009831015.1 Picea engelmannii | reverse complement strand
CCCACCAAGGAAAAGTGAGAAGAAATAGAAAACAAAGAAAAAGAACTAGGTACACAATCAACTACAAAGAGATCTCTTGGATCTGGACTAAGAATCCCAAAGAACCTTGGAGCTTCACACCCAACCCATGGGGATGGACTAAAAAATACATGTAAGTAATGCATAATGTTCCCTGGAATTGTATAGGTATGGGTAGTATGAAAAAATCATATCCACTGAGAGATCTCATCAAACAAAAAAAACCATCTATCCTCCTTGTCCAAGAGACACAATTAGAAAAGAAAGAAGCAATATGATTATGCAAAGCACAATGGAAATTAACAAATCAATAACAATTAGTTCATGATGTGCATTTGGAGGATTTTGTACTATTTGTAATAGACTCGTTTTTCAACTTGATTCCTTTCATCAAGCATAACATCAAATTTTAACAAGTTTAACTCATCACTAGAAAAGGTTGAAAATTAATATTGTAAATGTCTACATGCAAAAAAAAAAAAAAAGAGGAATGTTGGGAGTCGCTCATCAAGCTTAGGGATTTTTAATACTCCCAAAACAACATAGTTGTTGGAGATTTTAATGTCATGTTAAATCATAGAGAAAAAAGAGGGGGAAGTGTTGTAAGGAAAATAAAAAACTGAGAAAGATAAATCTCAATAACAGTGAGGCCACAAGGGCACATCACAAGTGAGTCTACGCTCACATTATCTATGTCGCAATTTGATAAATTGCTTACAATTATATAGGCTAGGATAGCCCCTAATAGTCTCCTGAATATGTGGATCTGAAAACCACCCAAACACTATTCTAGCGTACAATAAAAATCTCTTCTAACAATTGCCTAAGTGTAGCATTTCAACATTAATCTCTAACAAGAAACCCCTTCAAAGAGAAGATGGAGGAACTAATATCCATTTGGGATATCGTTGAAATTGAACCAATTAGAGGCATATTCACATGGTCGAATAGGAGGATATGCCTAGGATATATAGTTGCTTGTCTAGATCACTTTCTTATCCAAAGCAATTTGCTCTTAACCAATCATTCTATCACATCCAGGATTTTGGGGTGGCTTCAGATCATCTGCATATTCTGTTGCAGATTGAAGAAACTCCAAATTATGGACCAATTTTGTTCAATTTTAATCTATTATGGCTGCAAAATAAAGAAGATGCAGACATAATCTCCCATGAATTGAACAAATAGATAATAGGATCCACTATCTATATATAGGAACATAAGATTAAAGTAGTCAAGACAACATTAAAGGAATGGGATAAGAACAATTATTTTTCCCCAAATCAAGAAGAAAAGGAGTTGAAGGAACCGGGGAAAATATTAGGGGCTATATATCACCCATGGGATAATTTGTCATGTTTTTGCCAAAAAAAACGATTTTCCATTTCCATTTTTTATAAAAGTTTTTTTTCCCAAATTCTATAAAATAAAATTATTTTACCTTAAAAATAACAAAAAAGTTATAGAAAATATATAAAATACTTAGAACTTTGAATATTTTTATAAAAAAATATCACCAAACATTTTATAGTTTGCATATTAAAGACTAGTAAGATTTGTCGAGGTTTCTACATTCTGAGATAAATTTCCATCCTTAAAATTATCCCTCGAAGGAACAAATGAATTTGTTACAAGATACAATGGAAATGAGCATAGATCAAAGGATTGTGGACAATATCATATTAGTCCAAGTTTATAGTTTGCATATTAAAGACAAGTAAGATTTGTCAAGGTTTCTACATTCTGAGATAAATTTCCATCCTTAAAATTATCCCTGGAAGGAACAAATGAATTTGTTACAAGATACAATGGAAATGAGCATAGATCAAAGGATTGTGGACAATATCATATTAGTCCAAGAAGTTATTCACATTAGTTGAGCCAATAAGGACAAAAGTATGATTACAAAAATAGATATGGCAAATTATTTCGACAGAGTTTGGCATTCCTTTCTTTTCGATGCCCTTCTTAAATTTTCTTTGTGTTCATCTTTTATCCGGTGGGTGTCATCATGTATTTTCAATTCTTGGATAGCCCCATTAGTTAATGGTAGGCCAACAAAATTTTCAAATGGAGTAGAGGTCTCAGGCAAGGTTGTCCCTTATCTCTGTTGTTTTATATCTTAATGGCTAAGTCCTTGAGTAAAAAATTGGTAGTTGAAAGAAGACCTGCTAATATCCTTGGAATTAAGATTGTAAGAGGAGAAAATAGTAAAAATCATTCATAATTTTCATATGATACTTTTGTTTTTAGGAGGGGCATCTACTATAATGACAAGGAGATTCAAAAGGATTCTTGACATGTTCATAGACTCTTCGAGGGGTAAAATAAAAAAACAAAATTCAAATTTATGGATGGAACATTAGCCAACACTTTCTTCAAGTAATTTATGGGATACTCATGTTTCCTCACCAAGAAACATGGACTTCCTTTAAATATCTAGGAATGTCAATATGCTTGACAAATCCAATAGTTCATTCTTGGCAAAGTGTAATAAGAAAATGATAATGAATTTTCAACATTGGGGATCACGGTGGTTAAATCCAATCAAAATAATGGGTCTTATAAATTCATTCATTAAATATGCCCATTTTTAAATGTTCAACAATGTTGGATCCAATTGGGATAATGAATTAGATGGCTTAGGAAATAAGGAAATTTCTTTGGCAGAGGTTTAAGAAAAATACCAAGAAATTTCACTTAGAAAATTGGAATATTGTCAAAGCAACTCAGGAGCATGGAAGATTAGGGATAAGGGACCCTTACATTATGAATCTTATTCCAATGTGCAAAAATAATTTAGAGATTGATAACATTTAACTCTGAGTGGTGGAAGAGTGTATTGCACAAAAAATATTTTTTTGTCGATCGACTATGGTTTATAAATGGATGTATAGAGAATAGGAAAGGCTCGCCAATTTGGAAACTCATTAAATATGTTGCTCCAATTATTCACGACAAGTTAACATGGAATCATGGTAGTGGAAAATAAATTCACATATGGGTAGACAATGTTATGTGAAATCGACTACTTGAAAGATAAGTTGAGTTGTTACCTTTGAAGAATTGTATGGACATCTAAAATTTGAAAACCTTATATGATATCTCTGAATGGTCAAATAGCATAGGTCACTAGATGGGATGGTACATTGGATATCCCCTAGCACATCTTCTTCAATTAGCCCTTTCCTTCTTTGACGCCCTCAAAGGATGTTCTCCCTTGATTGTCACAACTTTGAATTGTAGGGGGTGGGGCTCAATGGATTACCATGTTAAAGGATGCTACCATTTTCATCTTCAAACTTATCATCTTCCTCAACATTAAAAAATATGGAAAAAAAATTGGCATTCATATGTCTTTCCCATAGTAAATATCTTATGTTGGACATCGATGCTTGGTAAAATATTGACCAAAGAAAATGTTTTAAAATGAGGGATTCAGAGACCAACAAGATGTGCACTATGTCTTTCTCACTCATAGTCAATCCAACATCTATTTCTAGAATGTGACTATGTTAACCATATTTGACAAGTTTCTTTGTCAAAAATTAGTCATTGAATAGGAATATGAAAGGACTGGAATAACATGTGTATTTATTGGGTTGAAAGCTAAAGAATATCGCTTAATAATAAACCTCTACTTAAAATATTATGGGAAGCTCTCCCTAAGTACATCTACTGGCAAATATGGCTTGAATGCAACAAGTTTTTGTTTAAACAATAGTTGGATGCCCCTTTTAGAGTAGCAATAAAGGAAAAAGGGCTCTTAGTACCACAAACGTCTTATTCCATATGTCCCTCACACTCCATGCCCTCCATAAAAGAAACATAATAAACATGATGAGATCCAAGGCTCCCTCGCACATGCTCAAGAGTCTGTGGGAATGAAGGGTAATGAAGGCACATGCTTAATTCCATAAAAAAAGAGAGGGATATTGGCTAGTTCGACTTCTATGCGATAGGAGGAAGGTGGGAAGCTCTACTCCTTTGGACACTATTCAAAATCATCGTTGAATCTCAATTTGGTGGTTGGTCTTGTTTTCACTTTGTTTTTTCTTCTTTTGTTGAGTTTAGATAATGCACAGGAGATGGCAGTTAGAAAATAGTTATCTATGGTTTTGGGCATTTTGGTTTTTAATTTGAATATTTGAGGAAGGGTGTCTTGGGTATATATACCACGAGTACACAACTTTGGTATTTTCTCTTTGTTTGTGGGCAACTATGTTCAATTAGGTATTGCCATAAACTAGTCTTGGTCCCCAGGTCGACAATTGGTAATGTTATTACCCAATTCTCCTTTTGTTTGATGAATTTGGTTTGTAAACAAACGATGGTTGTTAATACAAAAAATATTTGTGTTATTGGGAGTGTTAAATTGTCTTCGAGTATTTGGGGAGGGGTTTAGGGAGAACAAATATGTTTATTCCACTTATAGGTTGTAGATGTTGTTTATCTAAGTCATGCGTGTATGATAATATGGGAAGATTCCTTGAGTGCTATGTTGAACCTCATCAATTCTATTTCAAACCAAGCTTGTGGGTTTGTTGCATCGTTAAGTGACAACTCTCTTTTCTACAAACAAAGGTGTATCATACATGAAGTTTCCTTGAGTGCTATGTTGAACCTCATTAATTCTATTTCAAACGAAGCTTGTGGGTTTGTTGCATCATTAAGTGACAACTCTCTTTTCTGCAAACAAATATGGACCATACATCATGGATCTCCTTGATTTACAAGAACTTGAGAAGATTTTAAGGATGCATGAAGAAATGGTTCAGGGAAACAACGCATCCATTCTCACTCTTATATCCAAGTTTCATGAAAATGAACATCGATGTGTCTCCAAATTGCAGAGGTTATTAGCACATTTGTGCAAGTTCAACAATATTTGGTTATTCTTGAGGTAGAGTGCAATTTCTTATAAATTTGGTGGAGAGTTTGAATAAATATGCACAATTAGCGACCTCTAATCAATGGATGTCAAGACAAGGCGAATATAAGGATGAGGATACAATGATTCAGTTGATAGAAGATATGAAAATTGGAGAACAAGAGACTTCAATACATACTAATACAATCTTGGAAGAGGTCGCAAGTCACCATACCTTTCGTTAGCTTATGTTTTTTAAAGTTATCGGTGTCTTAAACATCTTTTATAGGATATACTACAATAGTAAAAACTGAGAAATTTTGCCAGAGGATATTAGTAAAATTTATATTTTGTTTTGAATATGTGCAAACAATTTGAACCATGAAGAGACTAATAATAATAATAATAATAATAACAAGGGGAGTTGCCAAGCAACAAGTCCTTGCCAACAATTTGAAAGCAACAGGCTTGTGCTTCATCTTGTGGGATAGATTTCTTAGAATTCCCGAGCTAGGTTTAGTTATAGGAGTTCAATTTAGTTAGAGTTAGTTCATTTTAGTTCGAGGAGTTAAGTATAGTTTGAGTTATAGTTCAGTATTAGATAATCTTAGTTATAGTTCTAGTCAAGTATAAGATAAGTATAAAATATTCCTTATACTAAGATGCTTAGTATAGTCTAATAGAGTATTTATAATGATAATATCCTCCACTCACGAAGCCCAATCTCCAATTTTTGAAGTTCACAATCGAGGGCCTAACATTAATCATATGCCAAGTCACACCAAGCACTCAACACAAGTCCACGCACAAAGAAGCGAGCACAGTGCCAAGTGTAAGATATCCATGCGCGAGAGAGTTAATGGTTGATGCAAGGCATTTCATAATTTGACAAAACAAGAAGGAGTTAACCCAGTTGTCCAAAGGAGGCGCCAAACAAATATTCAAAAAAAAGATGCAGCAATAACTTTGTCAAACTCTAATATGTCTGAGGCAAACCCTAAAGCGTCCAAATGTCGAAGACTGCCAACACTGCAGATCCAGCATTAAATACGATCACCATTTGTCATGAAAAATTCGAGAATCTACCAAGCATCAATGCCATGTATCAGACGAGTGGCAAAGAACCAAATATTGTTAATGGACCTGAAGTTTTAATCAAATTGTGGGAGATCTCTTGTCATGAATTTTGGTGTTCTTGTGAGTCGAGTTGTTGGAGGAAAAACAAATGGTAACAAGAATTTTATTGCGCAAGAAGGTCGCATTGAATATTCTACAGAGGTGTTCTAATAATTATATTGTAGTCTTCTATTATGCATCATGGTGTCCATTTTCAAAGAAGTGTAGATTCATTTTAAATGCATTGTCATTTATGTTTCCAACTATTCATCATATTGCAATGAAAAAGTCTGCTAGTAGACCCAGTGTACATTCAAAGCAAGTAATTGTTATGTGAGATGACCAAGGGGTCTGGTTCGGTTCTTGGGGGAAGGCATCAATGTCTCTTATGTGGTTCCTGAATACCCACATGGGTGAAGGAAAAAGCTAGTCATTTGTTTTAACATTTCTAGCATTTGCTCCAGATAAAATTTAGGGCTTCAGTAGCAAAGGACCTTGAATTAAAGGTTAGGGTAATGGAAGCAACAATAACCTGCAAATAAGAGGACCTCGATCGATATGGTCATGAGCACATGGAAAAGGGAGCTCCAACGACCTACTTCAAATAGAGAAAAGCTTCACTCCGTGGTTGAATATACCTGCAAATAAGAGGACCTGGATCGATCTGGTCACGAGTAGGTGGAAAAGGGAGCTCCAATGAACCTCTTAAAATAGAGAATATCTTCACTCCACGGTTGATATTCTAGCATATTGATGCCCATGTCCTGGGCGGGTACTAGCTTACACTTATTTCCTTGGCAATCATGTAAGTAAGAGCATTGGCACATAATCGAGGGATGCCAAGTGAAGGGCGGAGGTGCCCAGGTTGTGTTCTGTATGAAATGGTGCCAAGTGAAGGGCAGATATGCCCAGGTTGTGTTATGCATGAAATGGTGTCATCATCAGAGTTTTGACAAAAATCTTTTCACCCCCTGAACTCGTCGATATACAGAATCCTCATATTGAGGCCAAGGTCGCGCCCGCGAGGGATGCCAAGTGAAGAGAGGAGGAACCCAGGTAAGTACTCAATTGTTGTCTTCATCTAGTTAATCTTTTTAATCATGAATAGTAATAACAATTCCATAGTTTATGACTAATTGATTGCATCTTAAGGGGGATCAATTGGAGGGGTGAAGAGTTTGGATCAATGGAATAGACATGCTAGAGAAAAAAGGAACGGAGAAGAAAGGAACGAAGGCGCATAGGGTCTCTTGACTTCTATGTGCTCCATGAAAGCTTATCAAGCAACCACACACATGAAAGGGAGTAAATTCATGATCAAACACACACAAATGCGCCACAATTTCAAAGGTTTCTCACCTGGGCCTAAAGAATGGTAACTTACTCTTAGTCTCTTCTATAAAGTAAGTGTGTACTTCAAAATAATAGGGATAACCTTACTTAAATTTGAATTGAATTAAAGGACAAGAGTGACTCAAGTTGGCCTTCCTCCTTGCCTTCAGAGACAGGCCTGGGTCTGGAAGCTGAGCAGAAGGGGAAAGAGTAAAATGCAAGTGATTTCGACTCATTGATTGCATCTTAAGGGGGATCCTTAATTGGAGGGGCGAAGAGTCTAGATCAATGGCATGGAGAGGCTAGAGCAGAAAGGAATGAAGAAGAAAGGAACATAGGCTTGGAGAGCTTGGAAGGCGAGGAGAAAACGGAGGAGCAAGAAGATGGATAAGTGGGGTTGAGGTGCACAGAGGAGGAAACGACATCTTTAGAAAATATGTTTTATAATAATGACAAGTGACGTGCAAGTGACCAAGTGGGAAGGCACTTGGAAACTCACCAGAGATAGGATTGGAAACTCATCAAAAGGTTACGAGTTATGCATAGGAAAATATTAAGCATAGCATTTAATGTTTCGAATTAATGCTAAGTTAAAACTTAGCATTAATTCACATTTCTATGTACATATCCCGTTCACCAAGTTTTGACCATCTATTTCCCTAAGTTTATCATTGCTTGCCTCGATATGAGGCCAAATAAGGCCTCCAACTTAAAACTTAGGGTTAAATAAGAAATATTAGTTGAAAAATTGCATGAAACAATTGAAACTTTGGTTAAATTTCTTGGTTTTTGTGCCATACTAATAGAGGAATGCAAAATCGATTACTAATAATCTCTGCAACACAAAGGACAAGGACTAATAATAATAATAATAATAATAATAATAATCTAATTTTAAGGTCACAACCAAGCCAAACACCCCGTGTATGATACCCCCTTGTTTGTGGGACAAGGGACCCCCTCCACACAACAATTTGACTACTAACAAGTGATGTTAGCTATGCTACAACAATTTTTTATAATACAAATTACCCAATTTTTGTTTATATATATATATATTTTGCAATTATTATTTTGACATGTAACATTGAGATTTAAATATTAAAAACTGAAAGGTAATGTTTAAACTAAAATGTCCCATAATTTTTTTTATATGATTTTTTGTCAATTAGGTGCAATTCAAATGATTAAGAGGAAAGTTGTTATCCTCCCTTACTAGAATTCAAATCCCACTTTGTAAAACACTTTCTATAAAATAATTATAAAGATTATGAAAACAAACTAAAGAGAAATATTATAGTTACGTGGATAGGCATCCTCTTATTGACAATATGTGAATTAAACACTCTTTTGATTAAAAATCATAATCTTATGGCTAAGAATTAAAGATGTTGGCATATTCTCGTTATTTATGAATGCACACGTTTATCATTACTTAACTTGTTTACTTTTTCACTTTTACTTAATAGAACTAAGAAATTAGTATGTTCATGGAATCAAGGTTACTTCACTTTTAACATTTACTTTTTCACTATTACATTTTTTACATTTCATAGTTTTGTTGTGTGGTCCTAATTTTATGGTTAAAAATTAAAGATGTTGACATATTCTCTTCATTATTTCTAAATCAATGGACTAGATTACTAATATTAACTCCCTTACATTTATGAATGCATATGTTATCATTACTTAAAGTGTTTACTTTTTTCAATTTTACTTTAAAAAAATGCATATATTTATCATTAATTAAGGTTTTTACTTTTTCAATTTTACTTAGTAAAACTAAGAAATTAATATATTCATACAACATTTACTTTTTCACTATTACATTTTTTACATTTCATAGTTTGATGAAAAAAACAAGCGCCACTTTTGAGTATCTCCCATGTGGTTATGTTTTAGAAAAAGTATATATAACGTTTAATCAAGTTCATTTGTATATAACGTTTGACACCCAAAAATTTATTAAGTTATATATTATAATTGTATATAATTATTGTTATAATATTTTTATGTATCTTAATTGTATTAAGATCATTACAATCCATGATAGTTGGTTTTTTAATTTAAAAATATTAAAATAAATTATATAATTATGATTGATATTTTTAAATATTTTTCAATTTATTATATAAGTAATTAAAAATGACTTCAAATCGAGGTAAATGTAGCATTGTCCCTCAATAAAAATTTTGATTTTCATTGTCGGGACTTGAACCCGGATATTATTAGTCCCTGTCGTAGGTATAGAGGGACTATAGCGATCGATAAATCCTTGATTTCATATTAATTTGTCCTTTGACCACAAATATTTCCATATTGTGTATTTCTAGACTTTGAAGTGCCCCGCTTTTGCTTCCCGCGATGAGCGTCGACGAATTCGACATTAGGTGTGAAACTATCTTATCCTTGATGACACATTGTATCGTCAAGGTGTAGATTTAATTCTCCGAAGATGCCTTGCCCACAAAGAAGCAGAGCTCGTTTTGAATGATTGTCACACAGGAGCATGTGGCAGTCATTTGTTTGGGTTTGAAACAACCCAAAAGATTCTATGTACATGTTACTTATGGCCCTCGTTAATCAAGGATTACGTAGAGGCGGTCAAGAAGTTCCACCCATGCCAGATATTTTGTCGGAAGATGTGGGCACATCCTGCTCCTATGTTCCCAGTCATTGTTGTTGGTCCTTTCACCAAGTGGGGGATTGAATTTACTACATGTCACCCGGCCTCAGCCAAGGGGCATCGTTACATCATCGTAATGGTATACTACTTCATGAAGTGGGTTGAATCTATGACAACATTTAACAATGACTGTGAAACATCGTCTCTTTTCATATTTAATCAGATAGCAGCAAGGTTTGGTATCTTGAAGGAGATTGTCACTGACCATGGTAGCCACATCCAAAACAAAATGATCATTGAATTAACGTCCAAGATCGGGTTCAAATAGGAGCATTTGTCACCTTATTACCCTCAAGCGAACGATCAGGTTGAAGATGTGAATAAGTCTCTCAAGACTATTCTTCAGTGGACGATCAATTTTGCCAAGTGGAATTGGCATTTGATGTTGTATTCAGTGTTGTGGGCCTACCAAATGTATGTGAATACTACCACTGATTTTTCACCTTTTCAACTTGTATACGGGCTGGAAGCAGTCTTACCTATTGAATGTCAGATTCCTTCTTTAAAGTTGGCAGTGGAGTTACTGTTGGACACTTTGTCGCTTGAGAAATGCCTTTTATATCTCGAGCATCTCGATGAGCAGCGTTGTGATGAAGCCTTAGACAATGAGGATCATAAGAAATGATTCAAGTGTCAGTACGATCGATCCATTCATCCTCAGATTTTCTTCAAAGGCGATCTTGTCCTGGTCTATGATCAACACAAAGATCCCCTGGGGGCAGGAAAATTCAAACCCATGTGGATCAGTCCGTTCATTGTGAAAGAGGTCTTGGAGAAGGGTGCTTATTGGCTGGTTGATTTTGAGGAAAATGCCTTGGTAGAGCCTAGAAATGGGCTCTACCTTAATAAGTACTACTCTTAGGTTTGTCACCTGGGTGACTTCTTGTATATATGTATAACCTCTTATACATTTTTTGTCTTTTTCTATTTTGTAGACATGTAGTTATTCATGTCTTTTTCTTTCACTGTGGCAGATGTCAAGTGAATCAGAGGTTTATTTTGGGTTCGTAGACGGTGCTAACCGACATACTCAGAGGCTTGCTTCCACAACTTGGGTGATTTTCACACCTAGAGGCTAGTTGCTATCTTCTTGAGGTATTTTTATAGGAGACGCTACAAACAATGTTGTCGAATACAGCGCAGTGATAGAATTTCTTCACGATGCTTTATCACATGGCATTTCTCACCTCTGGGTCTACCTAGATGCTCAGTTGGTTGTGTCCCAGTTAAATGGGATTTACCGCATTTATGATCCCACTCTGCACCGACGATTCCTTAGGGTACGTCTCTTAGAACGATCTTTCGATGACATTACGTATATCCATGTTCCTAGGAGATTTAATCATCTAGCAGATACTCTAGCTAATCATGTTTTATATTGGCATGTTGCTCACATATAAAAATAAAAGCACACACATACACATGTAAATACATTTGTAAACAATGTCATCCATAAGACAAGAAAGATGTATATATGTGTGTGTGTGTGTGTGTGTGTGTGTGTGTGTGTCCAAAAATAGTGTCATGAGTACATAGGTGGGCATGAATGCCTTAAAAGTCATCAGTCTACATCGATGGGCTTATTCCCTCAAAAAATACATATAGTACAAAAATTTCCCTCGGCACATCAATGGTCTAATGTTATCTAAGGATGAGTCCTATTGGCTCTACTATAATGCACAACGACTTTCGCCAAATGCCGAAACAACTGGAGCCAAGTCTGAAGCACCCCTACTACATGTGGCAGCATAGCCGGGGGAGATCCTCGATATCAACCATAGGATTGACACGAATGAGAGCAGTGAGGTTGCGCTCCACTCATCATAAGACTCTATCAGCCTCTCTGTCTGGGGGTCCCCCTGCAGCTTCTGGTCCTCCTGTCGCTGCTGGTCCTGCCTTAGGTTTAGGACGTCGTCATGTCCTGGCAAAGTCTTCTGGTATAAAGGCCCCACATTTGTACATAACAGATACACGAGTCAAAACTCTATACATGCATAAAAAGGATATATATGAAAATTAAAAATTAAATCAACTTTAAAAAATATTTTACTTATCTCGCCTCACTCCTCGTCGGGAGGCATAGGCATGTCTAGGTATCTGGTGAAGTTGATCCTTGCATATGGGTAATCCTCGATCATCGATATCTAACATTCCCACCAGTCAAAAAACTTGTCGTCAAAGGCCTCTATGGTCCTCCCTCCACCCTGTCTAGGAAATAATGCTACCCACCTGCTCACTGTTGGGAATGAGGCTACATTCCCCCGTACTGTCTCTCTGGGACTGATACTGGGTGCCCTCTCAAATAATAAGGAGCACAATATAGTACCAAACCCAAAGTTATTTTTGGTACACTGCCAATTGTTGTAGGAAAATTCCCCTGCGGACATGTGAATGTCCTCTTGGATCCTAGACCCCTATGACCAAGACAGAAAAATGTTAACATTGGACATTGACATTCCTTTAAATGTAGCTAAACTATTCAAAGGAAAAAGAGGAATAAAGTATGATGTACCTTTTTCTGAAGCTTGTCCTTGCTCGGTCCAAGATGAACTTGATCTTCAAGCCCTTTAATGAGATCTGCAATTAAATAGACAACAAAGACAATGCATGCTTCCTATTCTACAAAGATTAGTTTAAACTAGATTTGTCAAGAAGAGACAAGCCGATGAAATCATATACAAACTTGAAGGAAACATGCCAAGCATATATTAATGGGAACATAACAAGGTACTTACAATCTATAGATGAATATGCAACAACCTCACCAAGTCCTCCTTTTCCAACCCATTTCTCGAAAGATCCACGATCAGAATGACAATACTTTTAGCTGATATTCTCCTCCTTTTCACCATGAGAATACCTCCTTTTATAGTCTTTGAGAGGCTCAACCACCTTATTTATAATTTGAATAAGTTGAGGATATGACTCCATTAGTTGTCGTATCTCCCTTAGATATAGCCTAAATCTTGGATTCGAGCCAAACCAACTTGTATCATTTCTAGTTGTCCTTAGAGATAAGGGGTATTTCTTCCCAATATTCTCTCAACCAATCGATTCTCCCTCAAAGTTGGAAACATAGCACAATAGAACTCCCTTCTAAGTGTACAAGGAGTGCTAGCACTCCCTGCATGTGAGTAGGGGAGAGTTGATCTCCAAAACTTTGTTTAAGATGATAATTTCCCAAGGAAAAATATTGTGTGAGCTTGCCAAATGATGTGTTTTCCTCTTCTAACATGTCTTAGAGGGTGTATCAATTTTTCTTATGGTGTCGTCCACTATGCAACACATGCAGGATGAAAATATGACATTTGCAACATTGTGACACTTATGATAATGATAATGGGACATTATCGAAGTGAGAATTTTTGACATGTAACAGATTTCCCCACAAAGTGAAAGGTCAAAAGTTGGAAGCTAATGACTGAAGCGCTTTGTATATTTCCGAAGCAAGGGTATGGATTCAGAGAACCTGGTAGAAGTTGTGAACAACCATCAAACAAATGTTATCATACATTTCAAACCCAAGGTAGGCATACCTATGCTTGATGACAAAGGACTTAAGGTATGGCCACCAACAAATACATTGTGGATCCATAATGATACTGACTAAGGGTATAGCCACCAAAGATACAATGTGTATCTATACCTCCATGACATGAATTGATTGTAGCCATGAGAAATACACAGTGGATCTACGAGATGATAAAACATAGCCAAAGACCAATACAAAGTGGATCTATGTGACAGTATATCAGTATGCTCAAAATATCTCCTTCACAACCTGGGAAAGCAGATAACAAAGTGAAATCTCAACCCAGATTCTTCGTCCCAATATCGATGTAGTAAGAATCTATCCATGTGAATAAATGTTTTGATGTCGAACATGGTAGAAACCACTTGATTACAGGTCAATGAGGTAAATCGTTAACAAGTGTGAGGGAAATCACCAGTGATGTCAATGACTCCCAAGGTACCCTAGTACAATCCAATGAATGTGAATAAATGAGATGAAGTCGAACATTAGTGGATTCATCCGATCAAAGGTCAATGACGTAAAACCATTGTCGAAGGTGAGGAGGCCTTCCATTGAGGCATGCAGGTCCCAAGGTACTAATTGGTTTCTAAGTAAAATTCCTAGATGATGTGTTGAAGTCGACAGGAAAAGAATCATCGAAGGAGGGCCTTGATGTATCCCCCATCATCGACACGAAACTGACATAGAGATGTAAGATGGTGAATCAAATGAGTATGGATTCACACAGGTATTTAAACTGGAAATTTTCTATGGTTGACTCTCGAGGCGGATACTTCCCTTGAACATATGGGATAGGGGATACAACCCACATGGGATAGGGGATACAACCCACATGGCATTCATACCTCATGCGACGACTTGACAGGATGGGGATATAAAGGAAGGTAGATGTACAAGATAGAAGGATTGTTAAAAGCGAGTAGATTTGGAGGCAGGCATAGGCAGTGCAAAGTCAATCATAAGTAGAAGAGGCGAGCAAATTTGGGGGATGACTTCAAGCAGAGCACTTCATCAAAGGATCAGGTCGTACCTAAAAGGACTAGACACTTTTCTCACAACAGGGGAAGTGATAGGCGAAGTACCAAAGGAAGGTTAATGGCATAAGGAGCCATGCCTAGTATTTATTTCACTCGTATAGATTGTATAAAGGGAGGATCATTAAGAGATATAGACAATGATGCAAGAGGTTGTTATATACAGGTTTTCGTTATAGTTATCCACACCTCACAAAGATCCTTTAATGAGTTTAAAGGTAACATAGAGGATTGGAGCAGGTGGAAGATTAGTGTTTTGAATCAAGCGTGTGCCAGAGGTTTAGAGAGAGGAGAGGATAGAAAGATGGTGCGTATGAAATATACCACCAGGAAAGGAAGCCCGCTCGGGGACTCCCATCTAGAGAGTTCCTAAAAACAGACAAGGATTGAGAATGCAGAAAGGGATGTTTCTTGGATGTATCAATCCACATTACCACAGAAAGGAAAATATGCAGTGGAAAAATGGGAAGAGGAGCTTAAGCTTGAATGAGTGAGAAAAGAAAAAAAAAAGTTACTCAGGAGGTGGATTAGATTATAGATACGAGGACAACTTGCACTCGAGAGACTCTCAATCATAAAACTCTCGATATTTTGTGGCATACAAATATGTTGATAGGAAAGGTGAAGGCAGACAACAAGGAAACTTGTATGGAGGACCAACAGAATCTGAAGACCTTGGTAGAAGAGATCCAATGTCGAGTCAGTGGGTTGGATACCATAGTGAAACTGTTGGTAGATATCAAATAAATCCAGCAGAGCAAGCAAGAGTGAATAGATGCACAATTCAACCTGTACCTACGGTATGTCCACCACATGGACATTACACCTTTGTACGACAATGGTTCACAAGCTCAAATCTGAAAGGTTCGGGTGGCATCTCCCAAGGACTAAAGTAAAGGACAAGCTGGAGGAGCAGAATGGTCCCAGGTTTTTTAGTTTAAAATGAAGAACAATTTAGTCAACACAGACTTAGAGTGTAGGTGTATAAGTTAGATTGGTCCCCTTTTCTTTCTCTCAAGAAGTTTATATGCAGGTTTTTTCAATATGGAAGGTTGAAATATGTCTAGTTTATATGGCAGTAGTATAACTATCAAAGTTGTAGCTGACTCAAAAGACTCTTGATTCTGGATAAACTTGAAAAAACTATGACTAAATACAGTTGGTCTAGTTTCCATTTTGGCAGACCAATGACTATATGTTTGTATGATGTTTTTGAGGATGTAATATACAAAATTATACTGAATTACAAAAAAATGATATGATGTAAATGTTTTTATTATTATCATGGATGCATTGATATTCATTATTTATAACTGATCATGGAATAAATTCTAAGTATTTTGAATACTTTATGTAAATGATATATCTCTTAATAAGCAATTTGAATGACATATATTTTAATTATTTATTTATTTTGAATTTGTAGGTTCATTTTGTATGGGATAAAAGAATTAATGAATAATATAAAGTTTAATGTTTTTTTTTAATAAAGTTCCTTAACAGACTGACATTCCTACCTTAAA
>ML780184.1:612831-623790 GCA_009831015.1 Picea engelmannii | reverse complement strand
ACCCTTTTGACAGAACCCTTTAAACACTCACCTTTTTTCTTTTGCCTTGAACCTATAACCTTCAACCTCTCACCAAATGCCTTTTTTTCCATTTTCCCTTTGACATAAGGAAGCTAGGTACGAGCTTGAACCTTTCTACAAAAGCCTTAGTCTTTTACCTTGGGAGGAGTGATTGATTAATTTTAGGAGTGAGTTGTATTTCTTTGGCACCAGAGGAATGTATTTGAATAGTTGGATGCGTGATTTTAACACTGATCAAGACATCCCTACAATTGTTCATGTCTCAGTTCGTTTACCCCACCTCCCACTACATTGTTGGAATGAAGATAATATGAAAAATATTGAGAATTCAATAGGTATAGACAAATATTAACCAAAAGACCATATGTTTTCTTGTGCCATAATATGCGTAGAAACTGACCTCAAAAAGGGGCTTCCGGAAACAATTCTCCTTACACTGTACAACAATAATCATTTACAAACATTCAGTTACGAGTAGTTATCTTTCAAGTGCAAAATGTGCCAGGAATATGGTCATTTTTTCAAATATTTCAAAAACAATCAACAGGTCCAACATTTTGAGTAAGAAAATGAAGAACAATGGAAAATAGACAAAAGGAAGAAGGTTGTTAAACACGTTTCACATTCGGCTAGCCCTAAAGAAAGTATGGCGCTCCTTGGGCCATCAGAACCTCTAGGATCCAATCAAGACATGACTCGTACAGTGGAACACAAGACAATGGTGCATCCCACGAAAGAAGGGTTAGGAGCTACATCAAACATGTGTCAAGTTTTGGCTCAAACTGAACCCTTGACATATTTAGAAGTTTTGGCAGCATTTAAAAAATCTTCTACATTCTTATCCCCTCAAATATATATTCTGAAAGAGATAGGATTACTCCCAAATGAGGAAGGAAAAGTTTTAGAGTATCTAGAAGAAAATGATCAAAGGCATGATCAAGCACAATTTTCTTCAGGTGTGGTAACACAAAATAAGCGATAGAAATAGGTTGGAGAGGAAATAAAAGAAGAAGTAGGGTTTGAGGACTAGTAGTCAAAGAAAAAGGGAAGAAATCCCACCAAGGAAAAGTGAGAAGAAATAGAAAACAAAGAAAAAGAACTAGGTACACAATCAACTACAAAGAGATCTCTTGGATTTGGACTAAGAATCCCAAAGAACCTTGGAGCTTCACACCCAACCCATGGGGATGGACTAAAAAATACATGTAAGTAATACATAATATTCCCTGGAATTGTAGAGGTATGGGTAGTAGGAAAAAATCATATCCACTCAGAGATCTCATCAAACAAGAAAAACCATCTATCCTCCTTGTCCAAGAGACACAATTAGAAAAGAAAGAAGCGATATGATTATGCAAAGCACAATGGAAATTAACAAAGCAATAACAAGTAGTTCATGATGTGCATTTGGAGGATTTTGTACTATTTGTAATAGACTCGTTTTTCAACTTGATTCCTTTCATCAAGCATAGCATCGGATTTTAACAAGTTTAACTCATCAATAGAAAAGGTTGAAAATTAACATTGTAAATGTCTACATGCAAGTGAAATATAATAAAAAAAAAAGAGGAATGTTGGGAGTCGCTCATCAAGATTAGGGATTTTTAATACTCCCAAAACAACATAGTTGTTGGAGATTTTAATGTCATGTTAAATCATAGAGAAAAAAGAGGGGGAAGTGTTGTAAGGAAAATTAAAAACTGAGAAAGATCAATCTCAATAACAATGAGGCCACAAGGGCACATCACAAGTGAGTCTACGCTCACATAATCTATGTCACAATTTGATAAATTGCTTACAATTATATAGGCTAGGATAGCCCCTAACAGTCTCCTGAATATGTGGATCTGAAAAACACCCAAACACTATTCTAGCGTACAATAGCAATCTCTTCTAACAATTGCCTAAGTATAGAATTTCAACATTAATCTCTAACAAGGAACCCCTTCAAAGAGAAGATGGAGGAATTAATATCCATTTGGGATATCATTGAAATTAAACCAATCAAAGGCATATTCACGTGGTCGAATAGGAGGATAGGCCTAGGGTATATAGTTGCTTGTCTGGATCACTTTCTTATCCAAAGCAATTTGCTCTTAACCAATCATTCTATCACATCCAGGATTTTGGGGTGGCTTCAGATTATTTGCATATTTTGTTGCAGATTGAAGAAACTCCAAATTATGGACCAATTTCGTTCAATTTTAATCCATTATGGCTGCAAAATAAAGAAGTTGCAGACATAATCTCCCGTGAATTGAACAAATGGATAATAGGATCCACTATCTATATATGGGAACATAAGGTTAAAGTAGTCAAGACAACATTAAAGGAATGGGATAAGAACAATTATTTTTCCCCAAATCAAGAAGAAAAGGAGTTGAAGGAACTGAGGAAAATATTAGGGGCTATATGTCACCCATGGGATAATTTGCCATGTTTTTTCCCAAAAAAATGATTTTCCATTTCCATTTTTTATAAAAGTAATTTTCCCAAATTCTATAAAATAAAATTATTTTACCTTAAAAATAACAAAAAAGTTATAGAAAATATATATAATACTTAGAAATTTGAATATTTTTATAAAAAATATCACCAAACATTTTATAGTTTGCATATTAAAGACTAGTAAGATTTGTCAAGGTTTCTACATTCTGAGATAAATTTTCATCCTTAAAATTATCCTTGGAAGGAACAAATGAATTTGTTACAAGATACAATGGAAATGAGCATAGATCAAAGGATTGTGGACAATATCATATTAGTCCAAGTTTATAGTTTGCATATCAAAGACTAGTAAGATTTGTCAAGGTTTCTACATTCTGAGATAAATTTCCATCCTTAAAATTATCCCTGGAAGGAACAAATGAATTTGTTACAAGAGACAATGGAAATTAGCATAGATCAAAGGATTGTGGACAATATCATATTAGTCCAAGAAGTTATTCACACTAGTTGAGACAATAAGGACAAAAGTATGATTATAAAAATGGATATGGCAAATTCTTTCGACAGAGTTTGGCATTCCTTTCTTTTCGATGCCCTTCTTAAATTTTGTTTGTGTTCATGTTTTATCCGGTGGGTGTCATCATGTATTTTCAATTCTTGGATAGCCCCATTAGTTAATGGTAGGCCAACAAAATTTTCAAATGGAGCAGAGGTCTCAGGCAAGGTTGTCCCTTATCTCTGTTGTTTTATATCTTAATGGCTAAGTCCTTGAGTAAAAAATTGGAAGTTGAAAGAAGATCTGCTAATTTCCTTGGAATTAAGATTGTAAGAGGAGAAAATAGTATAAATCATTCACAATTTGCATATGATACTTTTGTTTTTAGGAGGGGCATCTACTATAATGACAAGGAGATTCAAAAGGATTCTTGACATGTTCGTAGACTCTTCGAGGGGTAAAATAAAAAACAAAATTCAAATTTATGGATGGAACATTAGCCAACACTTTCTTCAAGTAATTTATAGGATACTCATGTTTCCTCACCAAGAAACATGGACTTCCTTTAAATATCTAGGAATGTCAATATGCTTGACAAATCCAATAGTTCATTCTTGGCAAAGTGTATTAAGAAAATGATAATGAATTTTCAACATTGGGGGTCACAGTGGTTAAATCCAATCAAAATAATGGGTCTTATAAATTCATTCATTAAATATGCCCATTTTTCAATGTTCAACAATGTTGGATCCAATTGGGATAATGAATTAGATGGCTTAGGAAATAAGGAAATTTCTTTGGCAGAGGTTTAAGAAAAATACCAAGAAATTTCAATTAGAAAATTGGAATATTGTCAAAGCAACTCAGGAGCATGGAATATTAGGGATAAGGGACCCTTACATTATGAATCTTATTCCAAGGTGAAAAAATAATTTAGAGATTGATAAAATGTAACTCTGAGTGGTGGAAGAGTGTATTGCACAAAAAATATTTTTTTGTTGATCGACTATGGTTTATAAATGGATGTATAGAGAATAGGAAAGGCTCGTCAATTTGGAAACTCATTAAATATGTTGCTCCAATTATTCATGACAAGTTAACATGGAATCATGGTAGTGGAAAATAAATTCACATATGGGTAGACAATGTTATGTGAAATCGACTCCTTGAAAGGTAAGTTGAGTTGTTACCTTTGAAGAATTGTATGGACATCTAAAATTTGAAAACCTTATATGATATCTATGAATGGTCAAATAGCATAGGTCATTAGATGGTATGGTACAATGGATATCCCCTAGCACATCTTCTTCAATTAGCCCTTTCCTTCTTTGATGCCCTCAACGGATGTTCTCCCTTGATTGTCACAACTTTGAATTGTAAGGGGTGGGGCTCGATGGATTACCATGTTAAAGGATGCTACCATTTTCATCTTCAAACTTATCATCTTGCTCAACATTAAAAAATATGAAACAAATTTGGCATTCATATGGCTTTCCCATAGTAAATATCTTATGTTGGACATCGGTGCTTGGTAAAATATTGACCAGAGAAAATATTTTAAAACGAGGGATTCAGAGACCAACAAGATGTGCATTATGTCTTTCTCACTCATAGTCAATCCAACATCTATTTCTAGAATGTGACTATGTTAACCATATTTGACAAGTTTCTTTGTCAGAAATCAGTCATTGAATAGGAATATGAAAGGACTGGAATACCATGTTTATTTATTGGGTTGAAAGCTAAAGAATATCGCTTAAGAATAAACCTCTACTTAAAATATTATGGGAAGCTCTCCCTAAGTACATCTACTGGAAAATATGGCTTGAATGCAACAAGTTTGTGTTTAAACAATAGTTGGATGCCCCTTTTAGAGTAGCAATAAAGGAAAAAGGGCTCTTAGTAGAGTATATCAATTCCAAAGGTAAGTAGTTTCCAGAAAGGCGATATTGGGAAGAGGATGAATAGAAATGGATCTGCCATTTCCAAATTCCCCTTGTTATCCTCAAAAGTGTGGGTTTCAAGCCTTCTTCTAGATCAAACTAGCAACTTCTATTGGATGTAATTGATTTCCAACAATGGAGATCAAACCAACATTCATACTTTTTGTTTTTTTCTGGTGCATCAAAAATGAATCCATGGGTGGTAGGTGTTGGGGGGATCCAAACTGATCCTAGAAGAAAAATTGAATTGTCCTATGCTTGGGGATTGGGAATGTCATCCAACAATTAGGCATAATCTTACACTCTACTCCAAAGGCTAAGGATAGAACTGGAAAATTAAATTCAACATTTAACCGTATTATGGGATTCTAGCAATATTATTAAGTTGACGCACAATTGTTTTTGTCCATTTGATTATATAATCACCTCTATAATGGTTCGAGTGCAACATGAGGCTGCAAGAATTCAAACAATCTCATTTCTTCATGTCTTAAGAATTTGTAATCTTCAAGCTAACTCATTAGCCAAGAAGGCAACAAAACTCAAAATGGGTGAGCTTTGGGTTAATGGACAATTAACCATTCAACCCATACCTTAATTTTCCCCTGTGAATTTAATGACAAGTACCACAAATGTATTATTCCATATGTCCCTCACACTCCATGCCCTCCATAAAGGAAACATAATAAACATGATGAGATCCAAGGCTCCCTCTCACATGCTCAAGAGTTTGTGGGAATGAAGGGTAATGAAGGCGCATGCTTAATTCCATAAAAAAAAAGAGGGATATTGGCTAGTTCGACCTCTATGCGATAGGAGGAAGGTGGGAAGCTCTACTCCTTTGGGCACTATTCAAAATCATCATTGAATCTCAATTTGGTTGTTGGTCTTGTTTTCACTTTGTTTGTTCTTCTTTTGTTGAGTTTAGATAATGCACATGAGATGGCAGTTAGAAAATAGTTATCCATGGTTTTGGGCATTTTGGTTTTTAATTTGAATATTTGAGGAAGGGTGTCTTGGGTATATATACCACGAGTACACAACTTTGGTATTTTCTCTTTGGTTGTGGGCAACTATGTTCAATTAGGTACTGCCATAAACTAGTCTTGGTCCCCAGGTCGACAATTGGTAATGTTATTACCCAATTCTCCTTTTGTTTGATGAATTTGGTTTGTAAACAAACGATGGTTGTTAATACAAAAAATATTTTGTGTTATTGGGAGTGTTAAATTGTCTCCGAGTATTTGGGGAGGGGTTTAGGGAGAACAAATATGTTTATTCCACTTATAGGTTGTGGATGTTGTTTATCTAAGTCATGCATGTATGATAATATGGGAAGTTTCCTTGAGTGCTATGTTGAACCTAATCAATTCTATTTCAAACCAAGCTTGTCGGTTTGTTGCATCGTTAAGTGACAACTCTCTTTTCTACAAACAAAGGTGTATCATACATGAAGTTTCCTTGAGTGCTATGTTGAACCTCATTAATTATATTTCGAACCAAGCTTGTGGGTTTGTTGCATCATTAAGTGACAACTCTCTTTTCTGCAAACAAATATGGACCATACATCATGGATCTCCTTGATTTACAAGAACTTGAGAGGATTTTAAGGATGCATGAAGAAATGGTTTAGGGAAACAAAGCATCCATTCTCACTCTTATATCCAAGTTTCATGAAAATGAACATCGATGTGTCTCCAAATTGCAGAGGTTATTAGCACCTTGGCACAAGTTCAACAATATTTGGTTATTCTTGAGGTAGAGTGCAGTTTCTTATAAATTTGGTGGAGAGTTTGAATAAATATGCACAATCGGCGACCTCTAATCAATGGATGTCAAGACAAGGC
Organism: Picea engelmannii; assembly: GCA_009831015.1. Classification (NCBI taxonomy): domain Eukaryota; kingdom Viridiplantae; phylum Streptophyta; class Pinopsida; order Pinales; family Pinaceae; genus Picea; species Picea engelmannii. Next base: position 617,035 of record ML780184.1, on the reverse strand, counting down.
GAATATAAGGATGAGGATACACTAATTTAGTTGATAGAAGATATTAAAATTGGAGAACAAGAGACTTCAATACATACTAATACAATCCTAGAAGAGGTCGCAAGTCACCATACCTTTCGTTAGCTTATGTTTTTTAAAGTTATCGGTGTCTTAAACATCTTTTATAGGATATACTACAATAGTAAAAACTGATAAATTTTGCCAGAGGATATTAGTAAACTTTATATTTTGTTTTGAATATGTGCAAACAATTTGAACCATGAAGAGACTAATAATAATAATAATAATAATAATAACAAGGGGAGTTTCCAAGCAACAAGTCCCTGCCAACAATTTGAAAGAAACAAGTCCCAAGGCTTGTGCTTAGGCTTGTGGGATAGATTTCTTAGAATTCTTGAGCTAGGTTGAGTTATAGGAGTTCAGTTTAGTTAGAGTTAGTTCATTTGAGTTCGAGGAGTTAAGTATAGTTTGAGTTATAGTTCAGTATTAGATAATCTTAGTTATAGTTCTAGTCAAGTATAAGATAAGTATAAGATATTCCTTATACTAAGATGCTTAATATAGTCTAATAGAGTGTTTATAATGATAATATCCTCCATTCACGAAGCCCAATCTCCAATTTTTGAAGTTCACAACCGAGGGCCTAACATTAATCATATGCCAAGTCACACCAAGCACTCAACACAAGTCCATGCACAAAGAAGCGAGCACAGTGCCAAGTGTAAGAAATCCATGCACGAGAGAATTAATGGTTGATGCAAGGCATTTCAAAATTTGACAAAACAAGAAGGAGTTAACCTAGTTGTCCAAAGGAGGCGCCAAACAAATATTCAAAAAAAAAAATGCAGTAATAACTTTGTCAAACTCTAATATGTCTGAGGCAAACCCTAAAGCGCCCAAATGTCGAAGACTTCCAACACTGCAGATCCAGCATTAAAGATGATCACCATTTGTCATGAAAAATTCGACAGTCTACCAAGCATCAACTCCATGTATTAGACGAGTGGAAAAGAACCAAAGATTGTTAATGGACCTGAAGTCTTAAGCAAATTGTGGGAGATATCTTGTCATGAACTCTGGTGTTCTTGTGAGTCGAGTTGTTGGAGGCAAAACAAATGGTAATAAGAATTTTATTGCACAAGAAGGTCGCATTGCATATTCTGTAGAGAAGTTCTAATACTTATATTGTAGTCTTCTATTATGCATCATGGTGTCCATTTTCAAAGAAGTGTAGATTCGTTTTAAATGCATTGTCATTTGTGTTTCCAACAGTTCATCATATTGCAATGAAAAAGTTTGCTAGTAGACCCAGTGTGCATTCAAAGAAAGTAATTGTTCTGTGAGATGATCAAGGGGTCTGGTTCAGTCCCTGGGCGAAGGAATCAATGTCTCTTCTATGGTTCCTGAATACCCACATGGGCGAAGGAAAAAGCCAGACATTTTTTTTAACATTTCTAGCATTTGCTCCAGATAACCTTCAAGGCTTCAATATAAAAGGACCTTGAATTAAAGGTTAGGGTAATGGAAGCAACAATAACCTGCAAATAAGAGGACCTGGATCAATATGGTCATGAGCAGGTGGAAAAGGGAGCTCCAACGACTCGCTTAAAATAGAGAAAAGCTTAGCTCCGCGGTTGAATATACCTGCAAATACGAGGACCTGGATCAATTTGGTCACAAGTAGGTGGAAAAGGGAGCTCCAACGACCTGCTTAAAATAGAGAAGATCTTCGCTTCATGGTTGATATTCAAGAAGATTGATGCCCATGTCCTGGGCAGGTCTTAACTTACACTTATTTCCTTGGAAATCACGTAAGTAAGAGCGCCGACACATAATCAAGGGATGCCAAGTGAAGGGAGGAGGCGCCCAAGTTGTGTTCTGCATGAAATGGTTCCAAGTGAAGGGAAGAGATGCCCATGTTGTGTTCTACATGAAATGGTGTCATCGTCGGAGTTTTGACAAAAATCTTGCCGCCCCCTGAACTCGTCGATGTACAGAATCCTCATATTGAGGCCAAGGTCATGCCCGCGAGGGATGCCAAGTGAAGAGCGGAGGAACCCAGGTAAGTACTGAGTTACTGTCTTCATCTAGCTAATATTTTTAATCATGAATAGTAATAACAATTCCACAGTTTCTGACTCATTGATTGCATCTTAAGGAGGCTCAATTGGAGGGGCGAAGAGTTTGGATCAATGGAATGGACATGCTAGAGAAGAAAGGAACGAAGGCGCAGAGGGTATCTCGACTTCTCTATGATCCATGAAAGCTTATAAAGAAACCACACACATGAAAGGGAGTAAAGTCACGATCAAATGCACACAAATGCACCACAATTTCAACGGTTTCTCACCTGGGCCTAAAGAACGGTAACTTACTCTTAGTCTCTTCTATAAAGTAAGTGTGTACTTGAAAATAATAGGGATAACCTTACTTAAATTTGAATTGAATTAAAGGACAAGAGTGACTCGAGTTGGCCTTCCTCCTTGCCTTCAGAGACAAGCATGGGTCTGGAAGCTGAGCAGAAGGGGAAAGAGTAAAATGCAAGTGATTTCGACTCATTGATTGCATCTTAAGGGGGATCCTTAATTGGAGGGGCGGAGAGTCTGGTGTTGGTTGTGGAGCCTGATTATCTTCCTGATTCAGAGGTCTTTTACTTTCAGCCGTGTTTATACCCCATGAAGTATTTACACCCCATAAGTATGTACACTCTTCCACGCGGGGGAGTGCAGAGGGGGGTTACCCCCTCTGTGGGATCCGAGGGGGATATCCCCTCGACTGGGGAGTCTGGGGGCAAGCGGGCCCCCAACGGGGGTTTGGGTGCGAAGCCCCCGAAGGAAAAATTTCCTTGTAAATGTATATTGTAATTTCATTGTAAATCTAGATCGTTCATTATAAGGTCGCAGATCTAACAATAGAGATTATGTTATGGTTTTTTTCCCTAGAAGGCAACCCTCTTTTATGAGGGAAATGTATTGTGGCTATGGATGATGGTGAATATTGTATTCTGAGATAGGAGACTATGAGAGAAAGAAGAGGAAGTTACAGTGGGTTTGTTGTAGGTTGTATCCCTTCATATGTTGGATAATAATAAAGGAAGGACCTAGCAATTTCTCTGGTGGACGTAGCCCACACTAGGTGAACCACATAAATCTGTGTCTCTATTGTATTGTGTATCTTATGTGTTTTGTTTCTGCATTTGTTTTATTTTATTGCTCCACGGTCCTATTTTTCTAACAACTGGTATCAGAGTGAAAGGTAACTCACAGGAAAAGAGGGTTCTTGGTTCGAGTGGGAGTAATGTCAGAAGATGGAAAGTTTAGGGTCGAGAAATTTAATGGCCAAAACTACCAGTTATGGAAGATGCAGATGGAAGACTATTTATATCAGAATGATCTATTCCTACCATTGGGCGGAATAGCAAAGAAGCCGGTGGCTACGAAGGATGAAGAATGGGAGATTCTTGACAGAAAGGCTCTAGGAATGATACGACTGAGCCTGACAGCGTTGGTGGCTTTCAATATTTCCAAAGAAAAGAAAAAAAAGGGTTTGATGGACGCATTGGCCAAATTGTATGAAAAACCCTCGACGTCCAATAAGGTATTTCTAATGAAGAGATTATTTAATATGAAGATGTCAGAAGGTGGGTCTGTTGCAGATCATTTAAATGATTTTAATATGGTTACTAATCAACTAAGTTCTGTAAAAGTGGACTTTGATGATGAGGTCAGGGCTCTTCTAATCTTGTGATCATTGCCAGAAAGCTGGAATGGCTTGGTCATGGCTGTAAGTAACTCTGTCTTTGGTTCAAATACTTTAAAATTTGATGATGTTGTTGGCATTATCCTTAGTGAGGAAATGTGACGGAAAAGCACAGGTGAGACATCAGGAAATGCGTTGAACATGGAGAATAGGGGAAGACAAAAGGATAGAGGAAAGGGTTTCGGAAACTATGGGAATTCTAGGAAGGGCAGATCCAAATCCAAACTTGGAAAGATAGAGTGCTGGAATTGTGGGAAGAAAGGACATTTGAAGAAAGACTACAGAGCTCCAAAGAAACAAACAGATGGACAGCATGAGAGAAATCAGGAAGCAAATGTAATAGGTGATGTGTTACAAGATGCTTTGATTCTTTCTGTAGATAATATTTCTGAGTCTTGGGTAGTAGATTCAGGGGCTTCATTTCATGCCACACCCCATAGGAAAC
>ML780184.1:581587-610928 GCA_009831015.1 Picea engelmannii | reverse complement strand
TTGGAGAGGTTTAGAATGCAGAATGCAAAACCAGTTAGTACACCTTTGGCTAGCCATTTCAAATTAACTAAGGAAATGTGTCCCAAGACACAGGAGGAGATAGAATACATGTCCAGGGTCCCATATTCATCAATAGTTGGCAGTTTGATGTATGCAATGGTTTGCACAAGACCAGATATTGCACATGCAGTGGGAGTTGTGAGCAGATATATGAACAATCCAGGTAAATAACATTGGGAGGTAGTAAAGTGGATTCTCAGATACTTGAGAGGTAATGCTAATCATGCATTATGTTTTAGAGGTTCAGAAATGGTTCTACAAGGATATACTGATTCAGATATGGCAGGTGATAAAGATAGCAGGAGGAGTACCACATGGTATGTGTTTACTATAGGTGGAACAACAGTAAGTTGGATTTCAAAATTGCAAAAGGTTGTTGCACTTTCAACAATAGAGGCAGAGTATATTACTGCTACAGAGGCTAGTAAAGAGATGATTTGGTTACAGAGGTTTATGGAGGAATTGGGAAAGAAGCAAGAGAATAGCAGGTTGTACTGTGATAATGAGAGTGCCATTCATCTTGCAAAGAACTCAGCCTTCCATTCGAAGACTAAGCATATACAGTTGAGGTACCACTTCATACGATCAACCTTGGAAGATGGACATTTGAAGTTGGAAAAGAAACAGTTGAGGTACCACTTCATACGATCCGCCTTGGAAGATGGACATTTGAAGTTGGAAAAGATACACACTAGCCAGAATCCCGCAGACATGTTAACAAAGGGAGTAACCACGGAGAAACTGAGTTCCTGCTTAGTTTCAGTTGGTCTTCAAGAATGAAGATGAAGATGAGAAATTCGCCAGGTCCAAGAAGGTTCAGAGTCTAGTATATACAGCAGCGATGGAGTTGTTGAGATCAGTCTCCAAGTGGGAGATTGTTGGTTGTGGAGCCTGATTATCTTCTTGATTCAGAGGTCTTTTACTTTCAGCCATGTTTATACCCCATGAACTATTTACACCCGAGAAGTATGTACACTCTTCCACGCAGGGGAGTGCAGAGGGGGGGTACCCCCTTTGCGCGGTTCGGGGGGGATATCCCCCCGGCTGGGGGGTCTGGGGGCAAGCGGGCCCCCAGCGAGGGTTTGGGGGCAAAGCCCATGAAGGAAAAATTTCCTTGTAAATGTATATTGTAATTTCATTGTAAATCTGGACCATTCATTATAAGGTCGCAGATCTAACGATAGAGATTATGTTAGGGTTTTTTTTCCCTAGAAGGAAACCCTCTTTTATGAGGGAAATGTATTGCGGCTATGGATGATGGTGAATATTGTATTCTGAGATAGGAGACTATGAGAGAAAGAAGAGGAAGTTACAACGGATTTGCTGTAGGTTGTATCCCTTCATATGCTAGATAATAATAAAGGAAGGACCTGGCAATTTCTCTGGTGGACATGGTCCACACTGGGTGAACCACGTAAACCTGTGTCTCTATTGTATTGTATATCTTCTGTGTTTTGTTTCCGCATTTGTTTTATTTTATTGCTCCACGGTCCTATTTTTTTAACATCTGGATCAATGGCATGGACATGATAGAGCAGAAAGGAACGAAGAAGAAAGGAACATAGGTGTGGAGAGCTTGGAAGGCGAGGAGAAAACAAAGGAGCAAGAAGATGGATAAGTGGGGTTGAGGTGCACAGAGGAGGAAACAACATCTTTAGAAAATATGCTTTATAATAATGACAAACGACATGCAAGTGACCAAGTGGGAGGGCACTTGGCAACTCACCAGAGATAGGATTGGCAACTCTTCAGAGGGTTACGAGTTATGCATAGGAAAATATTAAGCATAGCATTTAATGTTTCGAATTAATGCTAAGTTAAAAATTAGCATTAATTCACATTTCTATGTACATATCTTGTTCACCAAGTTTCGACCATCTATTTCCCTAAGTTTGTCGCTGCTTGACTCAATATGAGGCCAAATAAGGCCCCCAACTTAAAACTTAGGGTTAAATAAGAAATATGAGTTGAAAAATTGTATGAAACAATTGAAACTTTGGTTAAATTTCTTGGTTTTTGTGCCATACTAATAGGGGAATGCAAAATCCATTACTAATAATCTCTGCAGCACAAAGGACGGGACTACTACTACTACTACTAATAATAATAATCTAATTTTAAGGTCACAACCAAGCCAGACACCAAATTTGTGTATGATACCCCCTTGTTTGTGGGACAAGGAACCCCCTCCACACAACAATTTGACTACTGACAAGTGATGTTAGCTACGCTACAACAATTTTTTATAATACAAATTACCCAATTTTTGTTTATATATATATATATATATATATATATATATATATATATATATATATATAGATATATATATATATATTGCAATTATTATTTTGACATGTAACATTGAAATTTAAATATTAAAAACTGAAAGGTAATGTTTAAACTAAAATGTCCCATAATTTTTTTGATATGATTTTTTGTCAATTGGGTGCAATTCAAATGATTAAGAGAAAAGTTGTTATTCTCCCTTACTAGAATTCAAATCCCACTTTGTAAAACACTTTCTATAAAATAATTATGAAGATTATGAAAAACAAACTAAAGAGAAATATTATAGTTAGTGGATAGGCATCCCCTTATTGACAATATGTGAATTAAACACTCTTTTGATTAAAAATCATAATCTTATGGTTAAGAATTAAAAATGTTGACATATTCTCGTTATTTATGAATGCACACGTTTATCATTACTTAACTTGTTTACTTTTTCACTTGTACTTAATAGAATTAAGAAATTAGTATGTTCATGCAATCAAGGTTACTTCACTTTTAACATTTACTTTTTCACTATTACATTTTTTACATTTCATAGTTTTGTTGTGTGTGGTCCTAATCTTATGGCTAAAAATTAAAGATGTTGACATATTCTCTTTATTGTTTCTACATCAATGGACCAGATTATTAATATTAACTCCCTTGCATTTATGAATGCATATGCTTATCATTACTTAAAGTGTTTACTTTTTTCAATTTTACTTAATAAATGCATATATTTATCATTACTTAAGGTTTTTACTTTTTCAATTTTACTTAATAAAACTAAGAAATTAATATATTCATACAACATTTACTTTTTCACTATTACATTTTTAACATTTCACAGTTTGATGAAAAAAACCAGCGCTACTTTTGAGTATCTCCCATGTGGTTATGTTTTAGAAAAAGTATATATAACGTTTAATCAAGTTAATTTATATATAACGTTTGACACCCAAAAATTTATTAAATTATATATTATAATTGTATATTATTAGTGTTATAATATTTTTATGTATCTTAATTGTATTAAGATCATTAAAATCCATGATAGTTGGTTTTTTAATTTAAAAATATTAAAATAAATTATATAATTATGATTGATATTTTTAAATATTTTTCAATTTATTATATAAGTAATTAAAAATGAGTTCAAATCGAGGTAAAGGTAGCACTCTTTCTCAATAAAAATTTTGATTTTCGTTGCCGGGACTTGAATCCAGATATTATTAGTCCCTGTCGTAGGTATAGAGGAACTATAGTGATCGATAAATCATTGATTTCATATTAGTTTGTCCTTTGACCACAAATATTTCCATATTATCTATTGTTGGAACCAGGAAACTGGAAACATTGATTTATATATAAAAAAAAGTACCATATTTGTCATGATCTGATTGGACAAGGGATTGGAGGTCTTATTGTCGGCTTCGTTATTCCCAATGTTATATATGTTGGCATATCCAAAGTATTTGATCATATATGGTCTTTTTGAATCATATATTTTGTTATGCATTCGTCAAAGGTGGATTAATGATAGCATTAATCTGAATGTTTGGTTTAGCATTTTATGCTAGGTAAATTTATGGCAATGTTTGATATGGTGGCATATCCAAAGTTTGGCCTTCCAATACATTCTTTGGTGTTCGAACTATTGTTACAAAAAATATAATAATGTTTTGGGGATACGTCACAGATCTGCCACATTGCAATTTTTTGTTAAATGTTTAGAGAGCATTTTTGACAGACTTAAATGTTCACCTAACAGGCTTGGCAGCGTTGAATGCTTACTTAACAGGCTTGTTACAATACATTTTTTTCCGTTTTTTAAATTTATATGTTTCAGCGGCATTGTTGGTTTACTGGTTCATGCTTGTTTTTTGCATCTCCACTGATTTCTTATTTGCATGTTGTTGTTGTTCTTGCTTGCCTGTTCGTGTTGTTGTAGTTTGCACGCTTTGGTTTCTGCAATTGCGATTGGAATTGTGTCACTCTTGGTAGAGTGGTTTCTACTTGCTTGTTTCTTTGTTGTATGTTGTTTATTGTTGTTTGATTCGACTTTTTAGGGTTCTGGTTCCGTGCCTGTAGTTGGGCAAGGATGATTTTAAGGATGGAAATTTATTTTAAAATGTAGAAACCTTGGCGAATCCCATTAAACCTTCATATGCCAACTATAAATATTTGGCGATAGTTTTGTAAAAATATCCAAATTTCTAAGGATTTTATATGGTTTTTATCAAATTTTGGCGATTTTTAAGGTAAAATAATTGTATCCTATAGAATTTGGGCGAATCATTTTTAAAATAGCGAATCTCGTTTTTGGAAAAACCATGGAAAATTAGCCCATGAGTGAAATTTAGCCCCTAAAATCATCCCTGCAGTTGGGCCTTTTGGTGCTTCTTAACTGGGTTGTTATTTGGTGCTTGTTCTTGTTTTCCTAGGGTTTGCAATGTTGGGATGTTGCATCCGCAGTTGGAACTCTTGTTACATTTTTAGCAGTGGAGTCTGCATATAATACTATTAGGATAAAATAACGTACTAAAAAATTGCAGTCGATGTAAATTGCATCTCTTACGCGTTGAAGTAGAGTTTGTCGACCTCAAACTATATTTCATAGTTGGCGATGATTTTTCCGTGGATTATGTGTTACTATGGTTTCATAGTTATGAGAGTAGGTTTTGCTGTGTGAGCGATATAGTTGTTCTCTTCCTTTTATTTTCTTCTTGTAAACTGTGTTTCTGGCTCAGTTTAGCGGGTTGACGATTTTCCGAGTTCAGAAAATTTAAAACCATTTGTCGCTCCCATCCATCCTCGCTACCACCCGCCCTTCCCAATAGACATTAATTATTCTTTCAAAAGTCAGAACCGACCAGTCAGGTTCGAAAAGATGGGATTTAATAACTGGAAATCTCGAGGACATCTCCCATTAAAATGAATAGACAGGCGAATATTACTGGATCTGGTAATTTCATTTGCCTCCATTTTGAATTTGCATATATATATATATATATATATATATATTATTTTATTTTTCTTGTTTGCACTCTTTTAGTTTTCTTAAAAGCTTCAGCATAGTCCATGAACGTGTCGCCCACATAAGCCTTCACATCATGTCCCTCTTTAATATTGTGCATATCTTAGATGTGAGATTTGAGAATCTGCTCGAATATGAGAATTTTAATACATGCTATTAGTCACTATTAAGCGTACATATTCGAAAATATTGGCATTAATAAGTGAAAATATCGAGAACATCTGTCATTAAAACGAATTAACACAAAATCTATGGAAGATCATCCAACGTTTCTTTTAAATACTTATTGCCATTTCTCTCTATCATCAGAGAGTTATGCTTTAGGGTGCCTTCGTTCTAATGTTCCTGGTCATGGACATGTAAGACAACTTAGAGATGCGATTGAGGCCCAGATGAAAGAAGAGAGACTGTTTTTATGTGACGTGAGCTTTGAGTAAAAAAAAAACTCTGTTATAGAAGAGAAACTCAGAGAGGAGGGAAAAAAAAGAACAAGTATGTTCTGGTTGGTGTTCTCCCTATGTTTGATGCTTTGGTTGGTTGAAAAGGCTGCCTGGATATTTGTTTGTTGAACTTATTTGTTTTCTTGCTGGGAGTTGTAATGGATTTTCAGGTCACGTGCAAAATAGTTCTTCATTGAAGTATATAGCTTCTTCCAACAACATAAATTTGGCAAGTGTATCGAATTCTGCAAATCCCAGAAGAATTTGTCTTCCTCAGGGGAGACACATTTACAGTGGCTTGCAAAATGGCCTGTCATGTTCGTAAATGATGTGAAATATTACTCCATTTGTGAATGAAACAAGAGACGGGTAACATAAACTGTATGGGTGGATAAAACGACATATTATCGCTACAAAAGTTTCTGAAGCGATCTGCAAAATTTGATACACTTGCCAGAGTTGTGCTGATGCGTTCTACAACATTTTATACACTTGCCAGACGTGTGCTTCCCAAAGAAGTTATGTACCTTAAAAGATTTGAATTTTTCAGTTGGGTTGGACGTTTCTTCCAATTTACTGTAATAAAGAAAAGAAGATCAATATACAAATCTTCAGGCCGACTTTTCAACCAAACAAATGATCGAATATAGGGAGAATAACAGTCACAACATACTTGAATTTGTTTCCCCCACCATAGCTATTGTGACATAAAATGACTCCCTCCACTTTGAAATCGGCCTGAATTGCATTTCTAAGTTGTCTTAGATGTCAAGGGTCGGGAACATTGTAAGGAAAGCACCTTGAACCCCAATTTTTCGACGGTAGAGGGAAATTACTACTTGACAAAGAATGGAATGTTGAATAACCAGTGATTGCAAGAAGACCATATCTGGAAGAGACAAGGTGTTCAAAAAATTGGGATAGATGTAGTTGCCAGCACCGATTAAGTAGAAAACCCAAAATTGATATTCAACTCATTTTTTACGAATAAAGGGTTTGAACGTCAAGAAAACTGTCAAGATGCTTCATCAATGTACATATTTTTTATTGGTCGGCGGCAAGCCAAATCACAATCGTTGTGGAAAATAGCCTCAGCTGTATTTTGTAACCCATATTATTTGAATATAGAATAATTCTGGTTTATTTTTTAATAGTATTTTCCAATCTCTGGTATTTGTTTTAATTTTATTTTGTACCTTCTTCCCCTGTGTCGTTAAACATGGGCGACAAGCTTTTCTTTCTGCTGCCCACTACTTCAATTTAAATAAATCATGCTCTGTTCGTTGCTTACATTTTACATTTAAGAATAATTTTCCATAAGCCATACTTACGTGGCGTCGGTCCTGTATTTAAAGAAAGAAGTTGGAGGAGCCATCCTGCTTCCATTCTTTAGGTCACGTAAATATAATGAATTAATGAGTTACAACAAGGAAGTTCAAGTGTTGACGCAATGTTCTTGTTCAGTATGTTGGATATATTGCAGCTTCTTCTATTTGATAATATCCGTGCATATATACTAATATCAGTACTATTGGAATAAATACAAAAACTTCCTCTTCTACAAAGCTCAAGCAGTTATGTTTGTGTTTGCGGTATGAAATAACTATGTTCCATGTTCCATCATATACATCTTGTAGCCAAAGAGCTTCTGTGCTCTGCAATTTATGCTTTAACTACTGATAACTCACCAAGCATTCGAAAAGCTTGCCATTAATAAAGGAATGGCTAAAGCTGTCTTAATTACTTAAATCACACCAAATTTTGATTACATTTAATTTAATTTAGATATTGATGTTTATGGAGAGTCGACGTTTGCTCATGTCATTGCAAGAAATACAAGATGAATAGATGCTAAGGATTTTATCTAGTTGAAACCACAATGCAAATTCATGTTTCTTGTTGCACTATGTATATCTTGCAGTCAAAATTTTCGTGGTTTCAATGAAATTTGTGAACCGAAGAGCATCCTGCAAATTGGGAGATCATTTGCATTTGAAACAGAGACAATCCATTAATATATATTAGTATGAATACTATTCAGATAAATATGAATTTTTTTTCCATTAATACATATTAGTATGAATACTATTGAAATAGATATCAAACCTTTATCTTGACCAATACTTAGCCAGTTGTCTGGCCACTAGGCCCCGGGTTCGCGGTACCCAACACCTATGTCCCTTGTTTCATCATATACATCTTGCAGCCAAAGAACTTCAGTGATTTGCAATTTATGCTTTTACTAGTGAGAATCCAATAGGGGTTCGAAAACATTGCCATTAATAAATGAAAAAAAAAAGGTTTTTTGACTGTCAGATAGTTATCCCTTTTCCCCTTTTCCTTTTCCCGTCCATTATGGATTTCTAGTTTTATACTTAGTCGTCTTTCTATGATGGGTGGTAGTAGGGTTCGCGGGCTGGCATATCTTCATTTCCATCTGTATCTTCACATGACAAATCTGACCGACCGCTATTCCTTTGCATACCTAGGCAATTTTATGGCCGTGGTTGTCGGGTTGGCACATACGAACTGGCCTTTTCTTCTTCCTGCTCGTTATCACTTTTTGGATATACACTTAGTCTCCTTTCTATGGTATCTAGTTCCAAAGTTGGCGGGCTGACATGTCTTCATCTCCATCTATATCCTCACATGACAAATCCAATGCTTACGAACTCGATTGCTTATCGTTTCGTTATATACATATTTCACTCAAAACATTTGTTATCTACAATTCCACCGCAGGTTCCTCGTATACATTAAATTCGTTCAAAGTATTTGTTGCTTCTTTCCATCCCCAACAACTTTGCGTCTTTCCTGATATACATCAACATTGCTCTTATTGGTGACAATTGGACACAGTGGTACGAGACATACTTTCGTGATCTACAATTTATGCCTTAACTGGTGAGAACTCGGTAGGGGTTCGAAAAAAATTGCATTAATAATCAAACACTAGATGTTCTTCTGCGAGATACTTAGTCCTTTTTCCCTTGTCTTGTTCCCGTGTATTATCGCTTTCTAGTTATATACTTAGTCATGTTTCTATGATCACGGGTTCCAACATTGGCGTGTTGACATATCTTCATCTCCATCTATATCCTCGCATGGCGAATTGGACCACTCGCTATTCCTTTTCATACTTAGTGAATTTTATGCCCGCAGTTTCCGAGTTGGCGCAATTGAAATCTGCTGCTTTTTGTTCCATGATATACATCTTTCACTCAAAATTTGCGTGATCTACAATTCCACTGTGGACTCCTTCATCCTTTTTCCCTTTTTTTCTTCCCGTGTATTATGGGACTATAAAGTATGGAAATGATATTTTACAGAGCATGTACGGATTGCACATTCCATACCTAGCCACATTTTGGATCACGGGTTCTCGGGCGGGTGGGCTCAAAATTGGGCCTCCATTGTTTCATGCCCTACAAATAGCACCCAAAATTCCACGATATACAAATTGACAAGAAGACCTATGGATTGGATGACTCAATATTTCATTTCTATTATTTCGTGTCCTCCAAACAACACTCCCAGTTCCACGATATACAAATTGACACACAGAGTCCAGGGTTGGCAGGGTGGAGATTGCCATTGTTTATGGATGGCAATCCCTATCAAGTATCTAACAGTATCTACAAAAATATTCTCAATACTAAATTAGCTCTTAGTAGTGACAACTGGACAGAGAGGTACAAAATAGTTGGCATCACACCCTCCGCAATATACAAATTGACTACCGAATTCCGACATCGTCCGCTCTTTCGTGTTACAGATTATGCATTCAAATGTGTAGAGCAATACAATTGGAACGTCGGGGCCTCACGTCTTCTGCAGAGACCTTGTCAACCTGTTTTGCATCCTCCTGTTGTCGGGTTCATGAAATGTCCAACTCTTGGATACTGTTTCGGGTTGGCACCAAGCTTCGTTCTACCACGGTTCACAAATGTTTCAAACTATCTGTTGTTGTCTTCCATCCTCACTAACTTCCTCTCATTCCTAATATAGATTGGTTGTGCTCTTACTAGTGACAATTGAACATAATGGTACAAAACAGTTGGCATCCAACCCTCCGCAATATACAAATTGACTACCGGGTTCACATATTCTACTCAAAATTTCTGTGATCTACAATTCCACCGTGGACTCCCTAATCCTTTTTCCCTTTTCTTTTTCCCGTGTATTATGGCTCTCTGGTTATATACTTAGTCGTATTTCTATCATTGCAGGTTCCAGCATTGGCAGGATGACATATATTTATATCCATCTATATAATCACATGACGAATCCGACCGACCTCTGTTTCTTTCCATACTTAGCCAATTTTATGATCGCGGTTGCCGAGTTGGCGGTTTCAAACTCTGCTTCTTCTTGTTCCGTGATGTACATATTGCACTCAAAAATTCTGTGATCTACAATTCTACTGTGGACTCCTCGAATTCGCAAGCTTCACTCTACCACGGTTCACAAATGTTTCAAGTATCTGTGGATGTCTTCCATCCCCACTAACTTCTTGTCCTTCCTAATATACATTGGTTGTGCTCTTACTAGTGACTCTTTCTAGTGACAACTGCACACACTGATATGAAACAGTTCGCATCCAGCCCTCCGCAATATATAAATTCACTATCAGGTTCCGACATCGTCCCCTCTTCCGTGTTACATATTATGCATTCAAATGTTTCAAACGATACAATTTGACTATCGGGGCCTCACGTCTTCTGGGGAGACCTTGTGACCCTTTTTTGGATTCTCTTGTTCACGGGTTCACGAAATATCCATTTCTTGGTCATTGTTTCGGGTTGGCGCATTTGAACTTTGCTGCTTCTTGTTCCATGATATACATATTGCACTCAAAATTTCCTTGATTTACAATTCCACCGTGGAGTCCTTGGTCCTTTTTCCCTTTTCTTATTTCCTTGTATTATGGCTTTGTGGTTATACACTTAGCTGCCTTTCTATGGTCGCGGGTTCTAGCATTGGCGGGTTGACATATCTTTATCTCCATATATATAATCACACGACGAATCCGACCGACTGCTGTTTCTTTCCATACTCAGCCAATTTTATGGCCACGGTTGTCGGGTTAGCGGTTTCAAACTCTACTTCTTGTTGCGTCATGTACATCTTGCACTCAAAACTTTCGTGATCTACAATTCTAGCGTAGACTCGTCGAACTCACAAGATTCACTCTGCCACATCTCACAAATGTTTCAAAGTATCTCTCGCTACCTTCCATCCACACTAACTTCTTGTCCTTCCTGATA
This sequence comes from Picea engelmannii, assembly GCA_009831015.1. NCBI lineage: Eukaryota > Viridiplantae > Streptophyta > Pinopsida > Pinales > Pinaceae > Picea > Picea engelmannii. The sequence continues at coordinate 599,850 of ML780184.1, read as the reverse complement.
TACATTAGTTATGCTCTTACTAGTCATATACAAATTGCCCTCTAGACTGTCCTACCATACCCTCTTCGTTGTTACGCGTATCGCACTCAAAAAGTTCTGAGACATACAATTTGACCCTCGTGCGCTCACCTTTGATGGTTGTACCTTGTAACCCTATTTCGAAGCTGTTTTTTCCCATGCCTGCGACCTCCGTACTTTCTTACTACGCAATTAGAAACCTTTCATGCTAACAACTGACAATGCAGGAACTGTCAAAATTGTCATTAATGCGTGAAATGCTCGAGGAGATCTCCCATTATTATGCATTAAACCAAGATGTGCAGAGAGTTAAATTTTCCCTTTCGATTGTTCATCTCGAACACGCATCGTCGTGTTGGCCTGCTCAAGAAATCTACAATGCTTGATTGCTCATTGCAATATCTTCCATGTTCGCATTTATATGTATGTGATTATTAATGTTTAATGTTAACAACGCATCATACAACAACCATCCAAATTGTCATTAATGAATGAAAGTCTCGAGGACATCTCCCATTCACATGATTTGGACCAAGATTTGTGCAGGGTTATATTATCCCTTCCAACTTTTCATTTCATTCATCATCTGGAGCAAACAAATGTTCTTGTAGACTTATGGCAGCAAGTGGGCAACAGTTTTGTGGAGATACAGTAAATATCTTCGGACATCAAGACCAGAACTTCCAGTGGTCCAGGGCATACTTTTACTATTCATCCCATTCTGCCCAGAATGAAGTGATTTGGACATCTGGAATCCTCGTGCAGCTGCGTCCCTGAGGTTTTTGACTGTAAGGAGGTGGTCTCTTGGTGCGCCGAAAAATATATTCCAGGCCAAACAATTATTCCACTGCGTGACCATTCTCCTATTTCTTTATCACCTCAGGCCTTCTGTGAGATGTTAAAATTTCCAGAGCCAACATTAACGTTCAGAGGACAAGACTGCAAGTAGTTTCTAGAAAAACATCATAACGGATTGGACATATTAGCCGAATTCCTTGAAGACCCAAAAAAAATTCTTGAAGATATCACAAGGTTGCAGGTAAGTTCCTTTAGAAATCCATTCTGGGAAATTGCTTGGCTGTTTACAAGAATAACGGGACATGCATCCACAACAAGCATTTCCCATATAATTATTTATATTTTGTATTTCATAGTCAAGGAACAATACATTATTGATTGGGGGAAGCTAATCTCCATTGAGCTTTGTTCCCAGCTATCACGATTCAAAGAATTGAATAAATTTTATATGTCATCCTACTTGATTTTCGAAATAGTGCATTGTTGCCCATTTCCAAAACTTTCTCTTTCCAATAAAATAAATTGTGGATTCGACCCAACAACATTCTGGTACGAGGCCCTGTGGAGGCACAATGCCTCCCATTGTTTTTTTGAAGTTTTCAATGTCTTTGTCTCAGTTTTCAAAGATTTATTGTTAGGCAAGGATGCTCCACGGATGTCTGGCCAAGCAACCAAGTTTTTGAATAGGAAGGGCACACTTGAACAAAAGGAAAATCATAGTGTCCTCATGGTGTTTGGCTCTAAGGAAAATCATTCTTTCCTTCCATGCCACATCACAGACAAGATGTTTGTTGCAGAAATAGCAAGGCAATAAAACCACTGGTTGCATTTTTTCCATGACAAGAAAAAAAAAACGGTTCATTCCTCTGCCCTAGAAAATCGGAGACTTTGTGTGCAGAAACATCAACAAGATTGACGAGTTTGTCGCCCATTTCAAGAAATTGAACCTAATGTATGCTGAAAGGATAAAAGGGTTTTACCCTAATGGGATTTTTAGAGAACATTTACTAGTAGTTGGCTTTAAAAACTCTTTTATCCATAGACACCTGACCCAAGACAGGGACAGTGTGGAAAATAATCCTGCTTCTGCCAATTGCAACGCAGAGACATTGCAAAGCGCGAATGAATTGTACAGACAACATGGAAAAGTATCTGGTGAAAAGAGTACCCAGACCCCCGCCAACACTCCCAAGAGAACGACATCACGAAGCATCGCTTCGACGGCCCACCCCAGTAAGAAAGCAACCCAAAAATCTTCAAACGAAGGGGGAGATAAGAACCCTCCTCGCATAAAAATTGATAGTTCTCCCAAACTTCCAGTGACGAAGAAGAGAAAAAACAATGTAGGGCAGGTGGAGGAACCCAAAATTGAAAGTGAACAACTGCAACTTGAAATTGAGACTGAGCACATGCACAAAATTGGGTTGCCCACGATGGAAATATCTGAGACCGAAATTTTTGACGAAGATGAATCCTTCGTTTTCCAGAGCGTTGTTTTTTACAGCCAATCTAAAAGTATGGTCATTGAAAAGAGAGATGTAACAAACAAGAAAGGAAAATATCGCACAAAGATTGACTTTAGGAAAATGCAACCAACCCAAATCTCCTCATTTCACCAAGTAACCAGTGAAATTCTTCATGATTCCATTAGAGGAATTGAGACGGAAAATTCCAATCTGAAAGACCGCCTCAACGAATTTGAGCAGGCTTTCATTGCAACTCCAAAATTTGCCAGTCCTTTGGAAAAAATCATGCCTGCTACCACTGTAGCTAAGATGAAAGTATTCTCTACCCTCCTTGCTTGCTCTAGAGCCCTTGTAGAGAATAAAATCAACAAAAGAATGCAGCTAGTTACTGAAGCCTGAGAAACATCGCAAAATTTAGTTTCCTTCGGAAAGAAGGCAAATGATTTCCTAGAACATTTGAAGGCGAATTTAAAAAATGACCATCATTTCTATGAACAGGTGCTGACCCATTTTTCTAACTATGCCGTCAACACATAAGAACTGAAAAAAAGACAAGAGAAACTCCCCTCCCCAAAGCGAACCAAAAAAATAAAATCATGCTGGAAAAAGAAATTTAACAACCTGGAGCTCATTGTCAGATCATGTAAACAATTCATATCAGAAAAGGAAGATTTATTCACAAGCCTGATCCAAATGGACTTAGCCGGAAGTACCAATGAGGTTCAAGACCCAAAATTAATTCTCAAATCCTTGTCAATCACCAAAGGAGCCTTCTAGGAACAAGTTGATATTTTAAAGGGGTTGTCTTTCGAAAAGTTTTACGGCATAGTTGAACATCATCTAGATGAGCACGAGCGCTGGGTACTAGACTATGTGGCACACAATGAAGAAATTGAACAAAGTCTGCATAGTATTTCAATGGATCTAAGGAAATTAGAAAATGACCTTTACGACATAGAAATCCAGGATGAAATCAACATGGCCCCCATGAAAAGCTACATTGAAGAATGGTTCCAACAGAGAATGGACAGACTCGTCCAAGAAGGGAAACAACCGGTCGACAGGACTCCACTGACCATCAACAACAACAACAAAAATGCATCGGGTTCATAGTAAGTCTATACTGACATCTTGTTTTCTTTATCAATCCAGTTTAAGTCTATATTGTCATCTTGTTTTCTTTATCAATCCACTTATGACCTCTTTAAATAGAAAATTGTAACCAAAGACTCATAACTTCCAATTTCTTCTTTTCAGGTCTTCCTCTCTACCGTCGCACACTTCTTCTTTCGTCATTCCTAATTCTTGTACTTATTTCATTTTATGGTCCGCGGGAGCCCCAATCCCAGTCTATATGAAAAACGCATTTAAATTTCCAGAAAGATGTGACACACATTATTAATTTTTGATAAATTCCAAAGAAAACTGTTTCGGGAATGCCTTTATTGTATATTTAATTTTGGTTGTCCACGAACCTTTCTTATTTGTTCCAAAGAAAACTAATTCGGGTCTGCTACATTTCTTGTGTCCTATTGTATGCTAAGTTTTTTGTCTTGCACGACGTTGCTACTATTCTATCGTATGCTAACTTTTTGGGTGTCCAGGAACCTATACTTTGATAAATTTCAATTTTTCTTCTGTCTAGAAGCCTTTGCTTTCAAGCAAACTAATTCGGGAATGCTAATGTTTTTGTCTTTTTCTCCACGAACCTATGTAATAGATGTTATTATATGTAACATACATTATTTGTTTTTGATAAATTTCTATAGTCCGCAAGTCCTGTTGTCAATTTGTATATAGTGGAAATATCGGTGCTATTTGTAGCCCACGGAATAACAAAGGTCCAATTTTGAGCCCGCCAACCCAAGAACCCGCGATCCAAAAAGTGGCTAAGTATGGAGGTCTGCTACATTTTTTGTGTCCTATTGTATGCTTAATTTTTTGTCTTGCATGACATTGTTACTATTCTATTGTATGCTAAATTTTTGGGTATAACATATGTTATTACTATTCTATTGTATGCTTTTAAATGTTGATGTAATTTCCAGAGATATGTAACGAACATTATTGATTTTTGATAAATTTCTATAGTCTACAAGTCCACTTGTCAATTTGTATATCGCATAACTCTTGGTGCTATTTGTAGGCCATGGAACAACAGAGGCCCAATTTTGAGCCCACCTGCCCAAGAACTCGCGATCCAAACACTGGCTAAGTATGAAGGTCTGCTACATTTTTTGTGTCCTATTGTATGCTAAATTTTTTGTCTTGCACGACGTTGTTACTATTATATTGTATGCTAAATTTTTGAGTCTCCAAGATCCTATACTTTGATAAATTTCGATTTTTATTCAGTCCAGAACCCTTTGTTTTAAAGAAAACCAATTCGGGAATGCTATTTTTTTGTGTTTTTCTCCACGAACCTATGTAATAGACGTTATTACTATTCTATCGTATGCTTTTAAATGTTGATGTAATTTCCAGAGATATGTAATAGACTTTATTTATTTATTTTTAAGTTTCTATAGTCCACAAGTCTGCTTGTCAATTTGTATATCGTGGAACTCTCAGTGCTATTTGTAGGGCATGGAACAACAGAGGCCCAATTTTGAGCCTGCCAGGCCGAGAACCCGTGATCCAAAAACTCGCTAAGTATGGAATGAGGGCTCTATGCATGCTCTATAAAATTTCATCCCCATACTTTATAAATGTACATATTTCGTATGTATAAAACTAAATATCTACTTTATAAAATTTGATAAATTTCAATTTCTTTTGTGTTAGAGATCCCTTGTTTTAAAGATAACTAATTCAAGAATGCTAATTTCTTTGTGTTTTTTTCCATGAACCTATGTAACAGACGTTACTATTATTTTTTTGTGTTTCTCTCCATGAATGTATGTAAAGAAAACTAATTCGGCAATGCTAAATTTTTTGTGTCCAAGAAAAGCATTTGTTTTAAAGCAAACTAATTCAGGAATGCTAATTTTTTTGTGTTTTGCTCCACAAACCTATGTAACAGACGTTATTACTATTCTATTGTATGATTTTAAATGTTCATGTAATTTCCAGAGATATGTAACATACATTATTATTTTTTGATAAATTTCTATATTCCGCAACTCCGCTTGTCAATTTGTATATTGTGGAACTGTGGGTGCTATTTGTAGGGCACTATATTGTGGAACTGTGGGTGCTATTTGTAGGGCACAAAACGCCCAATTTTGAGCCCGCCAGCCTGAGAACCTGCGATCCAAAAACTGCCTAAGTATGGAATGAGGGCTCCGTGCATGCTCTATAAAATCTCATCCTCATACTTTATAAAAGTACATATTTCGTATGTATAAAACTAAATATCTACTTTATAAAATTACATATTTGGTATGTATAATTTATGTTGTCCAGGAACCTATAATTTGATAAATTTCAATTTATTTTGTGTCCAAGAGCCCTTCTTTTAAAGATAACTAATTTGTGGATGTGAATTTCTTTGTGTTTTTTTCCACGAACCCATGTAAGAGACGTTACTACTATTTTTTTTTATTTCTCTCCATGAATATATGTAAAACTTATCGAAAGAAAACTAATACGGGAATACTAAATTTTTTGTGTCCAAGAACCTTTTAAATGTTGATATTTTTTGATATATTCCAGGAAGAACTAATTCGGGAATAGTATGTTCTGCATGCAAACCAAATGTATTTCAACTTGCTAGCCATGTGTCTGTACTCGGTCGCATTTACTCTCATCCCAACCTAGCAGGGACTACACTGCCATGCAACACTTGTTTGGGACAAAAAATATGAGATATTGATAATTATTATTAGTTTTCTTTACTATGTCAATCAAGATTTATTTAATAATTTTTTTTCTAATCAAAATATGGTCAAGGTTTTCTAATTTCCCTTTTATTTATTGGTACCTACTATTTAAATTAATCTAGTTTTCTTTACTATGTGAATCTGGATTTATTTAAAAAAAAAAATTCTAATCAAAATATAGTCTAAGTTTTCTAATTTCCCTTTTATTTATTTATTGGTACCTACTATTTTAATTAATCTTCATGTGTGTTCCACACTTCCCTAAATATGTTCTATCAATTGACATTTTTTCATCAATATTTTTTATTTTCTTTGTTTTTAATCTCTTTTTTTCATGTGAACTTTATGTTAGTTTAGCTTCAATTTTGTAAAGATAAATTGTACATAAAATATTGAAATCTTTAATATTTCAAGTGAAAACTCTATCCATTATTACGAACAAATAAAACTAAAAACCCACACACTGATATTTTAAGTTATGATAGTTTTAATATTAATATTTATCATACTAATCACTTTTAAATATAAAATTTGAAAACAATTATCACTTGTTACTATTCATTAAACATGGATTTCATTAAATATGGATTGATTTTTATTAATAATTATACTTTATATCTTTAAATAAAATAAAAATATTATTACTTAATTTTTAATTTTAAATGAATTGAAATTGTCATTTATTATATGAAAATGAGAGAATGAAGCCAATTTAATTTTAAATTCCAAATAATAATTTTACTAGTAACTATGTGATTATAATAATGATTTTTTAAGTTGTAGTAATTATAAAAATATTTTTTAAGTTTAAATATTGAGAGGAATTCACATTCTACTTTAGATATAAGTAAGTTGTTAATTTATACCTTATACTTAAATAAAAGGAGTGAAGGAAACTCTAATTGAATAATTCATAAATTATAATAGTTATTAAGGTTTAGGAGTGAAGGAAACTCTAATTGAATAGTTCATAAGTTACAATATTTATTAAGGTTTTGTTAATGGGATAACAAGCTAAATGCCTTGATTGTGGAAAAAATTTCACACTTAAACACTAAAGTAAAATAATTCTTGAGATAGTTAATTTACTTATTATATTATAGTTACTTACATTATATATTATTTAAAAACATAAAAAAAAATATTTATTAAAAACATGTTTAATTATCTTTAAATAGAAATGAAAATAAAATAATTTATTAAAAAAAAATTATTTTATGAAAGTATAATGCTATCATATGTTAATTGAGATTATAAAAAAAATATTATGTTTATGAAGATGATGTTCAAATATGGTTTATTGAACTATGACCCATTATTTGATAAATTCATTTACCAACTCATATTAAAACTCACTCTTCTACGAACTCACCCTTCAATAATCCATATTAAATTTGGATATTCTACGTGTTCACCCTTCATCAATCCATAATAAAGCCCATTAATTTACCTTTCCTAACATTACAATTTTGATTGGATGAAGTTGTTCAACTTATTAAATGGAAATCAAATTGCTTAATAGGAAAATAAATTATTGTTTTCAAATATTTAAACAAAATCCTTCACTAAATCATACTACAACTAATTTTATATTGGTAAAAACTATACTTAATATTTGGATGCTGTGAAAAATAAATCACAAATGCAAAATTAAAGGATCATCATTTCAAGGTGAATGAAAAGAATCATCATTCAACTTAACTATCAAGGAAACATCCATTCAAATTACAAATCTATGAAACTCCCTCATCCATGGAGATAACATTCTTTGAAAATATGCACCCTTCAAACTATGAAGAAATGAAGAAATATAAATTAATTTTTAATATACAATTTACAAATCCATCTTGAATTGACTCATCCTACACATCTTACAAATCTAGCCTAAATTGACTGATGCATATGGGTAAAATCCTGAAGATGGGTGTCTATTTTTCTTGTTTTATGAGAAAACAAAAAACTGTATTTTCACAACTTATTCAACTTCCCGTATACAAAAGTATTTTTTTTTTTTAGAATTTCACTTTACAGTAAAAACAAAAATTGTGAAGAATTTTGTTAACTTTCCATTGACTATTTTTCAATTTTTTTTTATTGAGATTTGATATGTCAATTTGACAATTGTTGAACCATATTTTCCATAAACATGAAAGGAATGATAATGAGTTATCCCCCCCCCAACAATGTATCTATTATTATACTTTTGTTTTTGACAAACTAAATATACTGCAACAATCTATAGAGACTCTATTTTATTATGACTATAATTTTGAATCTAAGGGATAAATATTATAATTTCTAGAATTTTTTGAAGTTGACCAAGCTGAAAACATTGCATATTTTAAACACATGTTTTTCCCCATCTTGTATCTATCTTATTTTTTACTTAAAAGTAAAATCTAAAAATCAGGGATGATCTTAAGGATGGAAATTTATTTTAAAATTTAGAAACCCTAGCGAATCTTACTAATCGTTCATATGCCAACTATAAATGATTGGCGATATTTTTGTAAAAATATTCAAATTTCTAAGGATTTTATATAGTTTTTATAAAATTTTGGTGATTTTAAAGGTAAAATAATTTTATCCTATAGAATTTGGGTGAATATTTTTAAAATAACGAATCTCATTTTTGGAAAAACCATGGAAAATTAGCCCATGAGCGAAATTTAGCCCCTAAAATCATCCATGCTAAAAATACCCTTTCGAAAATAACAGTCTAAGGATTTTGAATATAATTTTTTCTTAATTTTACAGTATTTATTTTTAGAGATACAAATATTTCATTTCACTCAATCATAATGTCAGCTGGAAATATTATGTAGTGATTTTTTTTGAAAATTAAATAAAATTAGATAAAATAATGAAAATGAAAACAAATTATATCCATTGAAAGTCGATTCAATTTTGCAAATGTTGGCATTAATTTCGAAACTAAATTCTGAGTATTTGCAGAAGTTCGCAACCTCAAAAGTTCAGATAAACTAGAGGGAATTGTCAAGTTCCTGCAAACAGTCCCATTCGCTTGTTTTTGACCGAAAGAATCTTTCAGTCGAAAGAAAGTTTTTTCGGCCAAAACATGTAATTCTAACAGAATCCGTTAAAAATAAATGGTTTCCTAGATTTTCATTCGAAACAACCTTTTTTTTGGCTAAAAGGTGGGTGAGAATTTCGTTGACCAAAAATAATGAAGAGACACATCGTATTGTTTCACTACGCGCCAAATCTTATAAATATGCTTTTGGTTGAACACATTTAACACAATTCACTCGCTTGTTTCATGGTTTTCTAGAGCACCTAAAAAAAGTTTCAAATCATCTTTTTCGTTTTTTCTAACAAGGTAGTTGATGCTTCGAATGCAAAAAAAATAGTGTTTATTTTTTTGAAGTTCAAGTTTTTATTGGAATAACAATTTATATATTGAAACTAAATGTTGAATTTTTTTTCAAGGTGAAGCCTTTGTTGAACATAAAATTAGTGATATTATTTTTTAATAATTTTTGTGACAATGAAGTTTTTCTAAGACTATTCTGAAATGTTGATTTTTTTAAAAACTTTTGCAGATAACTATACTCATGGGAAACAAAAGTTTGCGAAAGAGAAAATTTGATCACACTCGAGATGAAACTCACCATAACGAACAAAGGAAAGAGAATTATTGGAGAAATAAAGGAGAATGTGCAAATATTGAAGAAAGAAACAATGATGATGTAAATAGAGATTTTCAACAAGAAGAAGTCCAACTAGGTATGCATGCACATATTGTCTATATTAAAAGTATAGAATTCAAATTTAAAATATTGTTTAATGTAATTAATTGTAATTCCTATTTGATGTTTTTCAGAAAACATAAATAGATTTGTCTCATAATGTCGATGAATATGTTGAAACCGAAATTGAAGCAAAAGTCGAATCACCTATAAGTATGTACATAAATTTAGATAATATAAGATGAACACTTGTATATGGTTTAGTGAATTTATGTTTGGGTTTTGGTTTTTAATATAAACTTTAAATTGAAATATGCAGGGGAATCTATAAACATTGATGATGGAATATTAGAAAATGTTGATACTGACAAATTTAGGAAGAAAGAAACTAAGCATTATATAAGATATCGAACTAAGAATATGTATAATACTTTTTTCAAAGATGAATAAATAACAATACAAACTCAACTTTTACTCTTTCTAATAAAGTCAAGAAATTAAAAAAAGCTATATCATTATTGGGTATTCAAAATTCAACAAAAGATACAAAGGTGAAACAAAATGTCTTTAACAATATAACTGGTGTATCAAAAATTTTTGGAAAATCTTGAAAACACAATGTCAGTGTTGCACGTAGAGTGATACAAACAACAATTGTTTCATCTAGCAATATAAAATATTGTTTGACATGACACATGGAAAAAGTGATGGGAACATCAAGCAAAACATTGTACAAACATAGAAAATTTTGATTTCAAGTAGATGCAAATGATGAACTTGTTTGTTGGACAGTGATTTCTAGACAACCCTACAAAGATAGATGACGCAGACCCCCCTAACCCTTGGGTTGAGATCTTCTCAGGATCGTTCTTCCTTCACCTCGAGCCGAAATGGCTCCTTTGGTTCCTTGTTGAAAACTTCAATGAATCTGATCCACAGGTCCTTCACTAAAACTCAACCTACACCACGTGCACTAGGCGTGAGTCTTCACCTCCACACGAACACAGCCTGGGCTTTAGCGCAAGTGCTTTTCATGACTTGCGATCTCATGAGTTTGTGAGTTGAAGACCCTTGACTCCAAACCTTTGATACCTGAGAATGTGATACGGGTATGGCTTCTTTGTCACTAGCACCTCTACAAGAAACCGCCAGCTAGGGCCTAACTCTAGCACCCCTCGCAACTCGCAACTTTGTGAGTTGGAGTGTTGAGCCCTCCTGCTCCTCCTTTGCGAATCCTCGAGACACGATAAATCAATAATGGGTTGACTCCTTTCCAGGCGACGCATGTCCTCCACTTGTCACCCACTTCCACTTTTCTCTGGGTGCTCTACGTTGCACCACCTATCAACCACATGGTCCCCACTTGACAGATGTGCCACGTGTTTGCACGAGCACTCGACACTCGACACTTCGCTAGTTGGACGATCAAGGTGAAACTTCTTCAACCTCTGAGACCCTGATACACGAGACAACGAGGCGCCAAATCTCATGGCTCTCCTTCCTCCTCAATCAATGACTCAGGTCGAATCATGATCTCGGGACTCGTGGGTTTGAAGCATAAAGAAATTCGCCTCCCCACTTGCGATACCTGAATTCACGAGATGATCCATATTTCTGCCACCTGTCCTCCAAAATGGACGGTCCTGATGCTTCGAGACTTGACGAGTCCTTTTCCTTCTGCTATTACGAGGTTTAAACCTTGCACACTTTCTCCCAGATCCGACGGCTATCGGTCCTTGGTGCTAGATATGACGGATTAGATCCATTTTCCTGCGCGCTCTCCTCCTACTGCCTAGACGTAGATTCAATGATCCAGATCTTCTCCTCTCAGTACCGATCCAACGACTACTGTTTCTCCTTCCTGAGAACGCATTCTCTCTGAGCCTTGGAATATTTTGAATGCTTCAAAGGACTCGACCTTTGCTTCTTATGCAAGCTCAATTCCTTTGGGTCTCGTCTACGTTATAGAAATGCTTCCCCTCCTGAGCTTTTTCAACTCAGAAACCTTGAAAGTTTTTCTCTATGCGCGTTCTTCTTGCGCTTTCTCTTATGATCTTATGGACATAGAACAAGTTCACTCTTGCACACTCCTTGTGCTGCTGAGATTTTGAATAACTCAGATTCAAGGTCATTTCTTAGAAATAAATGCCTCACGCCCTCTTGGCGCCCTTCTGCTGGATGTACACCTTGAAAATCCTACAGGGTATTAAGAAACCCTATCAGTGTCTTCCTTGTGACACTTCCCTTATCTCAGAACTCAAAAAAATAGTTCTTCTTGGTGCACTTCTTGCACTCGCTCGATGCCCTCCTGGTAGAGATTTTACAGAATCTTCAATGACTCTGTCTTCTCATTGAACTCGAAATAGAGTTCCTTTTGTGCACCCTGTGCATCCACTCAATGCCCTCTTGGCAGAGTCTCACAGAATTCTCAGAAATTATGTCTTCCCTGTCCCCTTCTCTGCACAGTTATTCCTTCAAGGTGTTCAACGATATTGAGGCTTCCTCCTTGAGTCAATGACTTCCTCTGGTGCACCCTCTTGGCACGTCTTTGTCTAAATTCAACAGAATTTAGAAGTGCACTCTATGCACTGGTTTTCAGATACCATAGTACTCCATCATGAAATCCTGCATGAAACCACAAATAACCCAGACCTGTAATAAAAGAACCCAACAAAAAACAATTTCTATCTGTAACTTGCAAATGCGTACAAACATACATCTACAACATATCATAAACACATAGAGACATTCATTCATGAAATCACAAACACGTGAACAACAACATGCAGGAAAAACTGATCTATGTTTGTATTAATATGAAATGCCTCTTTACAATGTGCTCAAGCCTGGACTGTAACAAAGTCATGGCTTCTTCTCTTCTATCCAACCTATTCTTGTCTACAGACTAATCCTATAGATACAAAGGACATCTTTTACAAAAGGGGGCTCCTCGAGCGCTTCCCTCCATCCTCACCAACTCTCATTAATTACAATGAATTACATTGAATGGGCCATCTAATCCAAGTTGTATCTAGATCCCCATAAACACGTCAGCCATTAAAGGCGACACTAATTATAGCCTGCTTAAAGGCACAACTTGGCTCTTCGGCCTTACAATCATTTAATTACATTTTCAAAATTTGAAAAACGGGAGGGCTGCGCCTCTCTCCTTCCATTGAATGTGTATTGGGTGTGCTGGTTCACTGGAGCTTGATGACGTGGAGTGATGATCCTACATCATACTCCTCATCTATGAAAATTTCATGAGATCCTACTCATGAGCTTCCCAGCATCGCTGTTGAAATCCACCTGGATCCCAAATAGTTCTTTGGAGCTGTCCATCTGCTCCATTGATTCGCTGCTACTGTTGTATCTGTTTCCCTACTGCTATGGCAGGTTCTCCTCTACTCAACTTCCCTTTGCTGACTTCTTCTGCTGATCTGATCATCAAGCTTCTGATCTCCTCAATTATCTCTTCCAATTGCTCCCATGGCTGGCTCTCTTTATGAAGTCTCCTCAACTGCACTTCTTCGTCCTTATCAATGGGCAGATAAATTATATCCCCCATGCTATCTTCTTCCTCTGTGGCCTCATCTTGCCACTCTGTTGCAAAATTCAGTTATGCAGTCTTATCATTGAGTCTCTTCTTAGCTTCCCCTTCTGATAGCTTTGCTTCTGCCAGTTCTCCTTCTGCTGCATCTCCAGCTTCCTCCAGCTTCTACTCAGACTGGAATTCTAATTCATATTCTACTACATGCCTCAACACTACAATCATCATCTATTTATCTCCCTAGATGAAATTTCTGAGCGATTCCTCAGAATTCTCTTCTCTCAAAATCTCCATGACTTTCTGCTCATGGCAGTCATCTACCGGCTCTGGATGGTTCAGCCAATCCTCCAGCATCTCCAATTCCATCTCCCATGGAGTGAGCATCTTATCCGCATGCTCTTTTTCTGCTGGGGTATCTCCTAGTTTCTTCCCCAATTCTTCTTTCATGACCGTTTATGTTGGCTTTCCTTCTGCTATTGTTGCATCAACAACACAATTTTTTGCCTCAACTGGGTGATGTGGTAGGAATACCTCTATTCCCCCAATCATGAGAATGCTCTTCCGATCTTCCTCTATCAGCTCTCCTTGCTGATATGAACTCACCTCTGAGCTCATCTTCTCTGTTAGCTCCTCTCATTGATCCAAACTCATACCTGAGTTCATGAGACTTTCAGACAGTCTCATCTGCTCTCCCTTGCCCACCTGGCAATATGGGATTTCCTCTCTGCCCTCCTGGAAGTCTATGAGATCCTCCAATGATCTCATCTCATTCCCCTTATGGAAACCTGAGTTTTTTGTCCTGCACTCCTGGAAGTCCTTGAGATCATCCTGTGACCTCTTCTTATTGCCCACCTGGCAAATTGAAAATTCCTCACTGCCTGCATGGCAGCTTCTAAGATCTCTGCTCGATCTCTCTTCCTCCTTATCACTGAGATTTATTTCAGTCTCTAGTTCACACACATGAACCATCTCCTCTTCATCTCTGAGGTGTTCAACATACCTCAACCATCCTCTTAACAGTCTTCACTTCCTCCTAGCCAACACTTTCTTGACTGGCTACTTTGCTTTCATTTTCATGGGCCATTCATATACCCAATGCGTCTTTGCATCCTGCTACATCTGCAGTGAAAGCTATTCCATTCTCTCCCTTATCTCAGTGAGTTATTTATGAATCTCTTCTTTACTCATCTGCTGGTGGTCTCCTCTTCCACCATGCTCATGGCCTTTAGTAGCCATATTCCTGTTCCTGTCTTCCTTCCTCGAAAACTTGTTGCTGTCACTCTACAACTGAGAGCACTTCCATCATCTCCTATAGTCTACCTGACTGTACCATTTGACTACTGTGTATCTGCGAACAATAACCACAGAGCTTCAACACTCTGTCTTCCTTTTTTCTCTTGCTCCCTATGCCTACAATATATAGACAAAAACAAGTTCTGATACCACACTGACGCAGACCCCCCCTGATCCTCGGGCCAAGATCCGCTCAGGATCGTTCTTCCTTCACATCGAGCCGAAGCGGATCCTTTGGTTCCTTGCTGAAACCTTCAACGAATCCGATCCACAGGTCCTTCACGAAAACTCCACCTGCACCATGTGCACTAGGTGTGAGTCTTTGCCTCCACATGACCACAACCTGGGATTTAGCGTAAGCGCTTTTCATGACTCACGATCTCGTGAGTTTGTGAGTTGAATACCCTCAAATCCAAACCTCTTATACCTGAGAATGAGATATGGGTATGGCTCCTTTCTCGCTAGTGCCTCTACAAGCGACCACCGACTAGGGCCTAACTCTATCACCCCTCGCAACTCGTAACTTCATGAGTTGGAGTGTTGAGCCCTCCTGATCCTCCTTTGTGAATCTCTGAGACACGATAAATAAACAATGGGTTGACTCCTTTCCAGGTGATGTATGTCCTCCACCTGTCACCCGCTTCCACTTTTCTCTGTGCGCTCTACGTTGTGCCACCTATCAACCACGCCGTCCCCACTTGACGGATGTGTACGTGTTCACACGAGCCCTCGGCACTCCACACTTCGCGAGTTGGACAATCAAGGTGCAACTCCTTCACCCTCTGAGACCCTGATACACGAGGTAGCAAGGCGCCAAATCTCACGGCTCTCCTTCCTCCTCGATCGATGACTCAGGTCGAATTGCGATCTCGTGACTCATGGGTTTGAAGCGTAAAGAATTTCGCCTCCCTGCTCGCGATACTTGAATTCGAGAGATGATCCAGATCTATGCCACCTGACCTCCAAAATGGACGGTCCTAATGCTTCAGGACTTGACGAGTCCTCTTCCTTCTGTTGTTATGAGGTTTAAACCTTGCGCACCTTCTCCTGAATCTGACGACTATCTGTCCTTGGTGCTAGATCCGACAGCTCAGATCCATTCTCCTGCACGCTCTCCTCCTGCTGCCTGGACATAGATTCAACGATCCATATCTTCTCCTCTCAGTACCAATCCAATGTCTACTATTTCTCCTTCCTGAGCACGTGTTCTCTCCGAGCCTTGGAATATTTTGAAAGCTTCAAAGGCCTCGACCTTTGCTTCCTCTGCAAGCTCAATTCCTTTGGGTCTTGTCTGCATTATAGAAATGCTTCCCCTCCTGAGCTTTGTCAACTCAAAAACCTTGAAAGGTTTTCTCTGTGCGTGTTCTTCTTGCGCTTTCTCTTCTTAGCTTATGGACTTAGAACAAGTCCACTCTCGCACACTCCTTGTGCTGCTGATATTTCGAATAACTTAGATTCAAGGTCGTTTCTTAGAAAAAAATGCCTCATGCCGTCTTGGCATCCTTCTGCTCGATGCACACCTTGCAGAGCCTACAGGATATTCAACAACCCTATGCGTGTCTTCCGTGTGACACTTCCCTTATCTCAGAACTCGAAAAAAGAGTTCTTCTTGGTGCTCTCCTTGCATTTGCTCGATGCCCTCCTGGCAGAGCTTCTACAGAATCTTCAATGAATTTGTCTTCTCACTGAACTTGAAATAGAGTTCCTTCTGTGCACCCTGTGCATCCACTCAATTCCCTCTTGGCAGAGTCTCACAGAATTATCATAAATTATGTCTTCCCTGTGCCCTTCTCTACACAGTTCTTCCTTCAAGGTGTTCAATGATCTTGAGGCTTCCTCCTTGAGTCAATGACTTCCTCTGGTGTGCCCTCTTGGCACATATTTGTCTAAATTCCGCAGAATTCAGAAGTGCACTCTATGCACTGGTTTTTAGAGACCGTAGTACTTTTTCATGAACTCTTTCATGAAACCACAAAGAGCTCAGACCCAGAATCAAAGAACCCAACAGAAAACAATTTTTGTTTGTAACCTGCAAATGCATACAAACATACATCTACATCATATCATCAACACATAGATACATTCATTCATGAACTCACAAACACGTGAACAACAACATGCAAGAAAAACGGCTCTCTGTTTGTATTAATATGAAATGCCTCTTCACAATGTGCTCAAGCCTGGACTGTAACAAAGTCATGACTTCTTCTCTTCTATCCAACCTATTCTCTTTATTCTTCTCTACAGACTAATCCTACAGATACAAAAGAGATCGTTTTACAAAGGGGGCTCCTTGAGCGCTTCCCTCCATCCTCACCAACTCTTATTAATTACAATGAATTACATTGAATGGGCCATCTAATCCGAATTGGATCTAGATCCCCATCAACACGTCAACCATTAAAGGTGACACTAACTACAGCCTGCTCAAAGGTACGGCTTGGCTCTTCGGCCTTACAATCATTTAATTACATTTTCAAAATTTGAAAAATGAGAGGGTTGCGCCTCTCTCCTTCCATTGAATGCGTATTTGGTGTGCTGGTTGGCTGGTGCTTGATGATGTGGAGTGATGCTCTTGCATCAACAGACTTGCAGAAAATGTTAAAGAATCTGCCCGTAATTGTTGGTTGACATAATCTCATGTTTCAACACATACAATGGATGTGTTGCAATGAAGAGTAGCATGAAAAAAATATGAAGAATATCCAAAACATATATTTCCAATGACACAAATAGAATTGTTCAATAAGTTCAAAGAAGAACACAGAGAAGTTAAAATTTACATCAATACATTTGTGCAACAAAAACCATGGTTTGTTAGACCCATCATTGTTCATGACACTTGTTGTTGTCGTTATCATGTGGAATTTGATTTATATTATGACACTTTTCTTGATTTTGGTAAAGCTTTATGGCCAAGTTCACCTCCTCCTTCCACATTCCATGCTTTTATATCTGAAATTCTATGCGAAAGATAAGGTGATGAATTATTTTACCAAACAAAATGTGTTGGTGGAAAGAAATGTGATTGTTGTGGAAATCTAAGTTCATTTCACTCAAAGTATCCTATTGATATGAATGATCAATAATTTTGTAATATAAAAATCAATTGGAAGAGATATGAATATATCAATAGCACAACTCCACATTCTTGAAATGTTATTTCTAAAAGGATTGATTTGAAAGTAGATAAAATTTGTGTGATAGATTTTTTGAAGAAGTTTGAGGAAGAAATTTATAAATACACCAAGCATTCACATAGAGCTCAATGGAAAGATCTACAATTCAAACAATCCCGTGAAGTGTTTCCACCAGCAACAATAATCCATCAAGGGATGTGCACGAGTGTGTCTATATAGTAGTCACATACTTTTGAAAAAATGTAGTTACGAAATTATAATTTGATCATTTACTATTTTTTTACTTACATTAAATTATTATAATTTAAATTTATTATTTTTACCTATATTATATTATTATAATTTAAATTTCTTTTAATAAAGTATATTAAATTATCTATTTTTTTGGTGTTTTTTTCCCATAAATTTTGCCCAAAATTTGGTCAAAAATTGTTGGAATTCCATATTTAAGCCATTGAATCTATATA
>ML780184.1:565972-581537 GCA_009831015.1 Picea engelmannii | reverse complement strand
CATGAAAATTTTAAATGAATTGAATTTGTATTTATATTATACATCTATTATTTTTTTTTACTACAATCTATTTTTTCACAACTTCTCTCACCTTGCATTCAATTTGCAAAAACATTTATATTATATATCCTCATAAACTACCTATATCTATTTTGTAAATATCTTTATATTATTGATCTTCCTCATATTAACTGGAAAATTTTGTAAATATCTTTATATTATTAATAGAATTCACAAAAACCCTATAGCATAATGGTGTGTTCAATCGATAAGAATTATTTTTAAACATCTCATTTATGTGACTTTTTAACAATTTTTAATATAAAATTTCACAATTATGAAATTGTATTTTGACACTTTTAGATTTTATTGAAAAGAGTTTACACATAAACAGTTTTTAATGATTTTGATTTATTATAAAAATCTCATTAAGGGAGTAAAATAGAAACCAAGTAAACATAGTAATATTTTTTATTCAAAAATTTAATAAACTTTAAAATATTAATTAATTTATCCAAAAATCATTATTTTAACCAAAATATCCAAAAATCAAACTAAATTGCATTCCATTAATTCTAAAAATCAAATTAAGTTACACTCCATTTACACTTAGATTCCTATTATAACAGGAACTAGCAAAACATGTAACTAACAACTCATAAGAAACAACTCAATTTCATTTTATTTGTAACATTTTCGTTTTAACTATTCCATCAAAAGAGAAACTCTCTAAATGTGATTTGGTTTAACAAAGAATATTTTTTTAAAGAAAGTTTTATTTATTGTTTCAACAAAATATTTTTTAATAAATAGAACGAGTCAATGAGCAAAGTATGATGTAAAAAATCATTGAAGTAAGTGTCATTAGATTTAGACACAGAGAAGTTCTAGTTTAAATTTATTATCTGTCTTTAACAAATATTTACTTGGATTATATTGATGATCAATCTAGATCCATCTTAAATCTATATTTATCAAGTATCTATAGAGATCAAATTTCTTAATGTAATTTTTTTATTATCATTTAATATGAAGGAATTAATGTTTTAGATGATATCATATGTAAGTACTTAATATGTGTGTGTGTATGTGATGGTGTTTGTAATTGTTTTCTTTTAATTGAAAACTTCATTTTTATTATTGTTAATCTGTTTTAATTGAGCCTACTTTAATAACAAAGAATAATTAAGAAAACACTCAAGTCAAATAACAAATCTAGATCTTTTAATCATGGTAATATAGTTTTTTTTATTCTTATGAAAGCAAGCAAAAAAATGCCATCAAAACATTTTTGTTGGAGTTGAAAATTTTTCATCATAAGCTTTTGATGTTAAAACTAGCAATGGTTGTAGAATGACCACTATTAAAAAAACAAATATAATGAGTGAAAACTCGTCATAACAACCATGGCTAAAAAGATAAATCACAAACTTTATTATGTTAGTGTTCGTAGAAGCATAATTAATTATTGTATATAATCAGATAAAATAATTGTTATTTATATTTATATCACTTAAAAATAAACAATGTTAATACTAAAATAATAGAGTTAAATAACTCTATCCCAAATCCAAGACCACATATCTAGGAACATGTGTGAAACAATATGAACAAAAAGATATATAGAATATGACCTTAATGACATCTTGAGGCATCATCTTAACTTTACTCTTGGGGCATTACCATCCCTAATTTTTTATATTATTTTGGTTTTCCATGTATCATGCAAATTCTTAGATCAACTGGCAACCTTTTTTCCACGCTTTTAATAAAGTAAATTTTCATTGTATCTAAGAAGGAATATGGAAAAGTTTCATTGTGTCTAAGAGGGAATATGAAAAATTTTCATTATGCCTAAAAGGGAACATGGGAAAAATAGAAATTGAGGGCACTATGTCCTTGTATCTATGACCACAATTTTTGACTCATATGTATCTAGTACAATGGTCATCACACCCTCTATCCACTTATTCCTCTTCACAAGATTTAGTGTCTTCAACCACAATAATGTTTTCTTGTTTCCATAATATTTATCATTACTTCCTCCATATCTCTGGAGCAATTCTCCTAGAAATAATGTTTGGTCATCATTGCCCATTTGTTTCCACTTCCCTTTCCATATGTGAGTAACATTAAAATTATTTTTTAATCTCAACATGTCTAACTACTCCTTTACACTCACTAGGTTGAAGAATACAATGACCCTCTAGTTGAAAGAGGGAATATCTAATATATTCAAGGCATTGCCAATATTCACTTTGAGAGGCATGCATGCGACCAAGATTAAATCACACACTCACCACAAGAACACCCTGCATGTGTTGAACAAAGAGAAGGATTAAGGCACGAGTTGCATGTATTATTTCAAGTATGCTTTCTTCACTGACTTGAGGAAAATATGGGCAAACGATCATCTAGGAAGTGTCAAGAGAGCTCTAGGTCAAAAGTGGAGTCATAAATCTATACAACCATGAGGATACATGGTCAAATTTGTGTTGAAAAACACAACCATTATTGAAATTATTGAAAATTGACAAACATCATCCTTTATTTGTAAATTTTGGGCGACAATTACCAACCTCTTCGTTAAATGGACTTGAAATTTTGTAAAATGAGTATATTTTCCTTGCACTTTAAACTCGTAAAACAATTAAAAAGGATTGAGGATTGCACCCTTTAGGAATTGGATTGTGAGACCTCAAATCCTAAGGAGAAATAAATTGCATCTAAAAGTCATGCTCATTTTTTGTGGTCAAACTTGTGGAATTAGGTGGTAGTGCCACATGTCTATGTTATAAAATGTCATTGATTATAAGTTGAGTTAGTAAACTTTTAAACAAAATAAGTGTCTATCACTTTTGGAAAGGTTGCAAGGACAATAATATTTTTTTAGAATTAGGGTCTTAAAGTATTGTAAAGATTTGTAGGATACACACATCAATTGCTCACTCGAGGAGAGAGCATGGTTGTCTTCTAGTTCAATATTATGTGTGTCATGTTATATCATTAATTGTTGTTGATGATGTAATATTTTGGAATATGAAATGGCATGGCTTAATGTTTCATTATTTTCAATTTTTATAGTTTGTTTATGCTAATTATAATGAATTTTGAAGCTTTTCAATCTTTCTTGCAATAAAAACAGTATTAAAACTTCAAAATATGGAAAGAAAAAAAATAGACTTTATTTAGAGAATATGTTCAAGAGTTTGGACAACTTGTAACCTAATGCACAAACAATTATAATGCACATATATGAATGCATTTTGTATGCTAGTTAAGATAGACTAATGAATGTTAGAAGTTTATTTTAAATTTAATTTAAAGTATTTTATATCTGATTTTAACCTTAATTTAAATTATTATATGTTTTAATGTAATTTTTTTTATTTATCTTTCCACATATATTATAATACAAATTATTATTATTATAATATTCAATATTACACTTTTTAGCTGTATTTTGTTTCAATTTGCTCAGGCAAGTAACAAAAACTAAACTAAGTTACCTTTATTTCTTGTTCTAAATGTTATTAAAAAAATTTGTAACTAAAAGAAAATATTTGAATTAAAACGTTACATAAAAAAAATATTTCTTTCTACCCAAGGTAACTCACGTCAAATCAAATTTTTGTTTAGATTAATTCACGTTGATGAAAATTTCAAATTCCCCACATATGTTTTGAACGATGAAAAAATAATTAAATATTTTAATAATATTTGTTTTGTTTAAATTTTTTACGAAATTATTTTTTGTTTTATATTTTTTGGGGTATATTTGATTAAAATCTCACTAGAAATTGTTATATTTACAGATTTGAGTAATTATTTCTGTATAATCCGAATGTTTTAAGAACTTTTTAGCATACTTAATTCATTTCTACATTCAAAAATGAATTTTAAATAACAAAAAAATAAATAGTGATTTTATACAAATTTATATCACCAAATTCCTATAAAAAAACCATTTCATAAATCAATTAAACCAAACCTTTTCAAATTATATTAACCAAAACATATAATGCTGGGATTTGCGTTTTCAGACTTCAACCGATGATTATGCTTCGTCCAGAGTAGCGGTGAGTCGTGGCACTTCATATCAGAATTTCGTGATCATATCACAATTTCATATCAGAATTTCGTGATCATTAATACACAACAGGACTGCGTTGGGAACTGACTGAAGAGCAAAAGTTGTAAGTCGGGGATGTAGCTCACATGGTAGAGCGCTCGCTTTGCATGCGAGAGGTACGGGGTTCGATACCCCGCATCTCCATTTCAAAAAAGTTGCATTTTGCTTTGTCTCAAAAACAAGAAGTTGTGGACATAATCTGAGGTGAATTGAACAAATGGATAATAGGATCCACTATCTATATATGGGAACATAAGCTTAAAGTAGTGAAGACAACATTAAAGGAATGGGCCGAGAACAATTATTATTCGCCAATTTCCATTTTTTATAAAAGTGATTTGCCCAAATTTTATAGAATAAAACATTTTTTATAAAATATTTGCCCAAATTCTATAGAATAAAATTATTTTACCTTAAAAATATCCAAAATTTTATAGAAAATATATAAAATCCTTAGAAATTTGAATATTTTTACAAAAATATCACCAAACATTTTATAGTTTGCATATTAAAGATTAGTAAGATATGCCAAGGTTTCTACATTCTGAGATAAATTTTCATCCTAAAAATTATCTGGAAGGAACAAATGACTTTGTTACAAGATAAAATGGAAAAGGAACATAGATCAAAGGATTATGGACAATATCATATTAGTCCAAGAAACTATTCATACTAGTTGAGTCAATAAGGACAAACGTGTGATTATAAAAATAGATATGGCAAATGCTTTTGAGAGAGTTTGACATTCCTTTCTTTTCGATGTCCTTAAATTTTGTTTTTGTTCATATTTTATCTAGTGGGTGTCATCATGTATTTTCAATTCTTGGATAACCCCATTAGTTAGTGGTAGGCCAACAAAATTTTCAAAGGGAGTAGAGGTCTCAGGCAAGGTTGTCCCTTATCTCTATTGTTTTATATCTTAATGGCTAAATCCTCGACTAAAAAATTGGATGTTGAAAGAAGATATGGTAATTTCCTTGGAATTAAGATTGTGAGAGGAGCAAATAGTGTAAATCATTCTCAATTTGTATATGATACATTTTTTTAGGAGGAGCATCTACTATAATGGCAAGGAGATTCAAAAGGATTCTTGACATGTTCGTAGACTCTTTGAGGGGTAAAATAAAAAACAAATGTCAAATTTATAAATGAAACATTAGCCAACACTTTCTTCAAGTAATTTATGGGATACTCATGTTTCCTCACCAAGAAAGACAAACTTCCTTTAAATCTCTAGGAATGCCAATATGCTTGACAAATCCAATATTTCATTCTTGGCAAAGTGTATTAAGAAAATAATAATGAATTTTCAACATTAGGGATCACGGTGGTTAAATCCAGTCGAAAGAATGGTTCTTATAAATTAAGTGTTATCAACTATGCCCATTTTTCAGTGTTCAACATTGTTGGCTCCAATGGGGATAATGAATTAGGTGGCTTAGGAAATAAGGAAATTTCTTTGGCAGGGGTTTAAGAAAAGTACTAATAAATTTCACTTAGCAAATTGGAATATTGTCAAAGCAACTCAGGAGCATGGCGGATTAGGGATAAGGGACCCTTCCATTATGAACCTTATTCCAGGGTGCAAAAATAATTTAGAGATTGATAACATGTAACTATGAGTGGTGGAAGAGTGTATTACACAAAAAGTAATTTTTGTTGATCGAATTTGGTGCATAAATGGATCTATATAGAATAGGAAAGGATCATCAAATTGGAAACTCATTAAATATGTTGCTCCAATTATTCACGACAAGTTAACATGGAATCATGGCATTGGAAAATAAATTCACATATAGGCGGACAATGTTATGGGAAATCGACTGCTTGAAAGGTAAGTTGTTACCTTTGAAGAATTGCATGGACATCTAAAATTTGAAAACCTTATATGATATCTCTGAATGGTCAAAAAGCATAGGTCACTAGATGGGATGGTAAAATGAAGATCCCCTAACACATCTTCTTCCATTAGCCCTTTCCTTCTTTGACTCCCTCAAAGGATATTCTCCTTTGATTGTCACAACTTTGAATTGTAGAGGGTGGGGCTCGATGGATTACAATGTTAAAGGAGGCTACCATTCAACTTCAAACTTATCCTCTTCCTCAACATTCAAAAATATAGAAACAAATTTGACATTCAGATGGTTTTCCCATAGTAAATATCTTTTGTTGGACATTGGTGCACAATAAAATATTGACTAGAGAAAATATTTTAAAACGAGGGATTCAAGGACCAACAAGATGTGCACTATGTCTTTCTCACTCATAGACAATCCAACATCTATTTCTAGAGTGTGACTATGCTAACCATTTTTGACAAGCTGCTTTGTCGGAAATTAGTGATTGAATAGGAATACCAAAGAGCTAGAATACCATATTTATTCATTGGGTTAAAAGCTAAAGAATATCACTTAAAGATAAACCTTTACTTAAAATATTATGAGAAGCTCTCCCTAAGTACACCTACTAGAAAATATGGCTTGAATGCAACAAGTTTGTGTTTAAACAAGAGTTGGATGCCCCTTTTAGAGTAGCAACAAAGGAAAAAGAGCTCTTAGCAGAGTATATAAATTCCAAAGGTAAGTAGTTTCCAGAAACCCAATATTGGGAAGGGGATGAATAGAGATGGATCTAGCATTTCCAAATTCCCCCTATTATCCTCAAAAGTGTAGGTTTCAAGCCTTCTTCTATATAAAACTAGCAGTTTCAATTGGATGTAACTGACTTCCAACAATGGAGATCAAACCAACATACATACTTTTTGTTTTTTACTTGGTGCATCAAAAATGAATCCATGGGTGGCAGGTGTTGGGGGGATCTTCACTGAACCTGGAGGAAAAATTGAATTGTCCCATGCTTGGGGATTGCGAATGTCATCCAACAATTAGGCAGAAGCTTACTCTCTACTCCAAGGGATAAGGATAGCAGTGGAAAAGTAAATTCAACATTTAACTATATTATGGGATTCTAGCACTATTATTAAGTTGACGCACAAATTTTTTTGTCCAGTTGATTATAGACTCACCTCTATAATAGTTCAAGTGCAACATGAGGCTACAAGAATTCAAACAATATCATTTTTTCATGTCTTAAGAATTCATAATCTCCAAGCTAACTCACTAGCCAACAAGGCAACAAAACTCAAAATGGGTGAGCTTTGGGTTAATGGACAATTAACCATTCAACCCATACCTTAATTTTTCCATGTGAATTTAATGACAAGTACCATAAACGTATTATGTCATATGTCCCTCACACTCCATCCCCTCCATAAAGACAATTGTTACAAACATAATAAAAATGATAATATAAATATAATAATTGTAATAATAAATAAAATCATTTAATTAAATCAAGAGGCACGTACCTCCTCACCTTGTGACCATTTAATGTTATATAGCAAACCATCACAAAGGTAATGTAACCATCTTCTTTATCATTATCAATAAAATATCAATATTTAGAATTATTCATTTCTCTAGTGAATAACAATTTTCATGTTACAGTGATATCAGGGCTTTTGTTCTGATCCAGCTTCCGCCATTAATTTTCCTCCACTTGTGCATTTCCCCCCTGTTGGAGCTGCCTTTGTTTTTTTACCTCGCGCAATTTTTCAATTTTTGATACTTGAGATCTAAAGTTTGTTTTTCTTTTCCTTCTGAAATCTTGAAACTCTAAAACCCTGTCACCTGGATAACAACGCTTTTTCACTTTAAAAAAAGATCCATTTTTCGCAAGTATGTTTGCTCTTTTGTTTTATTTCGGGATCTCGCAAGTCGGATACTTTAATCCTTGAGTGCATACATCTCGAGTCACGAAACGGCGAAGTCGTTTTTATTTTTCACCCAAAGCACTAACTAGGGTAAAATCTTTTAACTTTTGATTTGACGTTGTCGGGGTTTCGCGCCTCGGCGCTCATCAAACCCATTTTTTCTTTTTTACAATCCCGAGAACCGAGAATGCGAGGTACTTGTGAGTTAACCCTGGTCAGAGATTAAAGGCAAAAGCTAACTATGGTTAAAATGGTTCTCGGCGCTTTGCCACTCGGCGCTATCTTTTCGAAAATCATGATGTCTAAAACTCCGACTCACGAAACCACGATGCGATTATAGTATGATTAATTAGTCACCTAATCCAAATTCTCTTAATCCTAATTAAGTCTTAATTGTCGATTTCTCACAGTTTCGTAACTCGGCATACCAATCTCCCGAAATTTTATCCTCGAAATTCCGAGTCGCGATACTGCGAGTAAAATGATTAGGAAATTAATCATGCTTTAAATCACGATTACCTTTTAAATCAAAATCGGTACTCGCAGTCTCGCGAGTTGAAAACTTAAAATGATAAAGGGAAATCTCCGATGCAGCGAAAAGCGAGAAAGATCTTTAACGTTGCTATATTTTGAATATTTTAAATTATAACGAGATAGGTCCCGCGCATCGAGGCTTGCACATTTCCCGAGGAAACTTTTTGCTTATCATACTCCGACTGACTGGAAAGCCGCCAAACATTGATGACATTAATAGATAATTAGGGTAAATCTACGAATAAAGTAGATCGGATTTTTACACAATCAATTTGTTGATTAATTGCGATTGGACAGACTTATTACAGAGATTGCAGAAGTTTCAAATATATACGGGAGTCTCATTTTGTTATAATGAAAACTTTTTTCATAAGCAAGCAGAGCTCATCGTTTTCGACTTGAATTAACTTCTTCATGTATACGCAGGTTTATCACAGAAGAGCAAAAAAGCAAGCAGTAGTCATGGCTCCGCGGAAAGCGACGAAGACAAATGTCGAAGTTACAAGCCAGAGCTCAGACAATATCTCCGACACTTCAACCCGAAGTATCGAATCGATTCCCGACTGGTCGCATGTGTTCAATCCTCTGCAGATAGAATTAGTTGATTACTCAGATGATTCTGACGGCAACGAAAGAGACGATTTACACACTAAGTATAAGATAGTTTTCCAGTCAGGGATGCACAGAATAGCAACCAGGCCCCGGTTGCTTCCTTACTATGACATGATCCACTGGGCTTTGGATCATGTGGACCTGCCTACCAGAACAATTATGAATAGTCAGCGAGTGACTATCGGAACTTTCCGGCCCGAGCATTTACAAAGCATGTATAAGCTGCCTTCCACATCTGAATATACATATGGTGCGGATTTCTTGGAAGAATTCAAAAAGAAGGAGTGCGAAGAATATGACAAAACCATGCCTGGTTTGATAAAAGATTGGGTTTCGCGCTCCGCGACATTCAGAGCGAATGACAAGGGCGTGTATTCAATTGCTTCACTAGAGCCACAATACAAGTATGTGGCCATGATGACATGTCGTCTGTTCGGGCGAGAAGACACCTTGCATTTCTATGTCTCTTGGGTGCCTCTCATATTTCGGGTCGCTGAAGGTTTCTCTTTCAATTGGGCAAAGATACTCTCAGATAGCTTGGCCAACAGGTTCATAGAGTATCGGGAGAAAAAGGCAGCTGGGAAACCCTCAGCGTTTTACATGTCAACATATATCATGGATGCAATATGTTCCATGACGCCTTTCCCCTTGATGAATTGGGCTTGGAATCCAACCCAAGAAAAACCAGTGCACGAATATCATGATAAATTATGGGAAAATAAAGCTGGAAAGTTCCCATATGAGATTTTCAATTGGGTGATGGTGCCCCTGCACATCAATATTTTTGGTCACCCGCCACCTCGCATATCGGATAACGTTTCAACAGGTCTGAGTGGCATCGCAGATTGGTATGTTGAAGCAGAGTTCTCATACATCAGAGTTTTCGGGGCTTCTGTTCCCCCTCATGCGCTACCTTTGTTCATTCCCAATAAACTAGCTTGTTGTGAAGTTGCATGGCAAACAGTAATCGGGGGCGTGAGCAAGGAACTCAAGGGCTATTCAAAGAAGGTATGGCCTTCTTTTCCCATTCGAATGAATTCATATTCTTTATTAGATTTTGGGCATGCCAAAGCCGAGGTTGCTGCCCTAGAGGACCTAAAATTGGCCTCCATTGAGATTAAGAAACATGATCCCCAGAAAGTTGTGAGCAATCATCTAGCTCATGTTGGGAATAAGAGATTCGAACATGAGAATTCCCCCTCGGACGACATTTTTCGAGGAGCGAAATCTTATGAAGAGGTGTTAGCCCGGATCCAATCGCTAGCACCCGAAGACGCAACAGCTATGTTAAGATTCCAAGAGCATAGGAGAAGATGTCTTCCCACTGTGTTGGGAGGTTTGGCCATTGCCGAGACAAAGGATAAAAATGCTGAAGATTCTACCGAGGTAATATCTATCCCTGGACAACAACCGGAAGAGGAGAAAATGGGCAATCCCGAAACAAAAGAAAAGACTCCAGATCCTCCAAGCAAACAGATTTCAGAGGCTGAGGGAATGACTCCAGATCCTCCAAGCAAACAAATTTCAGAGGCTGAGGGAATGACTCCAGACCCGCCAAGCAAAGAGAGTTCGGAGGTT
This sequence comes from Picea engelmannii, assembly GCA_009831015.1. Classification (NCBI taxonomy): domain Eukaryota; kingdom Viridiplantae; phylum Streptophyta; class Pinopsida; order Pinales; family Pinaceae; genus Picea; species Picea engelmannii. Next base: position 570,909 of record ML780184.1, on the reverse strand, counting down.
GAAGAAAAAATTCCAGACCCACCGGGAAAGCAGATAGCAGAGACAAAAGAACAGAACCCTGTCAATACTCCAAAAGAATCAACAAAGCAAATAGGAAAACCCATCTCCTCTGTCACACCCTTGCAGTCGGCACAGGGAGATGTTAGCGAGGGATGGATATTTGGTGAAGAACTGAGGCCTATAAGGGCAGAGGAACTCCCTCCTAATGAGTTCTTTTTTGACAAAAAGAGAAAAGTTGTAGTGAAGCGAGAATTTTATCAAGAGGGAGAGTCCACTGTTAAAAAATACAAAATCATGACAGATGGCAAGAGAAAGAAAAGTGACCAGCTTGCTACTGAAATCGCTGGAACACTGGGTGCCTACGCTTCGGCAAACCAATTCTCGGTTGGGCAGATGAATCTCCAATTAAAAAGAAAGAATCGCCTCATCAGGACCCTCAAGGCCAGGTTGGCTACAGCCACAGAAAATGCCAAGGGCCAGGCCAACATAGAAATGGAACAGGCTAGATTGGCTGATAAAAATGAGATAGAAACGCTCAAAGTCAAGCTGGAGCAAACACATTCGGTGATCCGAGAAGGGTGGGTGCAGGTTGGTCAGCAGAGAGATATGATCACAGAGCTACAGGTTCAGTTAGAGGTTGCAGAAAGCAAGATGATCGACGTAGAGGGGTTTAAATCCTGAGCGATCGATATTCGGAGCCGAATCTCTTCTGTACAGCAGAATCTGCTGCACAAAGTTGAAGTGATTCGAGAAGATTGTCTCTTGATGCATCAAATTTCCGAGAATCTGACCGCCAGAGAAAAGAAAGCCGAAGCTGCTCGGGTAGCTTTTCAAGAGGCAGTGATAGCTACCAACAATAGATTTTCCACAGACTCTCCACGGCTCACCATCGCTGAACAAACAAGAGGTAATATTTTGTTAAAAGATTGGGAACACAATATTGCCTTAAGCAAGGAGCAGGTTCAAAAGGTAACCAGTTCATTAGAAGAAGCTTTCAATGCCATAGATGGCGAGCTACTAGAAATGGAAAATGGAGGTGACTCAGAGACATTGATGCAAATGAATGTAGATCAGATCTCCCTTGATCTAAAGGAGAAGAATGAAAGAGATTCGACGGATATCTCCAAGATGGTCAGGTTAGACATGGCTCAAGTTGATAAACATTTGATTCAACCGAGCACACAACTCAGCGCTCTTGACATCATTGACGCACAAATAGGTGCTAAACTTCCACAGTTGGCCCGAGAGTGCTATTTCGCCGAGGCCAGTTGTCAAGCAGAGCCTTCACAGCTTGTATCCCAGTTCGTGGACAAATGTATCATATGTACCGAATCCACACAAAGACAAGCACCTGGCACTTTTTGAAAGTAGAGTAGAAGAGATGGAGTGATTTCGCTCCTCCCAGCTGTCAAACAGAGCCTTCACAGCTTGCATCCCAGATTGTGGACAAATGTATCATATGCACCGAATCACGCGAAGGGAAAATAGAGTACGAGGGAAAATTTGTATAAATAGATCAAAAAGAGAAGAGAACAGGGCTGGACTTTTTGGGAAATATTGTAATAGAGTTTTGCATTGGAGAAGTTAATAGAAGCAAATTCAAAGATTCCCGATTCCGTCATGACTGTGTTGCAAGTTTGTTTCGTTATGTTTCTTGTTTCATTTCATTTCACTCTTCGTAATTGATGTGTATCACTATAATTTAGTACGACCACTACTATAGTGAAAGGATTTCATTTTTCTGTAATTGTTTCTTGTCTTTCCTCTGCACCAGCTATTAGCGGGTGTAAGACCAATTTGCATTTACAGAATTTCGTATTTATTTACACTATGTCAATTATCTCTATGTCGATTTCTTCTTCTGTGTATGTGTGAGTTTTCTATTAACAGTAAGCTTACGTTATCTACAGCTAAACATCTTTCTCTCACCCCACATCTTTTTACAAAAAATAATACAGTTACGAGAAAGGGCCCTCAGTTTGCATTCTTGTTTCGTTCTTCGTGCAAAAGTTTCTCTTTATTTTAATCAAATTGAAACAGCATTGAAATCCTCTGTTTAAATCATTTTACATATTGATACTGTTCCTCAATGACTGTTCCTGCAACAACTCAACCAAATATTCAACCCGGACTATCCAACCAAATACATATCGCTTTAAATCTTTTTGACACAATCCTTAAAACTGCAAACACCCGGGAGGAATTGGAACGTTCATGGGCAGCCATTGAACAAGATATCACTACCCAGGAACAGTTGGAAGCTAAACAACGAGAACGTAGAAATCCTCATTAGTTTCCCATACCGAAGGTTAGCATAATCCTTTATCAACCTTTATCACACTTTCGGATGCCTTGACACTGTACTTTTAAGCCTTAAGTACAGATTCTTCTAACAACATCTTTCTGGCGCCGTTGTCGGGGAACGAAGTTACGAAATCTTTTCCCTGGGAAAACGATAAACTATTTCATTGATAGTGTTACTCTTTGATAGTGAACATAGAGTGCACACCGTTTTAAGGCTTGTTTAAATCTTTCACTTGGCGACTCCACTGAAACACAAACTGGTGTCTGGTAGAAAGCATACCAGACAGAACCTGGGTGACAAGCTGATTGCGCCTGTTAATAATCCTGAAAATTTTTTAAGAGCGAGAGGCTCGTTTGAGGCAACCGCTTCAGTTAATAAACCCAAAAACCCATTTGTAAAGACTAAATGCCCTTCAGAACCTCTTACTTTCTGTAGCCCTCTGTCTGACACCAAAGATCCGGAAACAAACTACTCTGAATTTAGGAGTGAGATCCATCAGACTTTCCCATCTATAAACAAGGGAAAGGGTCCTCTAGAAAGATCGTTGTCATTTGACAGATCAACCTTTCTTCGGCAGAACTTCCCAGTTTCACCTGATTCAAAAGAGTGTGTTACACCCTCATTTCCTACTCCCAAGTCGATGGCAGGCGTTGGAGGAGGAGGTGGAGGACATCCGAATGTCCCTCCTCCCGGAGTATTTGCAAAAGTAGCAGTGAGATACACTCCCCTGGTTTTACCCGTTCCCCTCCATGATTTACCTGACAATTACATCAAAAATCTTCCTAAGTTCACTGGGGAGGGAGATCTAACCTCAGCCGAGCATATAAATTTCTTTGACCAGTTCGCAGACATATGCAGTATTGAGCACGAGGATGTCTATTCGAGACTACTTGTCCAAACCTTCGAAGGACAGGTCCGAACTTGGTTTCGGAGTCTTCCTGCAGCTTCTATTCGGACATATGACGCCTTGGAAAATGCTTTCCTCAGACAATGGGGAGAGCAGAAGGATCACTTATATTACCTTACCGAGTTTGGGTCCTTAAAGAAAAAGAACTCAGAAACCGTTATGGAATTTATTCTAAGGTTCAACAAACTTTATAATAAAATTCCAGCCGCTGTTAAACCTTTCGAACCCTCAGCCAAAGTAACCTTTGCGGGAGCCTTCGAACCTAATTTTGCATTGCTTTTGCGAGAAAGAAGAGGAGCCACCCTGAATAGAATGCAAGACGATGATGTCGAAATAGAATCTAATATGATGGCTTCAGGTAAGTTAAAGGCTAAAGTAGAAACAGTGAACCGTGAAAATAGACGCTATAGGGAACCAGTGGGTCCTTCCGGGTCAAATAGATACACTGACGACAGAGTAGATGATATGGCCCGAATAATTAAAGATCTGTCTAATAAAATCTCTAGGATGGAGTTGGATCAGGCTAAAGCTGATTCTTCTAACAAGAGGGACTTTAGGAGAAACCCAAATCCCCAAAATCAACAGAGGCAAATAAAGAATGAAGATAAAAAAATACAAGCTCCACTAAAAAACGAAAATTTTATAGGACCAAATGACCTCCAAGATTTCGGAGATTCGGAAGATGAAGTCGTGTCTTTCGGTGATGAACGTTCGCAGCCATTTTTGACCAGGGAAGACTATGAGAAGTCTTTAAATACCCCTCAATCGTCAAATGAAGAGGAAGAAGGTGATCATACTGACCTCTGCGTATCTCAACCAGAAACAGAAATGATAGTGGCTGATTTTCAACCCAAATACAATCTGAGATCTAAAAATAAACCCACCTCAACTGACCAACCTAATAGAATCCTGCAAAGGGGTCAATCTCATGAACCTCCTTTGGAAGAGACACTGTTACCCAGCAATAAAGTCAAGGTAGCAAAAACTCAAGAGTCTAAGGTGAAAAAAGCTGAAACCCAAACAAAGGAAACAGGTCCGATAGATAAAGTTACATCTCCGACTAAGATCACGAGTGATAAAGCGATCCAGACAAACAAGTCGGAAGGAAAAAGATCGGAAGTCTTAACCAAATAAACGGACAAGGTAAATACGTCTTTCAATTTTGAAAATGAATTTAATAAAATTAAGATACCGATTCCTTTGGTAGAATTAGCAAAAAACCCCACTTATCGGAAGCAAATTGCCAAAGTGATGGGTGTTTATGAGCCAGAAAGTCACTCTGATGTTATCAACCTAGAAGACGACAGAACTAACATCACCTTTGGTCCTCATTTTGAGGGATCCAAGGACAATGTCGCTCCTTTCTATATCACCCTGAATATACATGACCAGTTACTGCATAACTGCATGTTAGACTCCGGGGCTTCACATAATGTTATGCCCAAAATTATAATGGAGAGGCTGGGCCTCCAGATCACTAGACCCTATGGAGATCTATACTCTTTCAATTCAAGAAAGGTTAAATGTATGGGAATGATAAAAGATCTGGTTGTTACCCTAGCTCAGGTCTCGTTCAAGAGTGTCTTGATGGATGTGGTTATTGCAGATATTCCTCCCAAATATGGTATGTTGTTATCCAGATCATGGGGAGCCAAGTTGGGGGGTTCTCTACAATTGGACATGTCATATGCCACAATTCCTATATTCAGTGGTCAGTTTACCCGG
>ML780184.1:541628-554673 GCA_009831015.1 Picea engelmannii | reverse complement strand
CAATGTGAACAAATGAAGAGATGACGTCAACAATGTAAGGTACCAAATTAACAATGTGGAAAAAACGCAAAAATACATGAATGCAAAAATCGATAAATTACTCGAGATTGACAACAAAATTGATCGGTTAATACAACAAGGCGAAAGATTATTGGCACTTTCCGAAAACGATAAAAAAGAAACAAAAATAAGACTTGATGAACATAGTGAAAAAATTGAACAATTAATGGAATGTGTCGAGGCCTTATTCGTAAAACCCTTAGCTTATCGAAGACCACCACTAAGTCCTGAAGTACCAGAAATAAATTCAGAAAATCAGGAAATTCCATAGGAAAATATTTTGAGAAATATGCACATTCCCAGATTCCAAGATAGAGATTACCAAAAATTAAAAAAATAATTACCAAAGTATGACAACAAGGACCATAAAGGAGTTGTTGTTTGGATAAACAAAATGAATGGAATTTTTTAATCAACCCCCCCTGCTAGGCGAACGAGAGAAGGTAATGATACACTACAGACAAACCTAACAAGTATTTACCACCTCATTTGAGGGAAGGTCAATCCAGTCGTCAAGACTCAAATAAAAAATGGGAAAGCAAATGTCGATATTGTGGAGACAAATGGTCGCTTGGGCACAAATGAAAAACTAAAAAATTATATTCTTGTAAAGCAGAGAAAGAACCAAGCACATCTGACAATGATTTAGATAACGAAAGTGAAGAGGAAGGTGAGGCCCCCAATACAGAAACCGATGAGGCCATGCCCAATATATCCCTAGCTGCAATAACAGGAATAGCACAACCGCAAACATTAAAACTAAAAGGGTACATAAAAAAACAAAATGTCACCATTCTAGTCGATACATGGAGCACCCATAAGTTCATAGATGTAAATGTTGCAAACAAATTAAACCTATTTGTATATCCGACGACGGATATAAGAGTAATGGTGGCAGATGGAAAAAAAATTGATGGCATAGGAAAATGCCACAAGATCAAGCTTCAAGTAGCAGATTACGAATTGGAATATGGATTCTACACCATACCCTTGGGAGGAGTAGACGTTGTCTTAAGAATTCAATGGTTACAAATGCTAGGGACCTATTCTGAAAATCACCAAAAACAATTTATAAAATTCAAATGGGAAGGAAGACAATACAAATTATATGGATTCAAGTCACCTCCCACCCAAATTATATCCTCACAACAAATGGAGAAACTAATTCGAAAAGGAGAACCTATTTACGTGGCACACTATCATTAGATGGATTTATTAACAATAGAAATAGTCAAATCTCAACATCCAGAGATTCAAACATTAATCCAAAAATATGGCAAGGTATTCCAAGAATTACCTATGAAGCTGCCACCTAATAGAAACATAGAACATTAATCGAGGTTAAACCAGATTCAACACCAATTAATATTAGACCTTATCGATATCCTCACCACCATAAGAAGAAAATAGAAAGGCTAATTCAAAACCTATTGAAATGTGGGGTTATTACAACAAGCAAGAGCCCATATGCAGCCCCAGTGATACTGGTTTGGAAAAAGGATGGAGATTTCAAACTATGTATAGACTATCGAGGGTTAAATAAAATAATTATAAAAAAACAAATTTCCTATACCCTTCATAGATGATTTGCTAGACAAACTCCATGGAGCTAAATACTTCTCAAAATTGGATTTAAGATCAATGTACTACTAGATTCGAGTAAGATTAGAAGATGTACAAAAAATTCTTTTTCAAACACACAAAGGCCACTATGAGTTTAAAGTCATGTCGTTCGGTCTAACCAATGCACCAATTACCTTCCAAGCAACTATGAATCAAATTTTTCTCCCCTACTTAAGGAAGTTCATCTTGGTCTTCTTTGATGATATTCTTATTTACACTAAAACTTGGAAGGAGCATATGAATCATTTAGAACAAGTACTTTCTCTCTTAGAGAAAATCCAGTTCTATGCAAAACTATCAAAATGTTCCTTTTGTAAAGAAGAAGTAGAATACCTTGGTCATATCATATCTCGAGAAGGAGTCAAGGTGGAAACTGAAAAATCAAGGCAATCACAAAATCGCCCAAACCAAAGAACATATCAAAACTAAGGGGATTACTTGTATTAACGGGTTATTATCAAATATTTATCAAGAACTACATTCATTTGACAACACCCTTGTCAAACTTATTAAAAACAAATCCTTCAAATGGGATAACAGTGCACAAGAATGTTTTGAAACATTAAAAAGGGTTATGTCATCTACACTTGTGTTAGCAACACGAGATTTTGCAAAACCCTTTGTAGTAGAATGTAATGTATCCGGAATTGGAATAGGAGCAATATTAATGCAATATGGCCACTCAATAGCATTTGAAAGTCGAAAGCTCAATAGAAAGGAAGAGTTAAAATCTATCTATAATAAGGAAATGTTAGCTATTATGCATGCATTAGCTAAGTGGCGACAATATCTCAGAAACAAATTTTCGATACATAGTGATCACAATAATCTCCAATACTTACTAAGACAAAAAACATTGTCCATGGAACAACAAAAGTGGATGGAGAAACTTTCCACCTTTGATATGGAAATAATACACAAAAAAGGGAAAGTCAGCATAGTTGTTGATGCACTATCACGAAAAGATGAGGAAGTAAAATCTTATGTAACAACAATAGTCATTCCATATTGGTTGGATGAGATTCGAGTTGAGTATGCCAAAGATCCTGAATCTCATTCCATAATCAACAATTTAGACCAAAACCCCAAATTTGAATGGAAAAATGACATTTTATGGTACAAGAACATAATCTACCTAATTCCATCCTCAAAATTTAAAATGAAAGTCTTAAGGGAGTCACACAGCTCCCCAACATCAGGACATGTGGGTTTTTTCAAAACCTACTATAATGAATGACAATTATTCTATTGGAAAGGAATGAATAAGGATATTCAAAGATTTGTTGTCGAATGTGAAATATGTCAAAGGAATAAAAATGAAAATGTTATGACTCCAGGATTACTTCATCCCCTACATATTCCTTAACAAAAATGGGAAGAGATCTCAATGGATTTCATTGAAGGGCTAACCATGTCTGATGGGAAGGATAAATTTTTTGTTGTGGTTGACAGGTTAACCAAATATGCACATTTCATGGCAGTAAGAAAAACCGACTCAACAAAACAAATTGCAGATGTTTTTTGCAAAAACATGTATAAGTTACATGGGTTTCCAAAGGTAATTGTCAGCGATAGGGATGAAAAATTTAAAGGAAATGTTTGGAGAGAATTTTGCAAAAATACAGGAATATCTCTTAATATGAGCTCCGCTTATCATCCACAAACAGATGGTCAAACAAAAATTGTAAATAAATGCTTAGAAACGTACCTACAGTGCTTTGTAACAGATAAGAAAAATAAATGGTCTCAATGGTTACATTTAGTCGAATGGTGGTATAACTCTACATATCACACTTCTGCTAAAATGACTCCTTTCCAAGCCTTATATGATTATGAACCACCTAAATGGAAAGAGTTTGCACTAATTAATACTAAGGTCCAAGCAGTAAGAAATAAGCTAGAGGAAGAACAAAAAATCATACAAATATTAAAAGAAAACCTAGCAACAACTTGCAATCGAATGAAACAACTAGCATACCAACATAGGTCAGAAAGAGAATTTGAAGAAGGCGATTGGGTTCTTGTACTGCTTCAACCCTACAAACAATTATCCCTTAAGCAACAAGGGAAGAACAAATTGGCCCCAAAATTCTATGGACCCTTTCAAATTAACAAAAAAATTAGCCAAGTAGCTTATAGATTGGAGTTGCTAGACAATTGTCGCATCCACAATGTCTCCCACGTTTCATGTCTCAAAAAAGTGCTTGGGAAAGCTCAACCAGTGAAAACAGAAATCCGTGAATTCAATGACGGAGAAAAAATTATTTTAGAACTAGAAGGTATTCTTGCCACAAAGGAAAAGGTGTTACGTTGCAGAATCATAAAGGAATAGCTTATCAAATGGAAAAACATTCCAAAAGAAGATTCATCATGGGAGTCCGAACAATTCCTCCGACAATACCCATCACTACACTTGTTGTAATATCCCTAGGATGAACCCAATTGTAATGTAAATGAAAATGTACTTAAGCTAGTGAGATGTTTGATATCATTTTTGTATGCACCTTTCATGGCATAGTACGTGCATGTACTGCATAGTAAAATGAGGAAGTGTGCACATTCCAGGATACTGTGTGCAACAACTTAAGTACGCGCGATTTTGAGGCCAGGGAGCCTTTGTGTATATGTTGTGTTTTATAGGTTGGTGAGCCATTTTTTTTATGATTAGGCCGGAGAGCCTAGATGTTAAAGGTTAGTGCACCTATTTTGTACATGTCTCATCATTAATATAAAATACATCGTTGAGCACAGACCGACCACGATAAAAGAGTATGGGGGACTAAACTCCACTAGTTAGGGAAAGGGTGGGGGCTAAAAGTTAAGGAAAAGGGGCTAAGCCATTGAGCTTAAGCCAAAAATGAATATTATATTAATATTTCTTAAAGTATAAAGTATGGATAATTATTTTATTCTAAGTTCTAAATATGGGGACAAGTGGGCCAAAGTAGCTCCCAACATGACAAGTGTCAAGTTGGGGACATGCATACATATTGTTGGGACTTAGTTCATTTCCCATCATTCTTCCATCATTCCTCCCATCATTCAGTCATCCAGTCAATTATCCATGAGCATTCACAAACTCATTGAGCTATCCTTTGTACCCTCATGTCATTGTACTTGAACCTATATCCATACCAGATCGGTTTGTGTAGCTATTTAGCTTGGGAGTTGAACTGAAGAAGTGGGTTGTCAGGCCCGTGGGATATTGAAGAGGTGGGTTGTCAAGCCCGTGAGCAATCTCTTTGGGTGACAGAATTGTTGGGAATTGATTTCCTGAAGGTGCTAAACTGCAACTACATGACTCTGAGACTTCCTTTTCGGCCTGTTGCTGAAGCCTAGAAAGGAAGTGGGGCAGCCGAAGGACTATTGAACAGAGAAGGGGCACACTTCCTAGGGTGGGACAGACATGTGGGGAATGAGGGAATGTAGGCTGTTAGTTTGAGTTGGCACCTGTGACAGAGTCTTTCCTGTTGTCTGTGATACTTAGCCTGGTTAGGAATCCCTTTACTCAGGTGGAGTTTATTCCCATCTCGGGGGTGACCCACTGTTGAGAGTGATGAGCAGTGTGGTTTAAGGATGGGAGGTTCGTGGAAGGTCTGCACGTAGTTGGTGATATTATTACTAATATAAGTGTCAAGTGTGTGATAAATTTACATGCTACATTATTATTTACGTGTTTATTTTTATGGGTTTATCCTATGTGTGGTTATAACTGTCTGTATATTTATGGGTATTTCCTGTATATGTTGCATGCGTACATTTACTATTATTTCAGTATGAATTCGTGCATTTACAAAATGTATTTGTCTATTTATGTTTTATATATAAATTTCCGCAAGAGTTCTGTGTGTATATAGTTTAATTGCATGCAGTTCGAAAAATTTATTTGGCATAGCTCAGTTGGATGTTGGGTATGTTACAGTATGTTCCGCGGAGAGAATAAAAATGTTCTCTCGTGTATCGTGGCCCAGCTTGGGTGGTCGGGGACGTTACACTTGCTTTGAGGAAAAAGCAAAATCTTAAGAGGGTGGCAATGTTACAATCATAATAAAAATGATAATAATAAATATAATAATTGTAATAATAAATAAAATCATTTAATTAAATCAAGAGGCGCATACCTCTTCATCAAAAGGCATGTACCTCCTCACCTCGTGACCAGTCAATGCTATATAGAAAACCGTCACGAGGGTAGTGTAACCATCTTCTTTATCATTATCAATAAAATATCAATCTTCAGAATTATTCATTTCTCCTGTGAATAACAATTTTCATGTTACAACAACATAATAAACACGATGGGATCCAAGGCTTCCTCACACATGCTTAAGAGTTTGTGGGAATGAAGGGTAATTAAATCACATGTTTAATTCCCTCAAACAAAGTGGGATAATGACTAGTTCAACCTCTACATGGTAGGAGGAAGGTGGGCAACTCTACTCCTTTGGACACCGTTCGAAATCAATGTTGAATCTCAATTTGGTGGTTGGTCTTGTTTTCACTTTGTTTGTTCTTCTTTTGGATAATGCACATGAGATGGAAGTTAGAAAATAGTTATCTATGGTTTTGGGAATTTTGGTTTTTAATTTGAAAATTTGAGGAAGGGTATCTTGGGTATATATACCATAAGTACAAAGCTTTAGTCTTTTCTCTTTGGTTGTGGGAAACCATGTTTAATTGGGTATTGCCATAAATTAGTCTTGGTCCCCAGTTCGACAATTGGTAATGTTATTACCCAATTCACCTTTTGATTGATGAATTTGGTTTGTAAACAAGTGATGGTTCTTAATGCAACAAATATTTTGTGTTATTGGGAGTGTGAAATTGTCTCTGAGTATTTGGGGAGGGGTGTAGGGAGCACAAATATTTTAATTCCACTTATAGGTTGTGGATGTTGTTTATCTAAGTCATGCATGTATGATAATATGGGAAGTTTCCTTGAGTGCTATGTTGAACCTCATCAATTCTATTTCGAACCAAGCTTGTGGGTTTGTTGCATCGTTAAGTGACAACTCTCTTTTCTACAAACAAAGGTGTATCATACATGAAGTTTCCTTGAGTTTTATGTTGAACCTCATCAATTCTATTTCGAACCAAGCTTGTGGGTTTTTTGCATTGTTAAGTGACAACTCTCTTTTCTGCAAACAAATATGGACGATACATCATGGATCACCTTGATTTACAAGAAATCGGGAGGATTTTAAGGATGAAGGAACAAATGGTTCAGGGAAACATAGCATTCATTCTCACTCTTATATCCAAATTTGATGAATATGAACATCGATGTATCTTACAAATTGCAAAGGCTATTAGCTCCTTGTCACAAGTTCAAAAATAGTTGGTCATTCTTCAGGTAGAGTGAAATTTCTTAAAAATTTGGTGGAGAATTTGAATAAAGATGCACAATTGGCGGCCTTTAATCAGTGGTTTTCAATAAGAGGCGAATACAAGGATGAAGATACATTGATTCGATTGATAGAAGATATAGAAATTGGAGAGAAATAGACTTCAATACATACTGCTACAATATTGGAAGAGGCCACAAGTCACCATACCTTTTGTTAGCTTATGATTTTTAAAGTTATCGGTGTCTTAAACATCTTTTATAGGATATCCTACAATAGTAAAAACTGATAAATTTTTCCAGAGGATATTATTAAACTTCATATTTTGTTTTTAATATGTGCAAACAATATGAACCATGAAGAGACTAATAATAATAATAATAATCTAATTTTAAGGTCATGACCAAGCCACACACCAAATTGGTATATGAGGAAAAGGGACCCCCTCCATGTAGCAATTTGACTACTAACAAGTGATGTTAGCTACACTACAACCATTTTCTATACTACAAATTACCTAATTTTTGCACAAGTTCAAATCCAGAGTGGGGTAAGGTATGGATACCTTTGTAGACTTTACCATTCAAATCGTTGGGCAAAGGAGGTCTCATACACCAATTTGGTGTTTGTATTGGTCGTGACCTTAATATATATATATATATATATATATATATATATATAATTTTGACATGTAACATTGAGATTTAAATATTAAATGAAAGGTAATGTTTAAACTAAAATGTCCCATAAAAATTTTTGAAATGATTTTTTTGTCAATTAGGTGTAATTCAAATGATTAAGAGGAAAGTTGTTATCTTCCCCTACTACAATTCAAATCCCACTTTGTAAAACACTTTCTATAAAATAATTTTGAAGATTATGAAGAAAAAAACTAAAGAGCGATATGAAAATTTCAAATTCCATTGTATATTTTTAAATTGAAAAATATTAACATCCTCCTTATTGACAATCGGTGGATTAAACACTCTTTTGATTAAAAGCCCTAATCTTATGGCTAAGAATTAAAGATGTTGAGATATTCTTGTCATCATCTCTAAATCAATGGATGAGATTGTTTTTTCTGGAGGAAAAAAGTGTAACTTTTATTAAGATAAATAAAAATTACATTCTGAATAATGCATGCAGAAACATGCATTTAGTTTGAAAAACCTTTCAACCCTAGAGGAAGAAAGAAGCAACAAAATGGCCCTCTAAAAGCGGCCCCAATACATAGAGAAACCAACAGAAAAGGTAGCCATAAAACTCAGACAAGAAAAAACGGCAGAGGCAGACCCCAACACAACCTGGATGGACCAGGCCAGAGCGAAAAAAAATCCCCACAAGATCCAGATTCGGAGGGAAAAAAAACAAGGAGTCCTGCAACCACAGAAGAAAAGAAGCCAACAAATGCACGCCCAGAAAGGACCTCAAAGTGTTGACCCAACTACATCAAATGGACCTCAAAGATCTGACCCAAGACACCAAAAAAGATAACAACAACCCCAACATCTGCTACACAAAGCTCTAGAACCCATGAGGAGTGCATAGACCCCCTAACCACCAAGGCTCTGGGGAAAAACCATGACTTTGCATCAGGCCCTAAATGAACCAACAGGGATGGATCGATTAGATCCAACCAAAAAGAGGCATTTGAAAATCTCTGCACCAAAAAAGGTTGCAACAACGAGAGAGTAGAAAAAACCTCCGAGAGCGCACCAAAAATGCAGAGAAGACAAATGGACCGGATCAGAAACCGATCAGATCGCCCACAAACAAAGACATAACTCTTCCCACAAGCATAGATTTGGCGCACCCACGATCAGACGAAAATCGCGTCCACCTAGATAGACGAACCAAATATCAAAGGGAGGTTGAGAGAGGCCAAGCCAGAGAAACTGACAGAGAACAAAACCCTCCCAAAACAGATCGAGCACACACCTCTCACAAAAGGAGATAGTGTTGAAATAATGTAACTGCAAAGAGTATTCTTATTACTATTGATATTTTATTTATAGGATCAATCCCCATTGTGGATTGATCATGTCAGATATTGTGATAGGACCAAATCCCCTTTTGCGGATTGGTCAACAAACAATTATAATAGGCAAAATAAGAAGTCGGCCCCAGTAGTTAATAAGAAGACCTAGAAATATAATAAAGGTGGGTTTACCCACCCAGATTGAGAAGTCGGCCCTGCCAGTGAAGAGACACTTCACACGTGCCAGAACTTGTATAAATAAAGGAGTCTAGCGCCTCATTTGATCACAACTCACTTTCTCAATTTGAGAGACAAGTTCTGATCTGTTACCGGCAAAGGAGAGAGAGAGTGGTGCATATCTTGGGAGAGGACTTTCCGTTTTAGCATAAGATCTCTTGGCATTATATTGGCTATTTATATTAAGGAAGTTTTGCTAGGTTTTCTTCCCCTAGAGGGTTTCCCAGGATAAATGTTGTGTCTCTTGTAGATGTGTATTTCTCAGTGATCTTGTTCGTATGTTGCTATTATCTATTGAATTGCAAAGAACTATAATAATGGCATAAACATTAACATGGTATCAGAGCCAACCTGAAGGAAACATATTTCGCAAGAGGAAAAATGTCACTGTTGTCGTACCTGCAAATTAGGGTTTTTCAAAATTGAAGATTTTCAGTGCCAAAACCACCTAGAAAGTTGCACCCTCCCCCAAAGATCATTTTGGCACCTTGAGCACACCTTTTCAGTGGGTGGATCTCCCAGAAAGTGAAACCCTAGTTTCACAAAAGTACAAGAAGTACCAGAAAACTAGTACCAGAAGTACCAAAAGTACCAGGGTACCAGAAGTACCAAAAGCACTAGTCCAAAAATCCGCAGATCAGATTTGAAGGGGAAAAATTTGGATTTTCTCAAATCCAAACACACTAGGCAACTCACCTCAGCCAAGCGCACCTCCTGGTAAGTTCAGTTTTTTATTTTGAGAACTTTCATTTTTCGGTCATTTTCCTAGCTCCAGGTAAAGATGTCTGCAAGCATTAAGCTTGTTGACAAGTTAGAAGGAGTGGAAAACTTCCGTGCCTAAAAGTATATGATTGGCCTCATTCTTGAAGAGAATGATCTAGCAAGATTCGTCAAAGACGAATTACCGGAACCCGAAGATGCTGCAGAAAATGCAAAGCATCAAAAGGACACAATAAGGGCCAAAAGAATCATTGCAGATTCAATCAAGGATCATCTGATCCCTTATGTGTCATCCAAGAAGACCCCGAAAGACATGTTCGATGCCTTGACCAGACTATATGAAGGAAAGAACATAAACCGGAAGATGAATCTTAGAACTCAATTAAAGAATACAAGGATGCAGAAAGGAGAAATGATTCATGAATACTTCTCTAGAATCTTGGAATTCAAAGAACAACTACAAGCTATTGGAGATACCATAGATGAAGATGAACTCATAATGACGGCACTAAATGGTCTCACAAGACCTTGGGATGCTTTCATCCAGACGATATGTGCCAGAAAGGAGAAGCTGAAGTTCGACAGCCTATGGAAAGAATGCATCCAAGAAGAAACAAGAGTAGTGAATCGTGAAGCGCTACTAGCTAGGGATGATGATCAAGCCCTAGCCACTCACACCAAAGGAGGAAGGAAGAAACCCTACCTCAAAAGGGAGACTCATAGAGAGCCTCAACCATCAAACAAATTCAATAACAAAGAATCTCATCCAAAGAGATTTCAGAAGAAAGGACAACGCAAGGATCTCTCATATATACAATGCTATCATTGTGATAAGATGGGACACAAGGCGAATTCTTGTCCAGTTAGACAAGAAGAATACAAGAGGAAACATAAGAGGCAACATGCCCACATTGTCGAAGATGAAGAGCCACCTACAAATATGATCAAGGGCTATGTCTTGATCTCGGCCCTCTCAGGATCGGTAACACCTAGATAGGACACATGGCTCATTGATAGTGGTGCATCAAAGCACATGACGGGTAAGAGAAATACTCTCTCTTGTATTTCAGAAAAGAATTTTTCTCAGAAAGTGACACTTGGAGATGATTACCAATATCCCATCAAGGGAGTGAGAGAATCAAACTACAAACTAGATTCAAAAAACTCAATAAAGATGAAGGATGTACTCTATGTACCAGGCTTAAAGAAGAACTTACTTTCCATATCAGCTCTAGACAACAAAGGCTATAGAGTTGCCATTATAGATGGAGAAGTTCTTATGTGGGCTAGAGGAGAAACCATAAATGAAGCAATCGTCATTGGAAATGAAGAAAATGGCTTATATATGCTAAAGGGTCACCCAGAGACTGCCATGACCCATGCCATTGAAAACTCATGCGAACTTTGGCATAGAAGATTGGCCCACATCAACTACAAGGCGCTACCATACATATGCAAAGCTGTCATAGGTTTACCAAAACTCAAAGGTGATCAGGAAGGCATATGCAATGGATGTGCGCAAGGGAAGAGCATCAAGAACCCTTTTCCAAAGAGGGACAACAAAGCAGAAGGAGTAATTGAACTCATTCATTCAGACATGTGTGGCCCAATGCCATCATCCTCCATTAGCGGGTATGCATACTATGTATCATTTATTGATGACTATTCTCGCAAGACCTGGATATATTTCTTGAAATCTAAAGATGAAGTATTCAACAAGTTCAAGGAATTCAAAGCCTTGATAGAGAATCTTTCTGAAAGGAAGATTAAGATACTCAGGTCAGATAATGGAGGAGAATATACCTCAAAGGAGTTCGTGAACTTCTATAGAGATGTTGGGATCAAGAGGGAACTCACTACTCCCTATAATCTTCAACAAAATGGTGTAGCTGAAAGGAAGAACAGAACGATTATGGAAGCTGTGAAGACTATGATCCATGATCAAGATCTTCCTATGTGCTTATGGGTAGAAACAACAATGGCAGTTGTTTATGTGCATAATTGATTATCCCATAGCGCACTTGGGTTCAAGACCCCGGAAGAGATGTTTATCGGAAAGATACCAGAGGTAAGCCATCTCAAAAAATTTGGCTGCCCAGTCTTCATACACATTCCAAAAGAGAAGAGAAATAAGCTGGAACCCTCCAGAAAGAAGGGAATATTTGTGGGATACTATGAGGTCTCCAAGGCCTTCAGAATCTATATACCAGGTCACCAACACATTGAGATTAGCAGGGACGTGACCTTTGATGAAGAAGCATCACTTAATAAATCAAGAAGATGCTAGCTTGAAGAAGTGTATGAAGAGGAACTAGCAATTCCCAGGATTACAAAATCCATGAGGGAAGTTCCTAGAGCTGCAGAACTAGTGAGGGAAGTCATAACTTCCCCTGATGAGGAAACTCTTGAAGACCATGATGTAATAGAAGTTCAAGAACCTCCTCAAATGACCTTCTCCCCTAAAAGAAAGCCTGCTTGGGAAAGAGAGCTTATTCAAGATGGAGAGAAGTATGGTGTTCCAGAAGGAACCTCGAGACAGGTGAAAAGACCAAAGCCATTCTCCAATTATACGGCTTTGATGTGTGATCTTCTAGATGAGGAGCCTACCTGCTTTGAAGAAGCCATTCAAAAGAAGGAATGGGCAGATGCCATGATAGAGGAATACCAATCCATAATAAAGAACAATGTATGGGAAATAGTTCCTAGACCAAAAGGTAAGGATGTGGTATCATCAAAATGGCTCTTCAAAATAAAACATGCTGCTGATGGAAGTATTGAGAAATATAAAGCAAGATTTGTCACTCGTGGCTTTTCCTAGAAGGAAGGAATTGACTATGAAGAGACATTCGCTCCTATGGCCAGATACACTTCGATCAGGACCATCATAGCTCTTGCAGCTAAGCTGAAGTGGAAGCTGGACCAGATGGACGTGAAGACAGCTTTCCTAAACTGTGTCATCGAAGAGGAAGTGTATATAGAGAAACCTCAAGGATTTGAGGTTGAAGACAGGAAGTCTCATGTCTGCAGATTGAAGAAAGCCTTATACGGATTGAAGCAAGCTCCTAGAGCTTGGTATGGCCAT
>ML780184.1:490283-515339 GCA_009831015.1 Picea engelmannii | reverse complement strand
TCGCATCCGTGAGAAGATTATTATTACAATGAGGCTCTAAGGGCCTTTTTAACATAAGTAAAATCCAAAACCCTAACCCTGGAAGATGAAAAGCCAAAAGGTTTGTGGGCCCCGATGGGGGTAGTTGATACGTCAACTTCCCATGGGCATAACTTTTGCATACGATCTCCGTTTGGGGCACTCAATAGCTCGTTGGAAATATCTATCTGAGAACTACAACTTTTGGGTGAGCAACATGATCTATGATCAATGTTGCTCCCCGTTTTCTCAAAAAACATCGTTTAGGGCCTCAAAATGGCCCCGGAAGTTAAAAACTACTAAAAATAGTAAATTACCAAAATTGCCATAAACATGTTTTGGGCCAGTTGGAGAAGGTGGGTGGCCACCGATATCCACCTGGATCAATCCTCCATCCTTAGGAAGCAATGGTCTCCATTGTGTTGAGTTCCTGAGGGAGAGGGGAAAGCGATTGCTGAATCTAAATCTTGGTGATCTCCTTGACTTGTTGGAGAAGTGGCATTGCTTAGCTTGTTGAAGGCTATCACGAACCTTTGGCTGGAAGGTTTGGGCCTTTTTAACCAGTCTGGCTATTTTAGATGACTATGTGCAGAAGAAATCTTTGTGCTTCATTGCAACCTTGTCGACCTGCTTCTGTTGGATAGACGGTGCTTGGGCCGAAGCTTCGGTGGTTGCAGTATCCTTTTGTTCCCCTTTTGAACAGATTGTGGAGAAGATGAATTTTGTAGTATGAGATACTACTTTGCAGCATTGTTTAGGTGGGGCAGTAGTTGGAACTACCTGTGGTATCCTGTAGAGATGACCCCCCAGAGTAATAATGACACTACGGGGTCGAGACTCATAGATAGCATGGTGTTTCCACATATATGGCTGGCCCAAGAGAACATCACAGACATCCAGTGGGGCAACATCACATAATACCTCATCCTTGAAGGGTTGGAATCCGTATGACAATCGACACTGCGGGCTGACACAAAGATCTCGTCCTTAGCGAAGCCACCTGATGCTGTATGGTTGCGGGTGTGGTGTTGTTGACAATCCCAACTGTTTGACGACCTCTGCTGAGATGAGGTTCTTCTGGCTTCCGATATCAACAATAAAATGTAGTGAGGTCCCCTTCACCCACATCTGTGAATGAAAAAGGCACTCCCCCTCTTATGGATCTGTTGGTTCTTCTGGTTGAATTGATGCGGTCGCGACAATAGCAGTGGGGTCTGCGTCGATGATCTCTCTTTTACCAGTATTTTCAGAATCAGATTCTGAATCAGGGTTCGGCTCCTTGTCTTTGATCTTTTCCACTAATGATTGTTTTGAGCGACATTCATTGGTGTTGTGCCAGGGGCTTTTGTGGAAATCGCACCATTTTCCGGTGTCCTTCTTTGTCTTCCCATGACCCTTCTTTTCCTGTGGCTTGGACTGATTTTCGGGAGACTGTTTGTTAGGGTTGTCTTTGTCATACTTTGGTTGTTGTGGATTTGTAGACCTGAAATCTCATTTGTTCTGGTGCTTAAATTTCTGCTCGATTTTAGCAGCATATCGATAGGCAACATTGAGTGATGAGATGTCCAGGAAATCCATTTCAGTTTGGATGTATCTGTGTAGAGGCGCACTGTATTTCAGAACCAAATGTCGTTTGGAGTCTTTGATACCCAGCTTGGTGCACAAGGTATGGAAGCTATTGGTGAACTCTGGAACTGATTGGCCCCTCTCTTGCCGTAGTGTGGTCCATCTCATGTATTGGTCCTCATAGTTTCCAACAGGGTAATACTGTTCTTTGCCGCATCCACAAAAAAATCCCAAGTGGGATCGGCCCCATATATTCCAGATTCCTCTGTGGAACTCTGCTCCCAGTAAGTTTCCCACCAATGTTTGACATGGGGGAGAGCCTTAAGGAGTGCGAAGGTGATCTTTTCCTTGTCAGAAAAATTCAGAACAGAGAAATAACCTTCTAGCAGATTTAACCATTTATCTAGGGCATCTGCATCTATTTGACCATCAAATATGGGAATATCAAAATTAACCTGTACCTTGAAAGGCGAGGTGCCTCTAAAGTGGCCGCTTGATGAAGATGCGCCTGATGCTATCGAGAGTCGTTGAAGGATGTGGGAAAAATTCTCCATCATTTCATCCCTTTGTCGCGTGAGAGCTTGCTCAAGCAACAGACTGATAGGATCATCTGCTCCATCGTTTTTCTTTTCTTCTGCCATTGAGGGTTTCTTGGGTGTGTGAGAGCGATTTTCCTCAAGAGAGACAAGCTCGAGACCCAAATTTCTATACTCGGACCTCATCGGGGACATGCACTGAAAAACGATCAAGAGCAGCCTTCTCTGATACCACTGATCCGGATTATTTTCGGTATGAAATGAGATCGGAGATATAATAAAGAAATGCACAGAGATATTGCAAGAGAGACAAAAATATAATAGAGATATAGCGGAAATAAAACAAGAGTCACATATATACAGTAATACACGATTTCTATTAACAAAATAAATGTACAGATACTGTAAAATACAGAGTGAAAGACTCGCTAGAATGGTGGTAGCTTATCTCTGAGAAGAGATGTGACGGCTACTCACATCCATGAGAAGATTATTATTACAATGAGGCTCTAAGGGCCTTTTTAACATAAGTAAAATCCAAAACCCTAACCCCAGAAGATGAAAAGCCAAAAGGTTTGTGGGCCCCGATGGGGGTAGTTGATACGTCAACTTCCCAGGGGCATAACTTTTGCATACGATCTTCGTTTGGGGTGCTCAATAGCTCGTTGGAAAGATCTATCCGAGAAATACAACTTTTGGGTGAGCAACCTACGATCCATGTTGCTCCCTGTTTTCTCAAAAAACATCGTTTAGGGCCTCAAAATGGCCTCGAAAGTTAAACACTGCTAAAAATAGTAAATTACCAAAATTTCCAAAAACATGTTTTGGGCTAGTTGGAGAAGGTGGGTGGCCACCGGTATCCACCTGGATCATGCGGATTGCGCCAATTCCCAGTTCTCCTAAAATTTCTTTGGATTTCTTGCTTCTCCATATCTACCCAGTAATCCTTCTTTTCAGAGTCACTCCTCTTAGAATGACTCGAGTCAGGTCTCTCTGAAGGTCTATTACTTACCTTCCTATCAAAGACAATGTTTTCAACCCTATTGTCTTGTCTAATATTGTTTCCATTGCTAGAAGAGTCGACATTCAGTTCAGCCACCTTATCATCAAAGGGGTCTGTGTCCTTGGAATTCGTTGTATTTCCGTTTGCACTATTCACTACAATAGTTGGATCCACACTACTAATTACCACGTCATCAACACCACATTCCTTTAAGACCAGTTCCCATGGTCGTGCCCCACTAAACAAATATTTCCTGTCCTTTTCATTACTTGCTTCAAGTTGCTCAACAGATAGTGAGTGAGGCTTCAAATTTAATTTTGGTTGCTCACTAGATCTGTTCTCCTCCTCGAAGTCAGATGGCCCCAAGGCTTTTACAGTTGCCTGAGTGTTGTTTCCTACACCTTCACTAGAAACCTCAATAGGCAATGAACCAACAACAGAGTCATATTCATATGACTTGCTCATTAACCCACCATGTGAATTCTCTGTAACTTCCAATATTGCAGTCTGAGAAGTAGCATCCAATGGCTTGGTTTGTGGAAGAAGCTTTAACTTGGGCCGCATCAAAACATTAGATTGCACATGAACTAAAGCATCTGTGACACTTGTTGCAGAAGCATGGTTATTTTTGGTTAATGGTGGTCTGTGGCCATTAAGAGGGATGGATACATAAACATCTTCTGTTGCAAACCTGTTTCTGGTAGCTTCATGGTTAGAACTGTGAGTATCATTGCTCCCCAATTTAAAGTTTGAATAAAATGCGCTCTTTGCATCCTCGGACTTGAAAGAATCCCTAGAAGTGCCCAGATAAACGGTCCAATTCCACAACAAATCCACCATGTGCTTTTAAATAATTCCTGCAATGAATGGCGAACTGTTTGAACCCGTTCATTTTTCTTTTTATGGAAACCGAATAACTTGATCTCGGGCTCTCGATCTGGTCGACTGCTCGAGCTTCAATCGGGCTCTATACATAATTAGATATGACGTGGATGCTAATAGTTTCTGAAATAATATCTCCAATCATCGTTAATATGGAAAATATTGTGGCAACTTAGATTTAGTTTGGAAGAAAAATATTTGAATGCCAGTCTTGCAACCTCTGAAAAAAAATATTTAAGGGATGCCATATCACAGAGATTGCATTTCAATGGTATTCATTCAATGTTGGAGCTTGTGATCACGAAAAATAAGCAACCACCCCCATTTCTCTCGGATAGTGTTAACAGATAGTTGACTGGGATTTTTAGAAATGAATCTTCCCCAAAAAACAAGTCTTTTGCCTCACAATAGCTCTAGAATATTAATGAACGAAGATGAAGACCCACGCACTGGAACTGATGTACTAACTGGTTATAGATGATGGAATTTACACCAGATCCTTATATCTATGCTTGGTTTGCTCTTGCTTTTCTTTCCTTTAGCGGTTCGTTTGCGTTGTTTGTTTCCATTGATAGTTTGCTTGCTCTTGTAGTCTGCTTTCTTGCATCGTTGGTGATTTGTTTCACTCAATTTTTATTTTGGATAAACCAACAGCTTATGCCATAACCACAAAGTCCAGTCTTCATGTAATACGTGCAGTCAGGTTCACCAGGCCTTTCTGGAAAAGTTCCAACTTCTGCCTCCATATCAAATTACATTAATGTTTATTCTTTTATAGCAGGTCAAACGTGTAAGAGCTAATGTTTGCAGGTTTAAGAGCATGATAGAATTTCAAGTAAAATCTCAAAGGATTTATCCGCCTAAACTTACAAACTAGTTTTTTTTCTATTCAGCTAATGTTCTTGTTTGCAAGTACAAAATGGACGGGCAACATTTATATTTGCATGTTTTTTTTTTATATTATATATATATATATATATATATTTTTTTTTTTTTTTTTTTTTTTTTCTTTTAAAGTTAAAATTTGTTTTATTTTTATATTTATTTCTAAAAAAATAAACTGAAAAAATGTAAAACAAATTGGAACAAGATTTTATTTTTAGCAAATGGATATAAATGATTTGCAAATTAAGGATAAAATAGATTAGGTATGTTTGCACAACATTAATTTATTCATTCCTGGAAAAGTTAAAGATATCCTACTTATCCTCGCGATCGCACTAAGCGTGGAGGAGAGCATACTTATTCTTGCAAAAATAAAAAATAAAAACTTGAAAATAAAACCCTACCTACACTACGCTAATTAAAAATGAGACATTAGTTACGTATAATCAAAGAGCCAATGTAGCCATGCACGCAACAGTAATAAAAATATGTTATCTTTTAATTTCACAATCGACAGTCAAGAATATGTATGAGCGTGCGAAATTAGTTGTTGAAATTGTGAATTAAGAAAATAAGAAGAAAAACTAAATGTATCTAACCTAGTACTCGCTTGAAACCATCGTTCGATCAGGCTTTCATAGGTGTGTTTTTCCTCGCTCAGATCATGCTGTAACTCCTCTTCGTCTTCCTCGATCTCCTATTCGAATGATTGTTCATCATCGGATATGCAGGATTCCTCAGATGTTGACTCTTCAATTGTTTATGGAGGAGTATTTGAATCTTTGATCCTTGTCAAGATCTCCCTTCCAAGGAAGAAGAGAGCTCGACGTCTGCCAGGATCCGAGTGAGTAGTTCCAAGATGACACTCATTGTTAAATCATGTTAAAAAGAAGGATTCTTACAACACCCAAATCAAAATGAAAAACTTTAAAAAACACTCTTACTAAAACATAAAAAAAATTGCTCTTCACAGTTGCGGAAATTAAAACGTTCCTGATAGTTGGTCAGGGAGAACATGAGCAGTCTCCATTCAAGTAGTTGTTAAGACCCCTAGAACCAACACATGTAGATCACACTTGAAAAAATTTAAACTAATCTTGCGGAAATTGAAATTTACACTAACTTGAAGAAATTGAAATTTAAATTTAAACTACCCTACATGTCCTTACCCATATGTCACCTCAGAGTTAGGAGCATGTCTAATCACACTTGCATGAAAAAGAAATTTAAACTACCACACTTGCATGAATTGAAATTTACACTACCCTACATGTCCTTACCCGTATGTCACCTCGGAGTTAGGATCATGTCTAATCACACTTGCATGAATTGAAATTTACACTACCCTACATGTCCTT
The DNA here is from genome assembly GCA_009831015.1 of Picea engelmannii. Taxonomy (NCBI): domain Eukaryota; kingdom Viridiplantae; phylum Streptophyta; class Pinopsida; order Pinales; family Pinaceae; genus Picea; species Picea engelmannii. Next base: position 509,091 of record ML780184.1, on the reverse strand, counting down.
ACCCATATGTCACCTCGAAGATAGGATCATGTCTAATCACACTTGCATGAATTGAAATGAAAAAGAAACTAATACATCAATCCATTGTGCTTCCCCGACAACGGCGCCAAAATGTTGGTCTCTAAAGATGTCCTAAAAATGACCTCTATGCATCAACCAAAGGTGGGCACTGGCACAAGCATTTTACTTGTCGCCTATGTAGGTTCTTACATTTTGTTTTCAATACCTAGCCTCCAGAGATGCAACACCTGTAAAGGAACAACAATCGTAAAGGGAACGATAGTTGTTTTATTCAAAGGAACAACACGACTTGCAAAAGGAACAACAATCGTTACATTGGACTGAACTAATGTTGAATTAATTGCATTGTAGTATCCACCCAACTATCTAATTTGTCAACCCGGGGGTCGTAAACTGACGAAGCACACGCAAAGTATATGCAAGATTGAAGTGAGACTAATCTAATCTAATGTTTAAGCTATGACTGAAACATAATCATTAATCTAACACACGACTGGAATTGAATCATTAATCTAGTTGCGTAAATGAAATTACTCTAAGAATGGGAAATTGCGTAAAGGAAATTAATCTAGAAATGGAGAACTACATGAAGGAAAAGCAGATACAACAAGTGAAGAGTTAAATGGCACAACAACACATGAGAGCGCTCATCAATGAAGCAAGATTACATTCAATAATCAAATCAATCTTCATAAAAGAATAATGAAAGCATGAAAACCAAAACCGTGAATCAAAGCTAAGAATCCTTTTCTCTTTCGAATCCTAATGACTACTCTGATTCTAATTACATAATCTAACTCCTATTCTACTTGAATAATCTAATTGAATTCTCACGAAGAGAGAACACTCTCTTTTATACATGAGAGCCTTGAAGATAAGATAACCACCTCATTATTACAGATCCACTATTCTCTCAACCTATTTTCCATTATTACAAAATATAATCCCTTTAAATCCTCACAAATATCTCTCATATATCTTAGATAAGATATTCCAACCAAATCTCCATGATCTTCTCCTTGGAATGGACTTGAATTATCTCCTCAAATATTGAAATGGTGGAGGAAGTATTTGAGAAGTCCTTTGAATTAATCCTTCACATATTCCTACACATTACAAAGCTCACACATATTTGAGATATATATGAAAACATGTTGATTTTCTAACATTTAATCACAAATTCCTTTTAAATACTAAAATGAATAAAGTGGAGAATAATAAGGTGAAACCCAAGTATATTTATGGAAATGATATCATGAAAGGTTAATGGGGCGATGAAATGTGAAGAATGATGAAGGGAAAAGTGGATGAGAATAGGACATTTCTGAGCCCCAACACTTGGTACATGGTTGGATGCACTTGTTTATGGTACAGGTTGACTACAGTTTTTTTGGTACAGGTTGGTTCATGGTTGATGCACTTGTTTATGGTACAGGTTGATTACAGATTGAGGTACAGGTTGATGCATGGTTCAGGTTATTGGTACATGTTGTTTGGTGTAGGTTGATTGGTACTGGTTTACAATAGTATATCTCATAGTGATAGTGTAACAGTGGTTCCATCATTCTACTTCTACGCCAAGGCAGTTGGACGGGGCAAGGATAGGTGGTTGTAGCCACCTTCCGGTTGTAACCAGAGAACATAGGGGGTTGTAGCCAAATAATAGGTGAGTTGGATCTTCCCTCAGGTTGTATCCTGAGAAACAAGGGGGTTGGAGCCTCCTTCCAGTTGTAGTTGGAAAACAAAGGAAGTTGGTGCTTCCAATGAATGTAATTCTTCAATACATAAAAGAAAAAACATTATGTGGTTTTCTCCCGCTTTGGGTTTCCACATAAAACAGTGGTGTACTGTGTATATGTATGATTGTTCATTTGCTCATTGCTTATTTACTCTGTAGTTATTGGATGATAATGCTACATTTATATAAAACTTGGATTATATGGTTAAAAATGATTTTATTTCTCTATTATTGATTCACCCCCCCTCTCAGTAATCCAACAATTGGTATCAGAGCAGGTTCCTTCAGAAATTAGTTTAACCACTAAAAGGTAGATCATGGAGAGCAACAAATTGTATAAAAATGGAATACCACAGTTCAATGGACATAAGTATGCATTTTGGAGCATACAGATGAAAACATATATATAGGCACAGGGATTTGAAATTTGACAATCAATTGTAGATGGATACACAACACCAGCAGTTCCGCCAACAAATGACAAAGCAGTGAAACTCAGTTAGAATAATTCCAAAGACAAAAATGCACTTCTGAATGGTGTTAGTGAAATAATATTCACCAAAGTTTCACATTGTAAATCCGCTAAAGCGATTTGGGATAAGCTTCAAAATATTTATGAAGGAGATTCAAAAGTCAAAGTAGCAAAGCTTCAAACTTGCAGAGGTTAGTTCGAACAACTTAAGATGAAGGAAGATGAGAATATTGCAGCTTAATTTTTACGAGTTGATGAAATAGTAAATGCAATCATAGGATTGGGAGAAGAAATCAAATAATCTGTAATTGTTCAAAAAATACTAAGATCTCTTCCTATGAGATTTGACCCTAAGATATCAACACTAGAAGAAAGATCAGATCTAAACTCAATAAGCATGGACGAATTACATGGAATATTCACAGCATATGAAATGAGAACTGAACAGGAAAATCCAAATGTAAAATAATCATCCAAAAATCATCCAAAAATTCAAAGCAAAAGGGAAGGAAAAAAGAAGAACATAGCAGTAGCAGTGGCGTCTCAGAAGATGATGAAGAAGTGGCCAACTTTGTCAAAATACTGAACAAGGGAACTGACGGTAGTTATAGAGGTGAGCTTCCTTTAATTTGTTTTAATTGTGATGGTATTGGTCATTTTGCTAACACATGTCCTTATAAGAAAAAGAGAATTGATGAAGGTTACTCAAAAGGCAAACAAACATATAAAGGCAAAAGAACCACAAAGAAAGTTTTCAAGAAAATCTTATGCACCAAAGAAGACATCTCATCATCAGATGAAGATGAAGTCAGTGACAGTGAGACAAAAATAGTTCTATTCATGGCAGTAGAAGACTTTGATAAAGAAGACTCCAAAGAAGAATATGAAGAATCCGAAGAAGAATATGAAGAAGTCGAAGAAGAAATTGAAGAGACAAAAGTTGACTATCGAGAGGAATTAATGTGTGCCATAGAAGTTATCAGAAGAGAAAAGAAGAAAAACAAGAAACTACAAGAAGAACTAGACAAGAAAGAAGACACTCAAGAACTAGAACAAATGATCAAAAAATTGAAGGTTCAAATAGAAGAAGATAAAAGAATTGAAGAAGCACTCAAAGAACAACTATAAGAAAAAGACAAGATCATTGGAAATTTGGAAGCAGAGATTGTCACATTAAGAAAGGATCTTCAAAAGAAAAATATGCAAAACAACTCAAAAGTTTTGGATGACATTATCTACAGTAAAAAATCTCATCATGACAATTCCAGACTTGGATACAATCAGACAGAAAAATGATCAAGCTCCAAAACAACAGAGTAAGAAACATATCCAAAAATCTATGCAGAAACAATCAAGGGGGATTGGAAGATATACAAGGAATATTACGGGGACACTCCTCCACCGAGAAGATTTAGATTTAAGAATCAACAACCGACAAATAGGCCTCATGAAGAAGAAGAATTTACAAGAGTACCTCCTTTCAGAAGATCTTCAAATCCTAGGTATCAAACTATCTTTTTTGGTTTGTGTTATGCATGTAATAATTTTGGACATAAAGCTCTGAATTGCGGAGATAACAACAGGAACATAAACAACTTTGAAAGTCATACACAAAGGGGTTATCCAAGAAGGCCTAGTGAAACACAGAGAAGAAGTTACAACAGGCTTGAATATTTGAGCACTGAAGTGGAATGTTACAAATATAACAATTTTGGACACATGGCCAAAGATTGCAGAATGACAGTCCCTCCCAGCGAACTGCAACAGAATAACAATAGTCACATATAGGAACCTCAGAAAAGGACATGGATAAGAAAGCAGGATCAATATAGCAATGAAGAATGCACACTCACTCTACAAGCTAAGCAGAAGAAACGTGGTTGGTACGTTGACAGTGGATGTTTAAAACACATGACAGGTGATAGAGACAGGTTTCTTACATTACAAAAGGAAAGATATGGATCAATATCCTTCGGTAATGATGATTCAACTAAAATAATTGGAAAAGACACAGTCACAATTGGAAACAAGAATACCAAGGAAGAAAATGTTTTATTAGTAGAAGAGATGCAACATAATCTTCTAAGTGTGAATCAAATGTGTGACCAAGCTCATAAAGTTACTTTCAATTCACAAAAGTGTGAGATAAGAAAATAAGGTTCAGGAAAATCAATTGCTACAGATGTGAGAACTTCAAGCAACATATATGTATTAAGTAAAATTGGAAATGAAAAGTGTTGTCTAGGAAAGGAAGATGAAAGTTGGCTATGGCACAAAAGAATGGGTCACATACATTTTGATAACATTGTCAAAGTCAACAGAAGAGAAGAAGTCAGAGAAATGCCCAGGATTATGAAACCAACCAGCACTTTATGCAAGCATTGCCAACAAGAAAAGAAAACAAAGACCCGGTTCAAATCAAAGGAATATTCAACAACAAGACCACTGTAAATTGTGCATACTGATCTAGTTGGACCAACTAAAACAAAGGGTTTAAAAGGTGAGAAATACTTTATGTTATTAGTTGATGATTATACAAGAATGAATGTAGTTTTCTTTCTCAAGAATAAGTCAGAAGCTTTTGAAAATTCAAGATTTACAAGGAAATGGTTGAAAATGAAATGGATTCAAAAATCAAATTCTTAATATCTAATAATGGAGGAGAGTTCACTTCAAAGGAATTTATGGACTACTGCAACATAATGGAGTTGTTGAAAGAAAGAACAAAACAATACAAGAAATGGATCGAACAATGCTAATGGATTCAAAATTGACAGATATTTTTTGGACACAGGCAGTGCATACAACAGTTCACATTCAAAACATAGTAATGCTAAAAAAAACACTGACAAAACTCTTTACGAGCTATGGAAATGAAGACCAACAAATGTAAAGCACTTTAGAGTTTTTGGAAGCAAATGCTCCATGAAAAGAGAAGGTGGCAAAATGGGAAAGTTTGACTCTTGTGTGCACAAAAGAGTACTTGTTGGTTACTCAAGTACAAGGAAAACATACAAGTGTTACAATCTAAGATTGAACAAAGTTGCAGAAAGCATCAATGTAACAATTGATGAAACAAGGCAGACTAGAATCAAAGCAAGAAGAAAATGTGGAACAAATTTTCGAAGAAGAAGCAGAAGATGAAAAGGAAGTAGAAGAGGAAGATGAAGATAATCCAACAGAAGCAGAAGAGAAAGTTCAGCAAGTGCCTCTAAAGACATCTAGTAGATGAGTAAAAAAGAATCATCCTTCAGATCAGATTATCAGAAATAAAGATGCAGGAGTTGAGACTAGAAGAAGAATCTGTTCACCAGAACAAACACACCTAGCACTCACATCTACGATTGAACCAACCTATTTTGAATAGGTCAGCAAGGATGAATTTTGGAACAAGGCCATGGATGAAGAATTGGATCAAATAGAGAAAAATGACACTTGTGAATTGGTTCCAAGACCAAAGGATAAGAATGTGATCGACACAAAGTGGGTATACAGGAATAAATTGAACAAAGATAGACATGTTACAAGGAACAAAGCTAGATTGGTAAGTAAAAGATATGCATAGGTTGAAGGAATCGACTTTGAAGAGACATTTGCCCTAGTTGCCAGAATGAAAGAAATCTGATTGATTGTAGCTTATGCATGCTCCAAAAATATTAAAGTGTATCAGATGGACGTAAAATCAACTTTTTGAATGGGGAGCTTGAAGAAGAAGTCTACATTGAACAACCAGAAGGATTTCAGTTGTCAGAGTATGCAGACTATGTGTGCAAATTAAAGAAGGCCTTGTATGTTCTAAAACAGTCTCCTAGAGCATGGTACTCTAGACTAGATAAATATCTACATCAGGAAGGGTTTAGAAAAGGAAGTGTAGACACCAACCTCTACATCAAGGTAAGTCAAGGTAATATTTTATTAATTGAAGTTTATGTTGATGATATTATTTTTGGTAGTGATGATGATAGGTTAAGCGAGAAATTTGCAAAGGATATGCAGAATGAATTTGAAATGTCATTACTTGGAGAACTATCCTTCTTTCCAGGACTTCAAATACGTCAAATCAACCAAGGAATTTTTATTTCTCAAATCAAGTATATCAGAGAAATGCTAAAGAGTTTTGGAATGGAAGATTGCAAACCAGTTATCACTCCCATGCAAACCAGTTGCAAGTTAATAAAAGATGATGATTCAAAGTCTACAGATCAGAGGCAATACATGTCAATGATTGGTAGCCTACTATATGTGACAACATCCATACCAGATGTAATGCAGGAAGTTGGACATGTGGCATGATTTCAAGAAGCACCAAAGGAATCACATGTATTAGCAGTGAAGATAATTTTCAGATATCTCAAAGGAACAAAAGAGTTTGGATTATGGTATCCAAAAGGAAAAGTTCTATCACTTATTGCCTACACAGATGCAAATTGGACAGGTTGTATTGATGACCAATGAAGCACCAGTGGAGCATCGTTCTACTTGGATGAGTGTTTAGTACCATGGCTAAGAAAGAAACAATCATCAGTATCTTTATCTACAGCCGAGACAGAGTATATTTCAACAACATCATGTTGTACACAGGTTCTTTGGATGAAACAAAATCTAACAGATATACAGGTTGAGTATGATGAGCCCATTCCAATCTATTGTGATAATACAAGCACCATCAGTATCTCAAAGAACCCGGTGATGCACTCCAAGATGAAGCACATTTCAATAAAATATCAGTTTCTACGGGAGCAGGTTGCAGAAAAGAACATCGGAGTTGAGTATGTGGGAACAAAAGAACAAGTGGCAGACATCTTTACAAAATCACTTCCACGGGAATCCTTTGAGTATCTTCGCTAGAGACTCGGAGTTGTTTCTACTCTAAAATGAATGCTTTTGAATGATTATCTTATATGTCTTAGATGTACACGAGGAAGCACCATAAAGAGGATAGTTCAATTAGGGGGAGCAGCCCCAGATGGAAAGATACATTTGTCATTGATGACAAAGGGGGAGAGATTCATCAGATGCAGAGGACAAAGGCATAGTTCCAGGGGGAGCAATGGTCACAGAGATGCATAAGACATAGGCATGTTTCCAAAGGGAGTGTGAGTGATATGACTTCAGTATTTCATGACATAATTTCAATTTTTCATCAGAGTGTTTCAATCAATGCCAAAGGGGGAGATTGTTGATTAAGGTTGGTTGTCATTGATGTCAACCCTTGAAGAAAGCCATGTAGCACAAAGGTTTGGGTAATGGACCTGAGTTTGTTTGATGTAAATATGACTCATTATTTTATTTTCATGGTTGATAATAAGTACAAATGGATGAAATCCAAATTGGTCCCCTTATGGTGAAATCCCTCACGGTAAGATGCTTTGCGGATTGAGTTATCCTAGAAGTATGGTTAGAGAACCCATGCTTATTTGTGGAATAATGATATGAAGGTTAGTGAATTTCTTAGTGAAACTATCCTAGATGGATAGTGCTTGTCATGCCATTTCTGGTGGTATGTGTAACGTCACATAACTCCTCACGGTTAGAGAGTTATGGCCATGAGAAGTTCAAGAACCTAGGTTTGGGTAATGGACCCAAGTTTGTTTGATGGATAATGGTATGAGTTTTGATATATTTTCAGGTAATACTATTCTATATGGATAATACATGTCATTCCATTTCTGGTGGTATGTGGAACGTCACGTAACTCCTCACGGTTTGAGAGTTATGGCCTTACAAAGTTGGAGGACCCTCATATGTCATCTAGAAGCCCCAAAAGGTCAAAGTAGTCAAAGTGGTTTAAGATATTTTAGAAGGTAAATAATAAAGTGAAGTGATGAGTGTACTATAATTCAAAGTGAATAGAAAATAAACTATTTAAATACTAAATTTAATGGAGAAATTAGAAGTGAGTTAACCCTAAAATAAGGAAAGTGGGCAAAGTGACCTAGAAGATGTTTTTAAAGAAGCTACTTGGAGAGTATAAATAAGAGGCAGGGTTCTCTCCCTTTAGAACACACTTGAGAATATTGAATATCTATAAGTTTTTGAGGTAACCAAATGATATATAAGCCGAATTTCAGAGAGAATGTGAAGAAAAGAAGGTCGGAATTCAAGGGAGGATAAATTCTTTTGATGATGCTTTCTAAGGTATGTTAATTACAGGTCATCTCACCATTTTTGCAATAACTTTTTTTCTAGAATGATTAAGACCATAAAATTGATATTCCATTGAGGAAACATATCCAAGTATCTGTGGTAAAAAATTCATCTTGTGGGTCATTGTATTTTTGGACTTACACTCCGTGAAAAATAGGGTTTGTGGCTAGTCCCGAAACTAGTCTAAAACAAGTGTTTCAGGTAAAAACGTCCTAACTTATTCATAAAAGATCCAAATACAGTAATAAAAATTGTGTTGGTTAGAGTACATTATGTAGTATGTTATGTAACATTTTCATATCTATTCAACAAATATTCTGTGTGGGGCACGCTCTACAAGGTCGCTCTTTAGAAGAAGCCATAATTTAGCAAGGTATGCCATTTTTGCTATAAATCATTTTCTGAGAGGTTTCAAGTAGTGAAACCTGGAGGAATTTCATAAAACACACTAAAGAAAATTGTGTATCATTTTCATATATTTATTCATTACAGGTACATAGTTATGATTATTTCAAGTTAGGGTTGACTAATCCAAAACTAGTCATGTGAGACTAAATAAAAGGTTGATGAAAATGCTAGCCTCTTGTTGTTAAAGTTAAGAAAGGTTTGCAGGTATGTGATCATATACACTAGGTCTATTATAGAGTTAAAAATCATATTTGGATGATGAAATTGATGAGGGATTTTGGTTAAGGTACATGTTGGGTACATGGTTGAGACAAGTAGTTGATGAGTTGGAACATACACGAGGTGTATAGTTGATGATGTTGGCATATATTGATGAGTCATAGTTGATGAGTAGTTGACACGTGATTGGTACATACTTGGTACATGGTTGGATGAACTTGTTTACGGTACAGGTTGATTACAGGTTGTTTGGTACAGGTTGGTGCAAGGTTGATGCACTTGTTTATGGTACAGGTTGATTACAGGTTGAGGTATAGGTTGATGCATGGTTGATGCATGGTTCAACTTTATTGGTACAAGTTTACATCAGTATATCTCACAGTGGGGTGTGACAATGGTTCCATAATTCTACTTCTACTTCAGAGCAGTTGGACAGGGCAAGGACATGTGGTTGTATCCATCTTCTGGTTGTAGCTGGAGAATATAGGGGGTTGTAGACTCCTTCTAGTTGTAGCCAAAGAATAGGGGATTTGGAGTTTCCTTCAGGTTGTAGCCTGAGAAACAAGGGGGTTGGAGCCTCCTTCTAGTTGCATTTGGAAAACAAAGGAAGTTGGTGATTCCAATGAATGTAATTCTTCAAGACATATAAGAAAAAACATTCTGTGGTTTTCTCCCGCATTGGGTTTCCATGTAAAACAGTGGTGTACTGTGTATGTGTATGATTGTTCATTTGTTCATTTCTTATTTACTTTGCAGTTATTGGATGATAATGCTACATTGATATAACACTTGGATTATATGGTTAAAAATGATTAAATTTATCTATTACTGATTCACCCCCCCCTCTCAATAATCCAACATCATTCTCCTTCGAAAATGATGATTCAACCAAAATCATTGGAAAAGGCACAGTCAGAATTGGGAACAAGAATACAAAGGCAGAAAATGTTCTACTAGTATAATATATGAAACATAATCTTCTAAGTGTGAGTTAAATGTGTGACCAAGGTCATAAAGTTACTTTTGATTCACAAAAGTGTGAGATAAGAAAAGAAGGTTCAAGAAAATTGATTGCTACAACTGCGAGAACTTCAACCAACATATATGTGTTAAGTGAAATTGGAAATGAAAAGTGTTGTCTGGGAAAGGAAGATGAAAGTTGGATATGGCACAGAAGAATGGGTCACATACATTTTGATAACCTTGTCAAATTCAGCAGAAGAGAAGTAGTCAGAGAAATTCCCCAGATCACGAAACCAACCAACACTTTATGCAAGCATTGTCAACAAGGAAAGCAAACAAAGACCAGGTTCAAATTAAAGGAATATTCAACAACAAGACCACTGGAAATTGTGCATATTGATCTAGTTGGACCAACTACAACAAAGGTCTTAAAAGGTGAGAAATACTTTATGTTATTAGTTGATGATTATACAAGGATGACCGCAGTTTGCTTTCTCAAGAATAAGTCAGAAGCTTTTGAAAACTTCAATATCTACAAGGAAATGGTTGAAAATGAAATGGATTCAAAAATCAAATGCTTGAGATCTGATAATGGATGAGAGTTCACTTTAAAGGAATTTACGGACTATTGCAACAGTCATGGAATAAAAAGGCAATTCTTCGTTGCTAGGATACCTCAATAGAATGGAGTTGTTGAAAGAAAGAACATGAAAGTACAGGAAATGGCTCGAACGATGCTATTGGATTCCAAATTGACAAATATTTTTTGGACACAGGAAATGCATACAACAGTTCACATTCAAAACAAAGTAATTCTCAGAAACAAAACTGACAAAACTCCTTACAATCTATGAAAAGGAAGACCAACAAATGTAAAAAACTTCAGAGTTTTTGGAAGAAAATGCTACATCAAAAGAGAAGATGTCAGAATGAGAAAGTTTGACTCTCATGTGGACAAACGAGTACTTGTTGGTTACTCAAGTACGAGAAAATCATACAAGTATTACAACCTAAGATTAAACAAAGTGGTGGAAAAGATCAACGTAACAATTGATGAAACATGTAGATAAAAATTAAAAGAAGAAGAAAATGAATCAATGGAACAACTTTACGAAGAAGAAACAAAAGATGAAAAAGAAGGGGAAGACGAAGGGGATCCAACAGAAACAGAAGATAAAGTTCAACAAGTAACTCCAAAAACACCTAGCAGATGAGTACAGAAGAATCATCCTTCTAATCATATTATCATAAACAAAGATGCATGAGTTGAGACTAGAAGAAGAATATGTTCACCAGAACAAATCAAGCTAGCACTCACATCTATGATTGAACCAACCTATTTTGAAGAGGCTAGCAAGGATGAATTTTGGAACAAGTCCATGGATGAAGAATTCGATCAAATAGAGAAAAATGACACTTGAGAATTGGGTCTAAGACCAAAGGATACAAATGTGATCAGCACAAAGTGGGTATACAATAATAAATTGAATGAATATGGACAGGTTACAAGTAAGAAAGCTAGATTGGTATGTAAAGGATATGCACATGTTGAAGGAATCAACTTTGAAGAGACATTTTCCCCAGTTGCTAGAATGGAAGCAATCTGATTGCTTTTAGCTTATGAGTGCTCCAAAAATATTAAAGTGTATCAGATTGACGTAAAATCATCTTTTCTGAATGGGGAACTTGAAGAAGAAGTCTACATTGAACAACCAGAAGGATTTCAGTTGTCAGAGAACGAAGATTATGTGTGTAAATTAAAGAAGGCCTTGTATGGTCTAAAACAGGCTCCTAGAGCATGGTACTCTAGACTGGATAAATATCTATAGCAAGCAGGGTTCAGAAAATGAAGTGTAGACAAAAATCTCTACATCAAGGTAAGTCAAGATAGTATTTTATTAATTGAAGTTTATGTTGATGATATTATTTTTGGTAGTGATGATGACAGGTTAAGCCAAAAATTTGCAAAGGAAATGAAAAATGAATTTGAAATGTCATTACTTGGAGAACTATCCTTCTTTCTGGGATTTTAGATACGTCAAAGAAACCAATGAATTTTTATTTCTCAAACCAAGTATATCGGAGAAACGCTAAATAGGTTTGGAATGGAAGATTGAAAACCAGTTGCAAGTTAAGCAAAGATGATGATTCAAAGTCTATAGATCAGAGGAAATATAGGTCAATGATTGGTAGCCTACTATATGTGACAACATCCAGGCTAGCTGTAATGCAGGCATTTGGACAGGTGGCACGATTTCAAGCAGCACCAAAGGAATCACATGTGTTAGTAGTGAAGAGGATTTTCAGATATCTCAAAGGAACATAAGAGTTTGTACTATGGTATCCAAAAGGAAATGATCTATCTCTTATTGCCTACACAGATGCAGATTGGGCAGGTTGTATTGATGACGGACGAAGTACCAGTGGAGCAGAGTTCTACTTGGGTGAGTGTTTAGTATCATGGCTAAGCAGGAAACAATCATCAGTATCTCTATCTATAGCCGAGGCAGCGTATATTGTAGCAACACCATGTTGTACACATGTTCTTTGGATGAAACAAACTCTGACATATGTACAACTTGAGTATGATGAGCCGATTCCAATCTATTGTGATAATATAAGTGCCATTAGTATCTCAAAGAACCCGATGATGCACTCCAAGACGAAGCACATTCCAATCAAGTATCACTTTCTACGGGAACAGGTTGTAGAAAAGAACATCAGAGTTGAGTATGTGGGCACAAAAGAACAAGTGGCAGACATATTTACAAAACCACTTCCACGAGAAGCCTTTGAGTATCTTCGCCAGAGACTCAAAGTTATTTCTACTCCAAAATGAATTCTTTTGAATGCTTATCTTATATGTCTTAGATGTACAGTACGAGGAAGCACCATAAAGAGGATAGTTCAGTTAGGGGGAGAAGCCCCAGATGGAAAGATACATTTTCCATTGATGACAAAGGGGGAGATATTTATCAAATGCAGAGGACAAAGGCATGATTCCAGGCGGAGCAATGGTCACAAAGATGCAGAGGACAAAGGCATGGTTCCAGGGGGAGCATGAGTGATATGAATTCAGTATTGCATGAAATGATTTTAGTATTGCATCAGAGTGTTTCCATCAATGAAAAAGGGGGATATTGTTGATTACGGTTGGTTTTCATTGATGTCAACCCTTGAAGAAAGTCCGATAGCGAATTCTGGTAGCACAAAGATTTGGGTAATGGACCCAAGGTTGTTTCATGTATAATGGTATGAGTTTTAAGATATTTGAAGGTAATACTATTCTATATGGATAGTACATGTCATTCCATTTCTGGTGGTATGTGGAACATCATATAACTCCTCACGGTTTGAGAGTTATGGCCTTACGAAGTTGGAGGACCCTCATATGTCATCTAGAAGCCCCAAAAGGTCAAAGTAGTCAAAGTGGTTTAAGAGATTTTAGAAGGTAAATAATAAAGTGAAGTGATGAGTGTACTATAATTCAAAGTGAATACAAAATAAATTATTTCAATAATAAATTTAATGGAGAAATTAGAAGTGGGTTAACCTTAAAATAATGAAAGTGGGCAAAGTGACCCAGAAGATGCTTCTAAGGAAGCTACTTGGAGAGTATAAATAAGAGGAAAGGCTCTCTCATTTTACTTCACACTTGAGAATATTGAATATCTATAGGTTACTGAGGTAACCAAAGGATATCTAAGATGAATTCCAGAGGGAAGGTGAAAAAAAGAAAGACGAAATTCAAGGGGGGATAAATTGTTTTGATGATGCTTTCTAAGGTATGTTATTTACAGGTCATCTCACCATTTTTGAAATAACGTTTTTTCTAGAATGATTCAGACCGTGAAATTGATAGGCCATTGAGGAAACATATCCAAGTATCTATGGTAAAAATGTTATCTTGTGGTTCATTGTATTTTTGGAGTTACAATCCGTGGAAAATAGGGTTTGTGGCTAGTCCTGAAACTAGTCTAAAACATGTGTTTCGGGTAAAAATGTCATAAATTCTTCATAACAGATCCAAATTCAGTAATAAAAAATGTGTTGGTTAGAATACAATATGTAGTATTTTGTGTAACATTTTCATATCCATTCAACAAATATTTTGTGTGGGGCACAGTTTACAAGGTCGCTCTCTAGATTAAGACAAAATTCAACAAGGTATGTCTTTTTTGCTATAACTCGTTTTATAAGAGGTTCCAAGTAGTGACACCTACAGGAATTGCATTAAAAAAACTGACGAACATAGTGTACTATTTTCAAATCTTTATTCATTACAAGTACATAGTTATGATTATTTCAAGTTAGGGTTGTTGACTAATCCCAAACTAGTCATATGAGACTAAAGAAAAGTTTGATGAAAATGATAGTCTCTTGTTGTGAAAGTTAAGGAAGGTTTGCAGGTTTGTGATCATATACACCAGGTCTATTACAGAGTTACAAATCATATTTGGATGATGAAATTGATGAGGGATTTTGGTTAAGGTACATGTTGGGTACATAGTTGAGACAAGTAGTTGATGAGTTGGAACATACATGAGGTGTATAGTTGATGATGTTGGTACATATTGATGAGTAGTTGAAACATGATTGGTACATACTTGGTACATGGTTGGATGCACTTGGTTATGGTACAGGTTGACTACAGGTATTTTGGTACAAGTTGGTGCATGGTTGATGCACTTGTTTATGGTACAGGTTGAGGTACATGTTAATGCATGGTTGATGCATGGTTCAGGTTATTGGTACAAGCTATTTGGTGCAGGTTGATTGGTATAGGTTTACAATAGTATATGTCACAGAGATAGTGTGACACTGGTTCCATCATTCTAATTCTACGTCAGGGAGGTTGGATGGGGAAAGGATAGGTGGTTGTAGCCACCTTCCGGTTGTAGCCTCCTTCTGGTTGTAGTCAGAGAATAGGGGAGTTGGAGCTTCCCTCAGGTTGTATCCTGAGAAACAAGGGGGTTGGAGCCTCCTTCCAGTTGCAGCTGGAAAACAAAGGAAGTTGGTGCTTCCAATGAATGTAATTCTTCAATACATATAAGAAAAAACATTATGTTATTTTCTCCCACTTTAGGTTTCCACGTAAAACACTGGTGTACCATGTATATGTATGATTGTTCATTTTTTCATTGCTTATTTACTCTGGAGTTATTGGATGATATTGTTGCATTGATATAACACTTGTATTATATGGTTAAAAAGGATTTTATTGCTCTATTACGGATTCACCCCCCCTCTCAGTAATCCAACACACGTGTAAAAAAATATGAAAAAAATGGATAGAAGATTACCTTAATGACATCTTGAGGGGTCATCTTAACTTTAATTTTGGGGCATTACCATCCCTAAATTTTGTAAGATTACCTTAACGACATCTTGACGGATCATATTAACTTTAATTTTGGGGCATTACCATCCCTAAATTTTGTATATCATTTTGATTTTATATGTATCATGCAAATTCTTATATCAAACTGGCAACTTCCTTCCCACACTTTTAATAAACTAAATTTTCATTGTGTCTAAGAGGGAATATGGGAAATTTTCATTGTGCCTAAGAGGGAAAAGGGGAAAAATAGGAATTGAGGGAACTATGTCTTTGTATATATGACCACAATGTTTTACTCATATGTATCTAGCACAATGGTCATCACACCCTCTATCCACTCATCCCTCTTCACAAGATTTAGTGTCTTCAACCATAATAATATTTCCTTGTTTCCATAATAGTTATCATTGATTTCTCCATATATCTAGAGAAATTCTCCTAGGAATAATGCTTGGTCATCATTTCCCATTTGTTGCCACTTCCCTTCCTATTTGTGAGTAACATTAAAATCATTTTCCAATCTCAACATTTCAAACAACAAAAATAACTACTCCTTTACACTCACTAGGTTGAAGAATACAATGACCTTCTCATTGAAGGAGGGAATATCTAATCTATTCAAGGCATTGTCGATATTCACTTTGAGAGGCATGCATGCGACCAAGATTAAATCACATGCTCACCACAAGAATACCCTTCATGAGTTCAACAAAAAGGAGGATTGGGGCACGCGTTGCATATATTATTTCAAGTATGATTTCTTCATTGACTTGGAGGCAAATCTAGAAAACGATCATCTAGGCAGTGTCAAGAGAGATCTAGATAATCTCTAGTAGATAATCAATTTTATGAGTTTGTTGTCCACCATATCCATTGTTTCATGTCTCTAAACAACCGAACAACAAGATTATTGGTCTGCATAGATGATACTAAGTTTTGTATACAAGGTTGTTAAAGTGTATGATAACAAAGTCTTTTTATTTCATAAAATGAAGAAAAATAACAAGTCAATAATATACTTTAATTTCCTCATCAAAATCATAGTCATAAATCTATACAACCATGAGGATACATGGTCAAATTTGTGTTCAACACCACAACCATTATTGAAACTATTGAAAATTGAAAAACATCATCCTTTATTTGTAAATTTTAAGAGACAATTACCGACCTCTTCGTGAAATGGACTTGAAATTTTGTAAAATGAGCAGGTTTTGCCTTCTGATTCCATATTTTCCGTGCACTTTAAACTCATAAAATAATTAAAAAGGATTGAGGATTGCACCCTTTAGGAATTGGATTGTGAGACATGGTTTAACCTCTTGACCTCAAATCCTTAACTGAAGAAGAAATAAATTTCATCTAAAAGTCATGCTCTCTTTTTTGTGGTCAAACTTGAGGAATTAGGTGTAAGTGCCACTGTTCATGTTATAGAATGTTGTTAATTATAGGTTGAGTTAGTAAAATTTTAAACAAAACAAGTGTTTATCACTTTTGGAAAGGTTGCAAGGACAATGACATTTTTTTATAATTAGGGTCTTAAAGTATTGTAAAGATTCATAGGATATACACATTAATTGCTCACTTGAGGAGAGAACATGGTTGTGTTCAATTTCAATATTATCTGTGTCATGTGATATCAGTTATTGAACTGATCATGTCTTATTTTGGAATATGGAATTCCCTTGCTCATTGTTTCATTATTTTCAGTTTTTGTAGTTTGTTTATGCTAATTATGCTCGATTCTGGAGCCTTTCAACCTTTCTTGCAATAAAACCCATAATTTAGACTTCAAAATATGGAAAGAAAAAATTTAGGCTCTATTTAGAGAATCGGTTCAAAAGTTTTGGGCAACTTGCAACCTAATGCACAAAAAATTCTAATGCACATCTATGGATGCATTTTGTATGCTAGTTAAGATGGAGTACTAAATGTTAGACCTTTATCTTAACCTTAATTTAGAGTATTTTATATCTTATTTTAACCTTAATTTAAATGATTATATGTTTCAATGCTACATTTATTTATTTATTTTTATCTTTCCACATATATTATAATACAAATTATTATTGCCATGATATTTAATATTACACTTTTTACTGTATTTTGTTTCAATTTGATCACATGGTAGTGTGCTCGCTTTGCATGCGAGAGGTACGGGGTTCGATGCTCCACATCTCCATTTCTCATAAGAAACTATTTTTTTTTTTTGAAAATATGATCCAACATGCAAACTAATAAAGGATTAAAGATGAGCATAATGAATTCAATGACAATTCAATTTTTGACAGGATATTGATAGTTGTTGTATTTCAAAGCAATACTCCTTTCTTGGGAAAAGTCCACCACACAAAGAAATCAATTTATGTTACCAGGACTTAGATAAATAGTAATAAGCATTAGAGTAATTGAAATGAATTTATGCTCTCAGGATTTGAACTTGGGCTCTTGGCTATGTATCGAGTCTCTCAACAAGAAAATTTTATTAATGGTAAAAAATAAAAATAAATAAACAAAATAGTTTTTAGATATATTCAGAAAAACCACAACATTTTCATTAGTTTGTCAAAGTTTCGGATCCATATCAGGATCCATCTTCAGGACAAGAATCCTGAGTAAAACAATGAGATGAGCAGTGATAAATACTCAAGAGGGAGGGAAACCTAAGAGTTGACTGTCTAGAACCGTACAATTATAATTAAAACTAAGGTTTTAATAATCGATAAGTATTATTAAGAGGTGATTTTTTAATAATAATAATAATAATAATAATATTAACATTTTTGGTTTTAATAGAGTTAGTTAGGTGGGGTATGGTTATAAAGACTTTAAGAGATATACTAAAACTATATTAAAACTCTAAGAGATATACTAAAACTATATACTTAAGGAAAAACCCTAGAGAATAATAATAATACTATATTAGAATTAATGTTTAGGGTAAGTAACTATGGATTTTTTAGTAAAAGGTGTTGGAAATACTAAAACAACTGAGAGGGGGGGGGGGTGAATCAGTTGTATGTGAGCTTAAACAATTTTATACTTTTTAAACATTGTTAATCTCTCTTCATGTGGTCATCAACAATATACAACATATGGACAGTAAAAACAAAGACCATCAGTCACACATAAAATACACACAGAGACAGATTTTCACGAGGAAACCCATAAATGGAGAAAACCTCTTCTTCTTCGAAATGATAGGCAGTCTTTCTCAGTTCTGTACATCATTTACGATTGAGCACCAACTCAATGTGAGGCTGCTACCTCTGTTTTACAAGCTGAAACTTGTTTGAGAGATCCAACTCTCTGGTTTCTCTAGCACCCACTAGAAGGAAGCACCAACTCCCTGAATATTCCAACACCAACTGGATGGAAGCACCAACTTCCAGTTACACAGGCTCCAACCTGTATAACAGAGAACACTTGTTCTCCCTAGCACCACCCTGCCACCCTTGTTTCTCTGGCTGCAACCAGATGGAAGCAACAACTTCCTGTG
>ML780184.1:453884-483061 GCA_009831015.1 Picea engelmannii | reverse complement strand
GCTTACAGATCTACCTTTAAATAAAAGGAACCCGCTCTGATACCAATTGTTGGAAATACTAAAACAACTGAGAGGGGGGGGGGTGAATCAGTTGTATGTGAGATTAAACAATTTTATACTTTTTAAACATTGTTAATCTCTCTTCATGTGGTCATCAACAATATCCAACATATGGACAGTAAAAACAAAGACCATCAGTCACACATAAAATACACACAGAGACAGATTTTCACGAGGAAACCCATAAAGGGATAAAACCTTTTCTTCTTCGAAATGATAGGCAGTCTTTCTCAGTTCTGTACATCATTTACAATTGAGCACCAAATCAATGTGAGGTTGCTACCTCTGTTTTACAAGCTACAACTTGTTTGAGAGCTCCAACTCTCTGGTTTCTCTAGCACCCACTTGAAGGAAGCACCAACTCCCTGAATATTCCAGCACCAACTGGATGGAAGCACCAACTTCCAGTTACACAGGCTCCAACTTGTATAACAGAGAACACTTGTTCTCCCTAGCACCACCCTTCCACCCTTGTTTCTCTGGCTGCAACTAGATGGAAGCAACAACTTCCTGTGTTCAAGCTCCCACTTGAACCTCTGAGGACAACAGTCCTCCCGAGCACCTCCCAACCACCCTTAAATATTAAATAATGAATACACAGACAACTTATGCAGATAAATCACTTCTTACCATTTTTACTCTGTTCTGTAAATCTGATCTTAAACAAAATGTTCTACAATTCTTCTCTTCCTCAACAGGTCAGCTCTGCATCACATTCTTCTGTCATTCTGTTCTTCTTTTTCTGCTCTGTCTGTCATTCTGCTTTGTCTCTCTTTTTCATTTCATTCCATTCTGTATCTCTATTAAAATTTCATACTCTACCTCTTCTCCTTTCACCTTTCTTACTGTTTCATTCTTTTTCCATCCAGAACGGCCTCCCCTACACTCCCTTTTTTTTTTTTTGGTCTCGCTCATTTTCTTTTATACTCGCTTCCTTGACGATTCCACTTCCCATAGGTAATACAAGGACATCTGTCTTCGCAACTAAAACGCTAACCAATTTTTCATTATCAGTCTGTTTCTCTTAACTGATTCATAACTGAAGCGTTAATGTGTGAGGAAGAACAACAACCCTCCGATCAATACTTGATCCAACGGTCCAGATCTAGTCAGGATTTCACTCATCGCGATTTCGGCATTTGCGATGTCAAAATTCACAAGTCTTCTGGACTCGCGATTCTCTGATTCCCGATGGCTCCTTTCATATGCTAGCCCTCCTGAGCTTAGCTCCCGGTCAACGTGACCTTCACTCCGTGATCACAACCTTATGTCTCTCTATCGGGGTTTTGGCATTCTTCATGTTCACTATTCTTTTCACTTATAAATCCCGATACACACACAAAAAAAATCCATATATCGGTCAAATCAATGATCCAGGTGCAATCTTGACTCAACGGCTATGATTGTGTCATGATATCGCATATCGCAATTTTGCAATTCATGTTACAATCCTTACCATATCCCGATTCGCGAAACTCTGACATGGTCTAAAATCAACGGTCTAGATCATAGCCTGATCTGACAGTTCAGATTGTATCGCGATTTCACATATCGCGAAATCGGCACTCCTGAGGTCAAGTGACTTTGTCACTTCAAAGTTCCAATCCTCGATGCCAATGCGCCCCTTTCCATGCGCTAGCCCTGCTGGCTATAGGCCTCGGCCCATATGACCGTCAACACATGATCTCGGTCAAATCTCTCATCGGGGTTTCGGCATTTTCGATGTCATCATGTACATGCCTATAGAATTCCCGATCCCCGATTCTCCGATGAAGGAAATCAACGGTCCAGATCTCATTCTTATCCAACGGCTGTGATTACATCGCGAAATCACATATCGCGATTTCAGAGTTCTTGATGTCAAGAGATTTTGGACATTTCAAAGTCCCGATCCCCGAATCTCCGATGACTTATCTCCCTCGCAACTTCTTCAGATATGACGGTTGTCGGCCTTTCGAGAAATTTGAATGGGATCCAACGGTCACTGGATCTCTGTCTTCCTTCTTCTCTGTAAACTCTTGTTGCGCGCGTTTTCTTCAATGCTGTTCCTCCTGAGATTTTACGTCCGAATCCCCAAGGGGTTTTATCCTTCTTATCCTTCCATCTCCACTTTTTCCATTAATGACAACAACCATCAACACGCATTCGTTGCTTGTTCAATATTTGCCAACAAAATGTTCATTAAACTACTTAGTAAAAGGTGATCTATTTTCTCATTGATTTTGACAACATATCGATAGGCCATGCCCAGTGATGAGATATCGAGAAACTCCATTTCAATTTGGATATATCTATGCAAATTGTTGCGGTACTTGAGCACCATATGTCATTCAGATTCATTGATATCCAAATTAGTGTGCAAGGTATGGAAGACATTTGTGAACTCTTACACTGTTTGGTCTGTTTCTTGCTACAATGTGTTCCATCTCTTATACTGGTCATCATAACTTCTAATAGGGTAGTATTGATCCTTAATAGCATCCCTGAAGCAATCCCAAGTGGGTGTGACCGTAAATATTGTGGATTCCCCAGTGGCCTTTTGTTCATAGTAAGTATCCCACCAATACTTGACATGGGGGACAACCTTAAGGAGTGAAAAGGTAATCCTTTCTCTATTGAAAAAATTATGGACAAAAAAATACCCTTCTAAAAGATTCAACCATTTATTTAGAGCACCCACATCTATTTGACCTTCAAATAGAGGAATATCAAAATTCACTTGTACCTTGAAGGGGGAGGAGCCTCCAAAGTGGTCACTTGACGAACATGCCTGACTGTTGTTGGCATCCATCGAAGGATCTGGTAAAAATTATCCATCATCACGTTCCTTTGTCGCATGAGGGCTTCCTCAAGAAATAATTTAATAGGATCTCTTGCTCCCTCATCTCTCTTTTCTCCCGCCATGGGAGGTCATCAGGGTCACCAAGGATGGTCTTGCAAAGGCTCAACTATTTTGATTCCCAACTCCTTGTACCCTGACCTCATTGGGGACATGCACAAAGAAACAAATAAAGAGTAGGTCATTGTGATACCACTGATTTAGATTTTTGAATGGAAGAAAATGATATATATATATATATATATATATATATCAAAAACATAGAGATACAATGAAACTTGTAGAATGAAACAATCTTGCTCAAATGGTGGTAATTTATCTTTGAGAAGAGATGTGGAAACTACACAAATTTGCAAGAATCTTATTACAATGAGGCTCTAAAGGCATTTTTAATATAAAGCATAAATGACAAAACCCTAAACATCCAAAACCCTAACCTTGTAAGATGAAACACCAAAAGGTTTGTGGGCCCTGATGGGGGTAGTTGATATGTATGTTAGAAAAATGGGACCATGGAGCAATAAAATAAAACAAATGTGGAAACAAAACATAGAAGATACACAATACAATAGAGACACAACTTT
This sequence comes from Picea engelmannii, assembly GCA_009831015.1. NCBI lineage: Eukaryota > Viridiplantae > Streptophyta > Pinopsida > Pinales > Pinaceae > Picea > Picea engelmannii. The sequence continues at coordinate 479,578 of ML780184.1, read as the reverse complement.
ACATGGTTCACCCTGTGTGGGCTACGTCGACCAGAGAAATTTCCAAGTCCTTCCTTTATTATTATCCAACAAATGAAGGGATACAACCTATAGCAAAACCCGTTGTAACTTCCTCTTCTTTCTCTCACAGTCTCCTCTCTTAGAATACAATACTCGCCATAATGCATAGCCACAATACATTTCCCTCATAACAGAGGGTTTCCTTCTAGGGCAAAAAACCCTAACATAATTTCTACCGTTAGATCTGCGACCTTATAATGAATGGTCCAGATTTACAATGAAATTACAAGATACATTTACAAGGCAGAGGGGGTACCCACCCTCTGCACTTCCCCGCATGGAAGAGTGTACATACTTCTAGGGTGTAAAGTATTCATGGGGTATAAACACAACTGAAAGCAAGGACCTCTGAATTAGGAACATAATCAGGCTCCACAACCAACAATCTCCCACTTGGAGACTCATCTCAACAACTCCACCGCTACTGTATATGTTGGTTGCATGGATGATTTTAGGGGCTAAATTTCTCTCATGGGCTAATTTTCCACGGTTTTTCCAAAAACAAGATTCACTATTTTAAAAACGATTCGCCCAAATTCTATAGGATAAAATTATTTTTCCTTAAAAATCGCCAAAATTTTATAAAAACTATATAAAATCCTTAGAAATTTGAATATTTTTACAAAAATATCGTCAAACATTTATAGTTGGCATATGAAGGATTAGTAATATTCGCCAAGGTTTCTACATTTTAAAATAAATTTCCATCCTTAAAATCATCCCTAGTTGGACTTTGAACCTTCTTGGACCTGGCAAATTTCTCATCTTCATCTTCATTCTTGAAGACCAACTGAAATTGAGCAAGAACTCAGTTTCTCTCCGGTTACTCCCTTTGTTAACATATCTACAGGATTCTGGCTAGTGTGTATCTTTTCCAACTTCAAATGTCCATCTTCCAAGGCAGATCGTATGAAGTGGTACCTCAACTGTATATGCTTAGTCTTTGAATGGAAGGCTGAGTTCTTTGCAAGATGAATTGCACTCTCACTGTCACAGTACAACCTGCTATTCTTCAGCTTCTTTCCCAATTCCTCCATAAACCTTTGTAACCAAATCATCTCTTTACTAGCCTTTGTAGCAGCAACATACTCTGTCTCTTTTGTTGAAAGTGCAACAACCTTTTGCAGTTTCGAAATCCAAATTATTGTTGTTCCACCTACAGTAAAAACATACCCTATGGTGCTCCTCCTGTTGTCTTTATCACCTGCCATATCTGAATCAACATATCCCTGTAGAAAAGTGTCGAAACCTTCAAAACATAATGCATGAGTAGCAATACCTCTCAAATACATGAGAATCCACTTTACTACCTCCCAATGTTCTTTACCTGAATTGTTCATATACTTGCTCACAACTCCCACTGCATGTGCAATATTTGGTCTTGTGCAAACCATTGCATACATCAAGCTACCAACTGCTAATGAATAAGGGACCCTAGACATGTATTCTATTTCCTCCTATGTCTTGGGACACATTTCCTTGGTTAATTTGAAATAGTTGGCCAAAGGTGTACTAACTTGTTTTGCATTCTTCTTTCTAAACCTCTCCAACACCTTCTCTCTGTACTCACCCCGAGACAATGTCAATTTGCGATTTTTTCTGTCTCTTGTTATTCTCATGCCAAGGATTTTCTTTGCAACACCCAAATACTTCATCACAAATGAATTGGCTAATTTCTTCTTGAGCATATTTATATCCTGCATATTGGACCCTGCAACAAGCATGTCATCTACATACAATAGCAAGAAAATTAAGCTTCCAATTTCTAGCCTTTTAAAATAAACACAGTGATCAAAATGACATCTACTATAACCCTATTTTGTCATAAACCTATCAAACTTCAAATACCACTGCCTTGGATATTGCTTTAGGCCATGCAAGCTCTTCTTCAACCTGCATACCAAATTCTCCTTCCCTTTGACCTCATACCCCTGTGGCTACTGCATATAGATCTCTTCCTCAAAATCCCCATGGAGAAAAGTTGTTTTTACATCTAACTGATCAAGATGCAAATCTTCTATTGCCACAAGACTTAAAATAGTCCTAATTGAAGTCATTTTAACAACAAGAGAAAATATTTCATCAAAATCTATACCTTTCTTTTGTGCAAACCCCTTTACAACAAGTCTAGCCTTGTACCACTTTTCTCCTCCATCTTCTTCCTTCAAGTTGTAAACCCATTTATTTTGCAATGTTATTTTTCCTGCAGGCAACTGAACCAAGTCCCAAGTATGGTTATTTGCCAAGGAATCCATTTCTTCTTTCATGCCTTGCTCCCACTTATTTTTGGTGTCTACTTGCATTGCCTCTTCATAACATTCTGGTTCACCAGAATCAGTCAACAATAAATAATAAAATGAAGGAGAGTATCGTTCAAGGGGTATACTTAACCTGGTAGATCTTCTAACAACACTTGCAGGTGTTTGAGGTACCTGCTGCTCCTGTTGTTGTACATTTTGATTTTCAGGTTCCTTTGGAATTTCTTTTTCAGTGGTCTCATCAAGCACTGTGTATTCTTGTTTTTCTTCTTCCTGTTTCTTTCTCTGCAACTGATCTTTGTACATGACCTTCTCATTGAATATGACATCTCTACTCCTAATTATTTTTTTATTCTCATAATCCCATAATCGATAACCAAAATCATTAACACCGTATCCAATAAAGGTACACTTTTTGGATTTGGACTCAAGCTTTGTTCTATTTTCTTTATCAATATGGACAAATTCTTCACAACCGAAGGTTTTCAAAAAAGAATAGTTTACCTTTTTTCCTATCCATTCCTCCTCTGGAATTCTACCATCCAAAGAGCTTGAAGGTCCTCTATTTATTAAGTAAACAATAGTATCTACAACATCTTCCCAGAACTGTAAGGGCAAACCGACATGCAATCTCATACTCCTTGCACACTCCATGATTGTCCTGTTCATCCTTTCTGACACACCATTTTCTTGCGGTGTTCTTGGAACTGTCTTCTCTCTACAAATCCCATAGTAGGAACAGTAATCATTAAACTCCTTGCTGCAATATTCACCTCCATTATCTGATCTGAGACACTTCAACCTTTTTCCTGTCTCATTCTCAACTAAAGCTTTCCATTTCTTGAAAGTATCAAAAACATCAGATTTTTGTTGAATGCAATAAGCCCAAGTTTTTCTAGTTGCATCATCAATAAAAGTAAGATAATAATGAGTGCCACCAAGAGATGATACCTGAGCTGGTCCCCATACATATGTATGCACAAGATCTAACCTTTCATTCTTCTTTTCTTTTCTGACTCTGAGAAATCTGACTCTCTTTTGTTTTCCATAAACACAATGCTCACAGAAGTCCAAATCAATTTGTTTAAGATCTGGAAAAAATTTTCTTTTGTGAAGTATCTGCATTCCCTTCTCACTCATGTGTCCCAGCCTATGATGCCATAGTGATGTATCCACTCCCGTAGAAGCTAAACAGATAGAAGAGTCAGTACTACCAGTACATAAATACAATGTACCCACCTTCTCTCCTTTTTCTATCACCAATGATCCTTTGATGACCTTTCACGTCTTATCTGTAAATATGGATATACAACCTTCACTTGCCAACTTCCCTGTTGAAATTAGATTTTTCCTTAAATTTGAAACAAGTCTTACCTCTTTCAACAACCATTGGTTTCCATTGTGTTGCTTTATTTTTACCTTTCCCACTCCAACAATTTTGCATGGTCCATCATCACCCAAATGAACCTGTCCAAAATCACCTTGAACATAATCTAGAAAATGTTTCCTATGGGGTGTGGCATGAAATGAAGCCCCTTAATCTACTACCCAAGACTCATAAATATTATCTACAGAAAGAATCAAAGCATCTTGTAACACATCACATGTTACATTTGCTTCCTGATTTCTCTCCTGTTGTCCATCACTTTGTTTCTTTGGAGCTCTGCAGTCTTTCTTCAGATGTCCTTTCTTCCCACAATTCCAACACTCTATCTTTCCAAGTCTGGATTTGGATCTTCCCTTCCTAGAATTCCCATGGTTCCTTGAGCCCTTTCCTCTATCCTTTTGTCTTCTCTTGTTCTCCATGTTCAATTCATTACCTAATGTTTCACCTGTGCTTTTCCATCACATTTCCTCACTAAGGATAACACCAACAACATCATCAAATTTTAAAGTATTTGAACCAGAGACAGAGTTACTTACAACCATGACCAATCCATTCCATCTTTCTGGAAATAAGCACAAGATTAGAAGAGCCCTAACCTCATCATCAAAGTCCACTTTTATAGAACTTAGTTGATTAGTAATTGTATTAAATTCATTTAAATGATTTGCAACAGACCCACCTTCTGAAAGGGTATGTTCTTGGCAATCCCTTCCCCCCCAAAAGTGCAAAAACAAACATCGTTTAGGGCCTCAAAATGGACTCAGAAGTTTGGAACTCGAAAAATTGGAAAAAAAACTGCCTAAAGGGAACATTGTTCTTTGAGCCAGTGGAAGAGGTGGGTGGCCATCGATATCCACCCGGATCATCTACACCATCATTAAATGTCCATCGTGGGTGTTTTATTTCTTTCTTATTCTACCAATTTTGATTAAATTTCTTAGTCTTCGACCATAATGAAACATCATTTGAATCCCTTTGATTCTTTGAAGGCACACCTTATCTACCAACAACACTATTGAAAAAAATCTCATAGTCATTAGAGAATCCATTCAGGGTAATGGGTACCATCTTCTCATTTGAGATTTTATCTCTTGCATCATGCAACTGGTCTATGATCTCTTTGATTCTATTAATGTATGAAGAGACATACTCTCCCTCTACCATCCTACATGCATTCAATTTGTTTACGAGTAACGTCCTTCTTGGAATGTTCGAAGATTCATGTATGGACTTCAAATTGTCCCACAAATATTTAGTTGTCTTGCAATTTCTTGCATGCACAACCAAATATGATCTTAGATTTACTGAGATGATCATACGAGCCTTGATATCCTTCTTATTCCACTTGACCTCTTTAGCAGGATCATTTGGTTTTGGTTTTGATCCATCAACTAGAGAATAAAGATCTCATTTGATGAGGATGAGTTCCATAAAATATTTCTAGGAATAATAATTAGAGGTATCTTCGATTTTTTCAGAATCACTGAGTTTAAGACTATCCATGGAAGATATTGGAATACTACAATTTAAAATATAAAATAGAACACCAATAATTTGGTTGAACAAATTTATCCTTTTTCTTCCAGTAAAAATTAAGTAAGATCATGTTCCCTTTTTCTTTGCATAATAAATAAAAAAATATGTACCAAGCTCAAGTGCACTTTTCTTTGCATAAAATGTCAAAACATTAAAAATAAAGGGTGAATCACCCAACCTTTGTGGGCCACCCATCTAAACCTTGGCAGGCTGCATCACTCATCAACCAACCATAAGAAAACTACCATCATATCACCAACCATTTACCAACATATAGGAAAATTTTTACAACAAAGTTTAGAACAACTCATCAATCACATACCTCCAATGACATCCAACACTAGTGTCTTTATAATAGAGTTTAAAACAACACAACCATCACATACATTCAACGATATCCAACATTATAGCTATATTCAATGCTCCAACTATTAATTAAATCACACGACTCTCGTAATTTTGTTTTGTTGTTTATTCCTTCTTCAGAGGATTGTCTCCAATATCATTATAGGAAATCTACATGTACACATTTTTTCCCTCATTGCTTCTTCCCCAATCCTTGTAAGGATCAAATCTTGAAACAATTACATAACTTTACAAATTCACAACAAAAGAACTAAAGAGGAAACATAATAATTTGCAATAACACATATCAACAGACTGAATTGTTTATTCCATTGAGCTCAAGCTGAATTTATACACATATTTCTTTAACTAAGGACAAATACACTATCTCATCAAAGCTTCAAGCCAATGACAACTCAAATCGACATTCTAATCTAGGAGAAAAATGTGCTGAAGAGAATATCTCATATCCAACTAAGATTCAACAAACTCCACAATAATAGACAATGCATATCTATGTAGATAATCAAAAACATCCATTGGACACACCAATAACAACTATTGACAAATAGTAAATCCTAACACTACACTCACATTTTCTAACAAAATCCACTTGTGAATCAAGCAAGGTTGGCATAAATATGTCAAGTCTTGGATAAATCATTGGGGTATAAAGGAAGAGACCTCTCTACAAAATAATGATAATATCAAGCATATTATTGCATCTAAATTTAAGGAGAAATTGTGGCCCAACAAAGAATTAGAAGATGAAATAAAATTAAGATACTATAAAGAGGTGATCAACCCTAATATAGAATATCAAAAGTATCTCTCTATTTTGACTAGTGTAAAGAATAAAATCAACATTGCAAAAAGAAGGGAAAACTCTCATGATCTCCATAGTGAAACAAGACATTGGACAATTCCTAAAACGTCATGGGTTGAAAGAATTTGTCGTCTTTGTGACACTATGAGGGTTGAAGATGAAAAACACTTTCTCTTAGATTGTCTTGCATATACACCCACATTATATCTCAATTTCAAAACATTTGTTACAATACTCACCTTCCTAACCTTTTCACTCATTAAAACTGTGGTGATTTTGGAATGTTTCTCTTAAAGCTTTTTTAACACAAAAATAGAATTTTAAAGAAACTCGAGTAATTTCCTTACCTTTCTTAAGGTTCGATAGACCAAATTTGATCTCAATGGACATTAAACATCATCATCATAAAAATTTATTTATTATATTTTACATTATTAATGTAATGTAAATATTTTTCTTATTATTGTGATGGATTTGTTAATATTTCATTATTTATTATTGATCACAAAGTGGATTTTAAATAATTTATATGAAGGATATATCTTAATCTTTGATTTGAATGATCTACATTTTAATTATGGGTTTATTGTTTAATTTTTAGTCTCATTTTGTAACATAAAAAGGATAATAAAAAGGAAAAATACTCATGTGGAAATCTTCATGACATAACAATCAATTTGCAACTTCTGCTTCTCTTCTTCAAGCCTTTGCATTTGCATTCTTAGCTCAAAAATCTCCTTTTGTATTTTATGATTAATGTTCTTCTACAATCTTAGTTTCATCTTGCTTTCTTGAAAAGAACCTTCAAGATCTTCACCAATTGAACTCTTGGATCTCACCACAACAATAGCTCGCAACACATGCCAAAATAAGCTCTGATACCACTTGATCCGAAAATCTTTAGACACCACTTATTGCTTTATATATACATGCAATATCTAACTTGATCCAAAATAATTTATGGATCGTATTGGGGTGGTTTGCATAATTCTTATGATGTGTTTTTTACCCAAAAAACTCATAAATTGAAGATTATCTTGCTTGAAGATAATGGGATGTCACAACATAAAATAAAAGAACTCAAATTGCATACTTTTGTTTCATCTTTAAGTTCCATTCATTCCAATGAAAACTGCCTTCTCCATATCAAGTATCAAAATCCATGTAAAATGACTCACACATGCCAATTTAATGGATGTTCTTAAATTCCATTACTCAAAACAAGAAAATGACTACACCATTGAAATCCTTGTGAAATTATGAAACTTTTGACTATAAATTCGACCAATTTCCAAACTAACTCAATTTCACGCTCTTTAGCACACAAAAAAATGCATTAAATGCTCCTTAATGAAAACTTGAGAATTTTTTTTTTACAAATGACCTCAAATCACAAAACATACCTCATATTTCTGATCCTTGTGAAAAATCCTACAGAATTTATATAAAACACTTGAAATTCTATCAAGGTACCATTTAGCATGCTTTACGGTGCAACACTAAACTTGGCTTGTACTTGCACATACTTTCCTACCATCCATACAGTCTTGGGATCCAGTCCTTGTCTCAGGATTCGTGCACCTCAAAATATGTTCATAGGGATGTGTGTAAACATTGGGGTCAGTGCCCATTAAATAGGCATGGTCCTAACCCACCATCCAAATCTAGTGGCAACCAAATGCTAATTTAAGCATAATTTGTGCTAAATGTGGAGCGTTAGTCTAGTGGTTAAAACCTTCCAATATTATAGTGGAGGTCTGAGGTTTGATTCCCCTTCTATGCAACCATATCCATTGGAGGTTTAAAATGGTGGTTATATATTTTAATATGGTTATATAAACCATATATAATGGCATATGGTTAACACACACACACACACACACACACACACACACACACACACACACACATATATATATATATATAAACTCCTGCGTGGATTATTCCTTGAGCCCCCTGCAAATATTTGGAGTGAGGTCGTATGGTGATACATTAAAACAAGGGGTTGGGACTAGTCCTCAACCCCTTCCCCCCCTCCAAATGAACCTTAACACAATTTTAAACATAATATTTGACATACATATGTTAAGGCTCATATGGCGGTATGTTGTTTGGGGTGACTTTGTTAATACTTGGAGTGTTATGGAGGTTATGGGGTTGAAACCTATTGACTCCAAAATATTTACACAACATAATGAATAATGGCCAATGGGGGGATACCACGTGGCATCCTTGTTGATAGATTGGGTTGGTTGTCATTGATGTCAACCCTTGAAGCAAGTTTGGTAGAAAATTCTAGTAGCCCCAGAGGTGTAGTTAAAGAACCATAATTTGATCAAGGAATATGGACATGAAGGACAATGTAATTGTAGGTAATAAAATCATAAATGGATAGTACACATCATGCCATTTTCGGTGATATGTGGTATGCAATGTGGTTCCTCGCGGTTAAGGAGATATAGCCTTGTGAAGTTGGAGGAACCTCAAGAATAATCTAGAAGCCCCTAGAAGGTCAACAAAGAAGTCAATTATTCTAGAAGCTACTAGAAAGTCATCAAGAAGTTTGCTAGTCAAAGTGGTTGTAACTAGGAGTTAATTATGGGTAAAGTTGTTGCAATAAGAAAATAGTTAAAAATAAATTAGTTGCAATAAGAACTAGTTCACAACAGGAAGGGGATGAGACACATGCCCAAGAAGATGACTTACCATTGGATAACATGGACCTATATGTGGATATTGAAAACATTATTTTTCCAGATGTTGAAGTATCAACTCAAGAAAATGTATAGCCTGTCTCTACACTCATGATCCATGATGAAAGTTTTTTTGATGAGGAGACATTTGTTGTACAAAATGCATCTTTTGATAAAGAGTCTAAAAAATTAGTTTTTGAAAGAACTACAAAAAATAAGAGTAGTAAGCTACGGACCATCATTGACACACGGTATATGTTACCTTCAAAATTATCATCCATTCATAGAGTTACAAGAGATTCCCTTGATGTTTCAATCACAAACATGGAAGAAGAGAACGCCCAGTTGAGAGAAAGAATCAAAGAATTGGAGGCAACCCTCATTCCTCCACCTATTCCGGCTTCTCCTTTTGCCATGATTCATCCTACAAAGGGTATTCAAGAAAATCCAGAATCAAGTTCGAGGGTCAAAGGAATTTCCAGTTTAATCATGGCCACCCGGTATTTTGTTGAACATAATATTAAGAAGAGGATGCCATTAATTGTGGAACTATGGGATATGGCAAAGAGTTTCGCTTCCCTTGGTTTAAGAATTCAAAATACTAAGGAATATTTAAATTCAGACTTAAAAAATGATGAAGGGTTCTATACTGATGAAGTTGTGATGTTCACAACTAGAGTTGCGGCAATGAAAGATAAAACAAGAAAGCAGTAAAATCTATCTTCTTCGAGCCACATCAAACAATTGAAATATTTCTTCATAGAACAAATTAATGTATTAAAATGTCTAATATCCCAATTGAATGACTTATCGAGGAGGAAAAATGAAGCATATTTAAAAATCATTGATTTGGATATCGTTGGAACTACCATTGAAGTCCCAGACCCTGAGTATCTTTCAAAATCCATGCTCATGAATCAAAAGGATTTTGAATAGAAGATTGAAATATTAAAAAGGACATCGACTGAAAAGTTCGACAATATGATGGAATTCACACATGATGACATTGATAGTTGGTTTGTCAAATATACAAATAAGAATGATGACATTGAAAATATATTACAAAATTTGTCCATTGATCTTAGGGAAATTAACAAGGAGTTGTTTAACATTAAGATAAAGCAAGAAATACGTGTTGCTCAATTAAGGGAATTTATTAAAGAATGGTTAAATACTTCAATTGCTAAGATTTCCGAGATTCCAGCAGAGGAAGTTATGGCTAGTAATCTAACCGCAACCAACAAGAATATAAATGTAGAGACAACAAACATATACAAGGAGAGATACCATCATAGTTAGTCCATGTTCATCACATTCTTCTTTCTTTATCAATTTTCATCCAGTTATTCTTCTTCTTTGAATAGAAAGGTATAATCAAAATTTGATAACTTTCTCTTTGTCGTTTTTCCAGATTCTACTGCTCTTCATATGTCCACCTTCTTCCTTCTACAGTTTATTTTCTTGTTAGTGTTTACTTTTATGGTCTGCGGGAACCCTAATCCCAATCCTTAGGACAAACGCCTTTAAAGTTTCAATGCATTGTAACAGACTTTACTGTTTTTGAGAAATACCAAGAGAACTAATTCAAGATCAATTTTGACTGTATTTTATAACTATGAGTTATGAGTATAAATTATTTGAAATTGATCCATCATAATCGTTTTTTGAGCTATGCAAGTATTTACTCGATAAATGTTCTCTTATGCGTCTGGACCATCTTCTTTTATTTTTATGTGTGGTAAAAAATCTTTATTTTTTACTATGATGGATGTGAAGAAATTGTGTTTATTTTCTGTGATGTGTGATGTGTGAGGTTCCTAGTCCTTTCTCAGGAATTCTCTTAAAATAAATCTTTTATCTTTCAACATTTTTATCTTTCTTTGAGAATAAATATTGGATTATATAAAGGCCCTATATTATTTATAGATCTAAATTTATATAAGAATACCGTAATCCAAAGAGGAGTACCACCTCTATAAAAATGCAGGAGGATTCATATCCTCGTGAGGTTATCATTTCGGTCTTGACGGATTCAAGCATCAATAGAAGGACATGCAAAATAACACCACCAAAATATTGGATGAGATCATTAGCAATCAAAGGCCATACCATGACTAATACAGACTAGGATATAACCAGACAGAGAAAGACTCAAGTTCCAAGGCAATAGAACAACAAAGCTATGTAGAAACAATCAAAGGTTATCTTAGGAATCAAGAAGAATATTACAGAGACATACGCCACCTAGAAGATTCAGAACTCAAAATAAGAAGCAATCAACAATAGAGAGAACCTGAGAAGAAGAAGGATTCATAAGAACAACACCATTCAGAAGAAATTCCATCCCTAGGTATCAAACTATTTTTCTTGGTTTATGTTATTCATGTAGTAATTTTTGGCATAAAGTTGTGAATTGTAGAACCAATGTCAAGAAAAAAAACAATTATGAAGGCTATACATGAAATGGTTATCCAAGAAGGTCTCATGAATCACAAAGCATAAGGTACAACAAATTTGGATCCTTGAGCACTGAAGTAGAATGCTACAAGTGAGACAACTTTGGACACATGGCCAAAGACTGTGTATTGACTATTCTTCCCAAAGAATCACAACCGAATATCAATAGTCATTGATCCAGATTATATTCTGCACGAAATGAGAGCGGAGATATAATAAAGAAATGCACAGAGATATCGCGGATATCCAATAATATAACAGAAATGTATCAGAGATGAAACCATAAACACAGAGATACAATAGTACACGATTTCTATTAATGAAAGAAATGTATAGATACTATAAAAATACAGAGTGAAAGACTCGCTAGAATGGTGGCAGCTTATCTCTGAGAAGAGATGTGACGGCTACTCGCATTCGCAAGAAGATGATTACAATGAGGCTCTGAAGGCCTTTTCACAATAAACATGAATGCCAAAGACCTTATACATCCAAAAACCTAACCCTAGGAGATGAAGCACCAAAAGTCATGTGGGCCTCGTTTGGGTAAGTTAGTACATCAACTTCTCGGGGTTGCAACTTTTGCATACGATCTTCGTTTTAAGTGCATGATAGCCCATTGGAAAGGTATCGTCGAGGAGATTCATTTTGGAGGTGATATCAAAGGAGTTTCTATATTGCTCCCTGTTTTCCCAAAAATGTCGTTTAGGGCCTCAAAATGGCCTCAAAAGTTAAAAACTACTAAAAATAGTAAATTACCAAAATTGCCATAAAATTGTTTTGAGCTAGTTGTAAAAGGTGGGTGGCCATCGATATCCACCTGGATCAATCCTCCCTCCTTAGGAAGCAATGGTCTCCATTGCGTTGAGTTCCCGAGGGAGAGGAAAAAACATTTATTGAATCTAAAGCTTGGTGAGATGCTTGTTAATTGTTGATTGTTGATTGTAGTTTTCTGATTGATCCAGGTGGATATCGGTGGCCACCCACCTTTTTCAACTGGCTCAAAACAATTTTCTGGCAATTTTGGTAATTTACTATTTTTAGCAGTTTTTAACTTCCGGGGCCATTTTGAGGCCCTAAACGACGTTTTTTGGAAAACGGGGAGCAATATGAATGTTCCTTTGATATTGCCTCAAAAATGAATCTCCTCGACGATACCTTTCCAATGATCTATCATGCACCTAAAACGGAGATCGTATGCAAACGTTACGACCTCGGGAAGTTGATGTACTAACTTATCCAAACGGGGCCCACATGACTTTTGGTGCTTCATCTCCTAGGGTTAGGTTTTTGGATGTATAGGGTCTTTGGCATTCCTTTTTATTATAAAAAGGCCTTCAAAGCCTCATTATAATCATCTTCTTGTGAATGCAAGTAGCTGTCACATCTCTTCTCAGAGATAAGTTGCCACCATTCTAGCGAGTCTTTCACTCTGTATTTTTACAGTCTCTATACATTTCTTTCATTAATAGAAATCGTGTATTATTGTATATCTGTGTTTATGGTTGCATCTTTGATACATTTCTGTTATATTATTGGATATCCGTGATATCTCTGTGCATTTCTTTATTATATCTCCGCTCTCATTTCATGCCGAAAATAATCCGGATCAGTCATAGACATGAACTGCAAAGGATACGGAAAAGAAAACAAGATCAATACAACAATGAATAATGTAAGCTTGCTCTACAGGCTCAACATAAGAAACATGGATGGTATGTTGACATTGGTTTCTCAAAGAATATTATAGGTGATAAAGACAGGTTCCTAACATTGAAGAAAGAAAGAGATGGATAAGTTTAATTTGGGAATGATAACTCAACCAAAATTATAGGAAGAGGCACAGTCAAGCTTGGACGCAAGGATGTTAGGGTGGAAAATGTTCTATTAATCGAAGACATGAAGCACAGTCTACTAACTGCAAGTCAAATGTGTGACCAAGGACACAAGCTTATGTTTGACTCATAGAAATGACAGATAAGAAAAGCAAGTTCAGACAAGTTGGTAGCTACAGTTGTAAGAAATCCAAGAAACATATATGTATTGAATGAAATTGGAAAAGAAAAATGTTTCTTAGGAAAGGAAGATGGAGTTTGGCTATGGCACAAAAGAATGGGTCACATAAATTTTGATAATCTTTCCAAACTTAGCAGAAAGGAAGCAATAAGATAAATGCTCCAAATCTTGAAGCCTACAAATATTTTATGCAAACATTGTCTACAAGGAAAACAAACAAAGACTAAGTTTAAATAAAAGGAATATTCCACAACAAAATTGTTGGAAATTGTGTACATTGATCTAGTTGGACCGACAAGAAACAAGGGATTGAATGGAGAACAATAATTTATGCTACTAGTTTATGATTACACAAGAATGCTTGCAGTTTATATTCTCAGGAAGAAGTCAAAGGAATTCAAACACTTCAAGATATACAAGAAAATGGTTGACACTGAAATAGATTCAAAAATCAAGTGTTTAAGATCAGAAAATGGAGGAGAGTTTACATCAAAGGAATTTATGGACTTCTGTAGTGAACATGGGATAAAAAGGCAATTCTATGTAGCTAGGACAACTCAACAAAATAGAGTTGTTGAAAGGAAAAACGTAACAATACAAGAAATGGATAGAACCATGTTAATGGATTCCAAGTTGACATAGGTATTTTAGGTACACACAATGCATACAACAATTCACATTTAGAATGTAAGGATTCTCATAAATAACAGTGATAAGACTCCATACGAGCTATGGAAAGGAAGACCAACAAATGTGAAGCACTTCAGAGTATCAAAAGCAAACACTACATCAAAAGAGAAGATGGAATAATTGAAAATTTTGATTCTCATGTTGATAAAGTCATATTGGTTGGGTACTCAAGCAAAAGGAAAGCATACAAATGCTTCAATGTAAGACTCAACAGAATATTAGAAAGAATCAATGTGACGATTGATGAGACAAATGGATGGAAGATAAAAGAAAGAAATAAATATTTAGAGGAACAGGATCATGAAGAATATTTGAAAGAAGAAGAAGAAGAAGATGAAGACTCAGATTAAGAAGAAGAGTAGCCAGAAGCATAGCAAGAACAACAAGATATTTAGGCACCTCCAAATACACCTAGTAGATGAATGCAGAAAAATCATCCATCAGAACAGATCATTGGAAACAAAGATGAAAGAGTTGAAACTCGAAGAAGAATACATTCACTAGAACAACAACACCTAGCACCGTTATCCACATTTGATCCAAGTAGTTTTGAAGAAGCCAACAAGGATGAATTCTATATCAAAGATATGGAGAAATGGTTCTAAGGTCAAAGGAAAAGAATGTGATCAGTACAAAGTGGGTCTTTAGGAACAAATTGAACGAGGATTGGCAGGTTACCAAGAACAAAGCAAGGTTGGTATGTAAAGGATACATTCAGGTTGAAGGTATAGATTTTGAAAAGACCTTTTCCCCAATTTCTAGAATGGAAGCAATCGGACTGATCCTAGCCTATGCTTGTTCTAAGAATATTAAAGTATATCAAATGGATGTGAAATCAACATTCCTAAACAAATATCTAGAGGAAGAAGTCTACATCAAGCATCCAGAAGGATTTCAGTTGTCAGAGAAGGAACATTTTTTTTTGTAGGTTGAAGAAGACCATATATGGTCTCAAAAAATCCCCTAGAGAATGGCATTCAAGACTGGACACATATTTACATCAACAAGGGTTCAAGAAAGGAAATTCAGACAACAATCTCTATGTAAAGGTAAATCAAGATAATATCATGTTAATTGAAGTTTATGCTGACGATACTATTTTTGGAAGTGATGATGACAGGATGAGTCATAAATTTTCCAAAGACATACAACATGAGTTCGAGATGTCATTTATTGGATAGTTGTCTTTCTTTTTGGGACTATAAATATGTCAGAGAAACAAAGGTATCTTCATCTCTTAAACTAAGTATATCGGAGAAATGCTAAAAAGGCTTGGAATGAAATATTGCAAACCAGTCTATACTCCTATGCAGACCAGAGACAATACAGATAGATGATGTAGTGCATGCAGTTGGACATGTTGCAAGGTTTCAAGAAACACCAAAGGAATCACATGTTATGGAAGTAAATAAGATTCAGATATATACAGGTACATAAGAATTTGTATTATGGTATCCAAAAGGGAATTATTTATCTCTTATTGCCTACACAGATGCAGATTGGGAAAGTAGGATTGATTATAGAAGAAGTACAAGTGGAGAAAACTTCTACTTGGGTGAGTGTCTAGTATCATGGTTAAGCAAGAAACAATCATTAATATCATTGTCTACAACAGAAGAAGAGTATATTGCAGTAGAAACATGTTTTACTCAGGTTCTATGGTTGAAACAAACTTTGAAGGATATACATGTTGAATATGATGAGCCCATTCTGATATTGTGTGATAACATCAACGCCATAAGTATCTCAAAGAATATAGTGATGCACTCCAAGACAAAACACATTCCGATCAAGTTTCACTTTCTACAAGAACAAGTTGCAAAGAAGAACATCGGGGTCAAGTATGTTGGGAAAAAGGAGAAGATAGCATATATCTTCACCAAACCGCTTTCGAGGGAATTTTTTGAGTATCTCTAACAAAAACTTGGAGTAGTTTCTTCCCACTGTGATTTTTGAATGCTTTTCATATATGTCGTAGATTTAAAAGGGAAAGCACCATTGAAGAGAAAAAAGACAGTACAGATAGGGGAAGCAGCCCAAATGACAGGTCATACAAGGGGAGCATCCTAAAGGACAAGTCAGACAAGGGGAGCAACCCCAAAGGGAATTTACCCTTTTCCATTGATATTCAGATAGTTGTATGCCAAAGGGATTGGAATGTATGAATCTTGAATTTACAAGTTACCTAAACAAGTTAGGTAAGTTCCACTACATAACACTCTATCTATCTATAAAAAAAAATTGAGTATAAAATTCATGTGATTTCTGAGAGATGAGGTTTGTCTCTTGTTTATAAAATTCATGTGATTTCTGAGAGATGAGGTTTGTCGTTGGTTTATAAAATTCATGTGATTTTTGAGAGATGAGGTTTGTCTCTGGTCTTTGTAATGGTTACAAAATTTTTAACAAGATTCAAAGTCACTTAATTTTAACTATTTTTTTGTATTTTCCATGGTTTTTTGGAAATTTGGTGAATTAATTGAATAATTGAAATTTTAAATAAACTTTGATGAAATAATTTGAGAGATTACTTAATTTGAAAATGTCTGGGTAGCAGATTTATATTAAAGGATTTAGCTGTTCTAATATTTTGTTTCACTTTTACTTGTGTGAAGGTTTGGGATTTTATTAAAAAATTCCTATTAATCATCTCATAATAATGGTGGAGATTTAGTCATCATACTATTAGAAAGTTTCCGATTTTATTTAAAAAATGTTTATTCATAATAATAGTGATAGCTCTGAGGGTTAGTTCAATTGATCGAAGTGACTTTATTATGATTGTTGTTGGTTGATTATGGGTTCAACTCTCTTGATTTCCACAGTAATCAGAACCAACAACACATCAATTACTCATTTTTAAAGTATTGTAAAGATTCATACAAGTGAAGTTTGGTTATTTATACACATATCAATTGCTCATTTTAAGAGGAGAGTATGGTTGTGTTCAAGTTTAATATTAAGTATCATATTGTTGATCATGTAATATTTTGGAATATGGAATAGCTTTGTTCAATATTTCAATTTTTTTTTATAGTTTATTTATGCTAATTATGTTGGATTTTAAAGTTTTTCAATTATTTTTTTTAAAAATAAAAATCATAATTTAGACTTCAAAATATGAAAAGAAAGATTTTAGGTTATCTTTAAGAATTGGTTCAAAAGTTTTGAGTAACTTTCAACCTAATGCACAATGGATTCTAATGCACATTTATGGATGCATTCTTTGTTTGTTAGCTGAGATGGAGTCTATTTTAACTTTCATTCAGAGTATTATATGTTTCAATGTTATAGGTTTTTTTAAAGTTCTTTTTGCTGATTTTTCATTTAGATCTTTCCAAATATATTATAATACAAACTATTATTACTATTGGATTCAGTATTAAGGTTATCTACTTTAAATACCATATTTTATTTGAATTTGCTAATTCAAATAACATAGAGCAGTTTTTTTTAATATATTATTAATATATTATTTCAATTAGCTGATCCAAATAGTAGTAGAGAGCAGTTTTTTTCTATATATTATTTAAAAAAAGTATTAAGGTTATCTACTTTAAATACCATATTTATTTGAATTTGCTAATTCAAATAACATAGAGCAGTTTTTTTTAATATATTATTCATATTTTATTTCAATTAGTTGATCCAAATAGTAGAGAGCAGTTTTTTTCTATATATTATTTAAAAAAAAAGAATGGCATTTCACTGAGCACCACCGTCACAGGACTACATCAGAAATTTACTGAGAACCACCGTCACAGCTTGGGGATGTAGCTCACATGGTAGAGTCCTCACTTTGCATGTGAGAGGTACGGGGTTCAATACCCCGCATCTCCATTTCACAAATGTCGCCTTTTGCTTTGAAAGATAATCTCCATTTCACAAATATTGCCTTCTGCTTTGAAAATATGATCCCACAGACAAACTGATAAACAAAAAGAAATCAATTTCCATTCCCAACACTTAGATAAACAATTAGAAGCATTAGAGAAATTGAAATAATTTTTTGTTGCGGGGATTTGGTCCCGGGCTCTCGGCTTTTTACCATCTCTTAACTTGTATTATAGTCAGAATCAACTTAAAAAAAAAAAAAAATTGGTGTTGTTTAACTGTTTTTTGAAATGGTTTTTTCACTGGATTATGGCTATATAAATTTGCACAAAATCATTGTTTTTGTTGTTTAAAATCCATTTTTGAATGCAGAAAATAATCACTCAAATTTACGGATCTAACAATTTCTCGTGGGCAAATATCCCTAGAAAAAATCACTAGAAAAAGTAATTTCTTAGAATGTTTAGACTACGACCATCATTCCAATGCATCATCAAAAACCTCATCAAACAAGTATAGACAAGTGAGAGAGATTGACATAAATCAAGCATGGTAATATTTTTTATTCAAATTTTTACATTGCACTCCATTTACATTTGGAATCAAACTAAGTTACAAGTGAATTCCTATAAGAAAGGACACTCCATCATGGTTGTGCTTTTGCCTTGCATGATTGAGTTGTAGTATAGGAATACACAACTAAAATACTAGTGTGCAAGTGACACAATGCCAATTCCACTCATTTGCATTAGTTTATTATAATGTGTAGTGGAGTTCATTGGATGAACAATTTCCCTAACAGAAACCAACAATGCTCGAAGAAGAGGTGCTCATATATGCCCTCTATTTAAAAAAAAGTCATTATGTTTACATAATTTTCGCTGGAGTTACTTTGTTTCACCAAATAAATTCTAAACATCCGCATTACATATCAGATTGGATACAAAGGAAAGGTTGACACCTGTGTCATGTTAACAACCATGTGTCATGTCATGCTAGCTGGATACCACATCAACAAAGATGAGGTTATTCAAAAACAAATATGGAGTAAAAAATTGGACGAATGACATTCATATATATAATATAGGTTATATATGAACCACTTTAAACACAAAGTTAATCTTGAAAAATGATACTTCATAATTATAATCATGTTATTTTATGACTTTTATAGGGTTATATATGGAGTTAAATGGATATTTAATGTGCTTAAATGAATATGTGATGTGGTTCAACCTAATAAGAGGCCACACATGGATCCCCCATTAAAAGTTTGATATAAAAGGGGATCTACTCGTGAGTCCCCCATTAAGCTCAACCCATCCCCCCCACACACATAGACATCTAATGATATAACACACCTAACCCCCTAACCCTTCCTTAGGCTGGTGGAGTGTCAAAATTTTCTCTTCTATATCCATTACTCTAATTTTTATCTTGATCACATGAGTCAATTCTACTCCTCAAGAGATTTCCAACGACTATAACTATGCTCAAAATTGAGCTCAAGGCATAAAGTTATGCCTCCTTTAAGATTTCTTGGGCATTTTCTATGATGACGTCACTAGTGTTGTGTCACCTCCACATGGAACCACTCCATGTCATCGGTGTGTTGGCATCCACGTGGGACTATCTCTCACTTACCAGCTGATGTGTCATGCTATCAATCCATTGAACACAAAGGGAATCGAGATTTTGTGCCCACATCGCTATTGAAATACCCTCCATCAGAAAACCCTTATTGGAGACTCGGGTTGCAAACCTTCACGAGCTTGTTCGAAGTCCAAACTCCAATACATTGTCAAACATCCCTTATCGAACCTTTCTTTCAGGAGACAAATCAATGTGTTTGCACACCTTCCAAAATTTGAAGTTTGAAATCACTATAATCACTATCGGAATTTTTTAGTTAGCTTCCACCATTGGGGAACCTTCCTGAATGTGTCCTCCTAGCCTGACAAATCTGACAGATTTGAAAGCATGGGTCCATCTCCTTTTGATCTAACACATCCTACTCATTTGGGCTTGCATCCATGTCCTATTTGATCTTATCACACCCATCATCTTCCCATAGTTCATATCTCGTGTCAACATGCTTCCCGTGAGATCTAACGGTTCAGACTAACCAAGATCATTGGTCGAGATCCTTGCGGTTAACCAAACCTGCTCAGCCTTTAACCGATGAAATACTTAGCAGGTCCTTTGGCCTGACAGATCCTATGGTTCAGATCTATTCTTTTGAGCATCGAAGGATCTCATTGACCCCGGGCTTGCGCCTGCAACATTTTCTAGCAGGGTTCACACTCTGTCGATTCTCGGTTCCTCTGCAGCTCATGACTTGTGGACCATTCAGATTCCATCTCCATGGACTCTTTCTAAATATTCTATTCCCGCAATCCATTCTCTCCATGAACTTCTTCCCGCGAGCCTGCTTCCAACCACCAATCATCGATAGACGGTGGAGATACAATCTTTTTCCCAACGCATAGTTCAGATTCATTCTCGACACTTCGTTTATTTTCTTACTTTCCCTCATTAATTTATTGAGGCTCGAACCACCTGGTTATCCGCGGTTCCTATTACAGGGGTTCTGCATAGTCTAGGCTCCCATGGTAGGGTCCCAACCTTGTGGTTCCATCACAAGATTTCACAATTAACTACGCACACGAGAAAACCAATTAAACAAGACTTTGAGTTTCTGCAGGATACGCCAACCCACACGCTGATATTTCCTCTATTGGACACACCAACCACACTGAGAGGGGGGGTGAATCAGTGTAGGGCTCTTTTTAAACTTCCCTTCACAAAACTCCTTAGCTAGAAATCACCATTTTCTCATCACTTATTACTGTCATTTATAATTAGTTGTATGTGGACATATATTAGAAATAGATAACAACAACATATATCATCAACAAGCCATCACCACAAAGAACACAAGATGTATGTACACTTTTCTTTTTATTATGGACTACAATCCTTGGGTTTATCAACAACAATTGAATAGAGTTACAACTCCACAAGAGCTCCAGCTCTATAATGCAAGACTCAACTTACACAACTCAACACCAACTGAGAGGAGGATTCAATCCTCAACAGATACCGATCTATCAACAGGTATGTGACCTGTTAGTAGTGCAACACGCGTATGTACACTCCCTTCCAGTAGTACAAATCGCGTATGTACGCGACCAATCTGTACTACAACTTGCGTATTCCTTCTGATCAACTAGGGTTTTCTCTCCTTGAAAAAATCAGATCCTTTGCAACCTTTAGTCACAACCACTTCTGCCTTTCACTGTCCAAGCTGTACCATAACCAATCACAACACATCTATGCTCTCCAATAACTTACTCATGCTCCTCAACCATACAATATGAATGTTACTCAATCATAAGTAACTAGTATACTATAGCAACCATATCAGTATTGAACCATAAGAGTGTTGCTCACTCTATCAATCAACCAACATAACCATATCACAATATCCATACCAAGAATGCCTTAAGCATTCACCATACAATAAGAAAGAGTATCCATCAAGACAATCATGTAACCATACCAGAACTTTTTATGGCAGATCTGAGCCCATAGAATGCATATCTGGAACTTACTTCATCCTTTAGGAACCTAGCACCATCTCACACTTAATTCTCCATGACTTCCTCCAACTGTACACACTCTGACCTCCTTCAAGCCGCGTGTGTACACGCTCTGGCTCATTGTAGCCTGCGTATGTACGCGCTCAGGCCCACTGCAACCCGCATGCTCCTTCAGAAACTAGGGTTTCTGAACTTCTGAAACTGTCTCCACCAAGATCTCATATTTATGGAAAATTTGATGTGTCCATGAGATCCTACAATCACTCTCTTCCTCATAATAGATCTTCAATATTTGTTCAAGAGACATATCTATTTATACGAGACCCTTGCCTCTTATTTATACTGTCCAAGTAACTTCCTTAGAAGCATCTTCTTGGCCACTTTGCCCACATAGCCACTTTGTCCACATAGTTACCTATGTCCAACTTTGTCCAATTGGCCACTTGTCCATATATCCAATAGCCACTTGACCCCTTAATCCACTTTCCTCATTTTAAGGTTAACCACTTTCCATAATTAGAAAGTTCTCTATTTGATTTATTATTTAAATAATCCTCTTTGACTTTATCACTTCACTTTATTATTTAAATAATTTCTTCTTTGTAAGAACTTTGACTTCTTTGACCTTTTGGGGCTTCTAGCCATTATATGAGGGTCTGTTATCAGATAAATCGGTAAATGCAGACATAAACTAATATCCCTAGATCCACTTGGATCTAGAACAAAATAAGACAGTACACTACTCTTTCCTTAGATTTCAATTATCAAATGAGAAATGGATCTAGAACATACCTTTTAAATATTGAAAATCCAACTTCGCCAATGAAATCCAAGCTCTGTCATGAGGTTTATGAGAAATATATGTAAATAAGAACAAGCCAACGAAGATAAGAATAACAAAGTCTATTTGATATGAAACTATGTACGTGATCAAGGAATCATACAATATGAACAAATAACATTCATATAAGAAAGAAAAGTATATATGTATTAAAGAATGTGGAAGAAAGATACAACCATATGCCTTGATGTTGTTAGGTTCCTTCTAATAGTTCCTTGCTTCCCACACACTTCTTGCTTCAATGGATTATGAGATTATGGATCTGTTGGCAGCCAATCATTTTTTTATTGCTCTTAAAAAACGCTGCCTACACCTCTTGTCTCGTTAATGAAAAATCATCGTCGCATTGTGCTTCTAGACATTTGTTTCATTTTTGCGACAATTGCAATTTGGTCTCGATTTGATTTTCACAACTGTAAGTGTGAAAATATATCTTTCATCGTTTGGACTGTAGTCGTCTTTTATCGATTTCTCCAAAAGACACTTGACCATTGGTTTATCACATGACTGCTAAAGATTTTCTCGAATTTATGTCCTTGAGCATACTCTTACTTTGATTGCGCATTTGGATATGTTTGATTGCTAAGCCTTTGGGCATAAAAACTTATTGGTTTTATTCTGATCTTATAAAAGTTATGATGGATTCGGTCTTACTGCTTTGATTCTTATTGCTATGGGATTTTCACTCAGCTATTATATGAAAGATTTTGGATCATAATGTTCTTAAAACTTTGGAATGCAAACATTTCAATGTGCAACGAATACATTGGTAAGTTTATGAAGTCAATTCAAGAAATAAACAATGGTTTGAAGGCGCATGGATTAATCATATTGGACTTTACAAATCGATGCTTGGTATATTGTTTGGTAAGTTGATATTACGTTGAATGATTCATAGTTTCAAATTGTGTATTGGCATCGATTAATTTTCAAACCTTGGAGTAAAACGATTCATTGACACGATACACGATGGATATGGTGTTGGATTGAACTGTACACTTGGCATGAGTATAACACATGGTATTGGTTCTGCTCCGGTTGACTGGCACGTTAATATGATTACACACCTATTTTCTGGCTGATACGCATGGTATAAATGATTATGTTTTTGATAACACTGTACTCAGTCATAAATACAGTGCGTGGCAGTGGTAATCCCACGACCTTCGTACGCATGTAGTTAATTCCGGTCTATTCGAGCTTTGAAGCTATCAAACCTATCGTTTTTCAACTCTGTGCATTGTGTCATTCAGTGTGAAACCTATCATGTACAGAGGTTATGGCTCCTGTCGTAAGGGCCGAGCCTAACGGGTACTAAGCACTGTTGAAATTCAGTGGTGCATGTAGCGACCTGGAGCAACACGGGTGGCTTTCTTTCATAAGGAAGTTTGATGGCTATGACCTCACAGTGGCTCGGCAATTTGCATTATCGTTCGATGGCTGCCGAGCCAAAGTGGGAGATGTCCAACTTGAAATTACTGAAGAATTTCTCAGCCTGGCAACCAGCTTGCCTGCCAAGGGACAAAAATGGTCGAAAAGTTGCAAGGTAGATGATGTCCCATGGACATTACTGTTCCAATCTCGCACAGTGAACTCATGCGACAGAGGGTTGCCTGCAAAGATGTTGAAACCCTGCTGGTATGATCTCTTGATGATTATCAAACGTTTCGTTACCCGTGAAGGCAGGTATGGGTTTATTTTCTTATTCCACCTGCGTTTATTAATGGTTTTCATGGGTTTTGAATTAAGTATGCCTCACTATCTGCACCGAAGCTTGTTCAAAATGGCTAAACGATACAAACATAGCCAGGCTGACACTAGCCTCTTTCATGTTGGGTTGATCAAAATGGTTTTAGTTTATGAATTAGGGTTACGTCGTGATTCTTGGCATGATTTCCTCAGCCGTAATGGTTTTGGAGAGTCTAACCCTCCACAGGTAGATAAGCCCATGGTGACCGAGAACAAACCTATCCCTGTGCCTTATAATGTTTTGTTACCTAGACCTAAGCCCGTGTCACCTACGAGTTTGCCTAAGCTTGTGCCAAAACAAACCGAAGTTGCTAAAGCTACAACCCAAAAGACTAGAGCAGAGACTGGTGTTAATACTCGAGGCAAGAAAAATGCAAGATTGATCTCTCGCATGGCGAGGAACAAGTCTAAGCTTCCTGCCAAAATAGAGCCTATCGTGGTTAGCGAGGACTCTGACTTAGACATTGAATGATTTCTCTCTGAAGAATATCCTTACTCCGAGGGATTGTGTAGCAAACCGCCTCACGATTTCGTTAGGAACTTACCTCCTTGTCTGCGGGATAACCCTGACTTTCTTGGTATTGAGCCGCTCCATGAAACCCTTGGGGAATCATCAAAACCCCCTTCTGTTCAGCCTGTTGCTGCACCTTGCGATCAATGTGGGTTATGGGTTGAAAGATACTATTGGGATGTACCTACATTGCAATCCAGGCTCTATGATTTGGAAAACCAAGTGGCAAAGCTCACTGGTCAGAATGCAAAGGTGCAACCCTCCGATAAGAAGCAACGAACCACGGGTTCAGTCCTGTTCAAAAACGTCGAGTCTGCTACTGCAATTATCAATTCAAAATTGACATAAGTCCCAGCAGCTGCGATGGTATATTTTTCACACATTATATTACTCTATGTACATATTTTGCCTGCTCTGTTACATAAGCATGCTTCGCTGTATATAATGTTTGTTTTATTTTGATTATCGTTTAAAAACTCGATTGGATTTGGTTTTGATTCGATAGATCATCGAATAGATATGTTTGTTCAAAATTAGGTCGATGTTCTATTGATAATACAAGCTGTTAATATTTTTAAAAAATAGTCTGTTGATTGGTATCCCGAATTTTGAATATAGTCAATGGTATAATTCGAATTGGTTATGATATGAGTATTATTGATAAATGGGTTAACTGTTTCAATTTCATTCGACCGAATTTCATATTTTTCTGTGGATACATAACCGAATCGTAACTAATTTGATTCTCATTGATCGCAACTTATTCGAATTGGATTCTGATTAAGGTTACGATGTTGTTTCTATTATTAACTCCGTGAACATTGATGTGGATTATTGCTCGGTTCATGAATCTTAGATTTTATCTTGCTTCTGTCCATTCACTGTGTAA
>ML780184.1:424597-445623 GCA_009831015.1 Picea engelmannii | reverse complement strand
ACAGGGCAGACTTGGAGCGTTTCCAGGTCAATTAGTTAGATGTTTACTGTTTATGTTAAGTAGTTCAATATAAATGATAGTTTAGTTAGATTTAGATTACATTGTTTAATTTCTGTAATATATATTAGATTGTTTAATTTCAGATAGCTTTCTTTCTTTTTCATAAATACAAAAAATAAAAAAAAGAGATCCTCGGCTGTCTCAGGGCAGCGAACACATTAGTTTCATAGGTTTTAATCAAATCTGTAATTTGTCCATTTTGTACATTTGTGAATAAGGAATATCATAGCTAATAATTAGGTAGTTGATTTGAGTTATTATAATCATAGTTAGTATCTTGTATATATAAGTAGTTAGTAATTTCTAGTTAGATTAGTGTAGTTAGTTTAGTTTGCTTTATTAGTTTCTAGTTTCCTTTATTAGTTTAGTTCTTTGTCTTTGTTTTATTAGTTTCTAGTTTCTCTTTAGATTTCTTAGCTCAAATCATTTCTCTTTGGTTTCCATATGAGACCTTAGGGCGGCCAACAGAGCCGTTAAACTCGTCAGGGTGGTCCATTCCAAACGGCTTGGGTTATTAGACAACCCCGGACCGGTTCCACTCTCCCAGTTGACGGACGGTCAATTTCGCCCGTCAACAGGATCTGATAGCTACTCACAATCTATCTTGACAAAGCAAAGCTCAAAGCCAACATACCAAACTAACAATCACAAGCCAAATTTATAATATCTAAGGCTGAAGAACTTTCCAACCCCAATCAAGCTAACTTTCTCCATGAGAGATCCTCTTCTTTTATAAGATGAAGAGGATAAGGTGGGGAGGTTAGGATGATCCTACTAAATCATGAAAGAGAGTAAGATCCAAACCATTCGAAGGCCACCTCACCATAGAAGCTTCTCCTTCTAGAAGCATCGAGAAGACGCTCATTTTTCCCATGTACAAGAATTTATGCACCCTAGCTATAGTGCAGCCTGCAGAAACTCCACAACCTAGCTATAGTGCAGCCTGTAGAAACCAGAAATTTCCTCACCTTGGCTATAGTGCAACCAGTGGAAACCAGGAATTTCCTCACCCTGGCTATAGTGCAGCCTGTGGAAACTAGGAATTTCCTCACCCTAGCTATAGTGCAGCCTACGAAAATCCTCTTTAATAGGGTTTTTACAAAGGAAAATACAACTTCTTCTTTCAGTAAAAGTTCTTCTCCCTTCATTCTTCAGGAATTCAGGCCATTGACCCCTCTGAAGACAACAGATAGGTTTACACCATTAACGGTCATAAGGGTGACGAAAATAATGTGTAACAGAGAGCCCCCCAAAGTATGAAGTTAGAACAAAGTGATAGCTGATATACTTTGTTGAGTGTGTGTAGGGAACAAGGAACACGTTGGTCGGAAACCTACCAACAAACAAGGAAATATAGTACAATAATATATCATCACTGAGGTAGGCATTCCCATACTCATAATACAAATGACTCAAAGCATAAATGTCGACATGCAAAGATCCATGTCAAGTAATACAGGTCATGGCCACCAAACATACACTGTGGATCCGTGCCATTATGACTCAAATCTGAACATAGCCACCAAAAATACACTATGGATCTGTGTTAAAGACTCAAATTTGAACATAGCCATGAGACATATAATGTGCATTTATGCAACAATACAAACTGAATATAATCCAACGCAACCTGAATCTATGAAAAAATATTCAGGGTCTTAATCTCCACCACTCTATAGTACGAATCTAACCATGCAAATACATGTGATGAAGTCGAACATGGTAGAAACCACTTGATTATCGGTCATTAGTGAATACCGTTAACAAGTGCGAGGGAAATCACCAATAATGTCAATGAATCCCAAGGTACACTAGTACAATCCAACGAATGTGAATGAAGGAGTTAAGGTCAAACACTTGGTGGAATCTCCCGATCAGGGGTCAATAATGAAAACTCACTGTCGAAAGTGAGGAAACCTGCCATTGAGGCATGCAAATTCCAAGGTACCAATTAGTTTCTAAGTCTAATTCCTGGATAATGAGTTGAATTCGACAGGAAAAGACTCATCACAGGAGGGCTTTAATGTATCCCCCATCAATGACACGAAATGGGTAACAAGATTTGAAGTAGATAAGAGTAACCAATAACTCAGGACTAACTCAGGGATGGTCAACACAATAGAAGGCTTAAGGACTGCAGAAATGGTCGACGCAATAGAATTCTTTATGGGTTGAACTTCTCTTTGTTACGGGTTGAAATTCTCTTTGAACATATTGACAACATGACAATTGTCTTGGAAAAACTGACTCAAAAATGGGGATCACAGACCAACTTGTAATATTATAGAGTATGATCAAGAGACAAGCGGATTTTCCAACCTAGACACAAGGCGAGTGAAAGGGTGTCATGTTCAAAAGCGACTCTTCCATGGAATACATGTTTAGACACATTTCTTTCCCAATTCCCCCCCACCATTTCTGGCAAGTACCTCTTTATTTTTACATAAGCTTAAGGAGGATAACGTATGCTTGTTGATGTAAGCTCATCCTTCAGATGAGTCCCTCGGAGTATTTTTAACGAACCCTAGGAAGGATTGGTTCGGTCCCATATGGGCCTTTCAGCATTTGTTTTACAAGTCCAAAGAAAGAAAATTCATGGGTTTTTCATGTTTAGAGAGTCTGAAAAACACTTAAAGAAAACTCCGGTCCCATATGGGCCTTTCAATGTTTGTTTAACAAGTCCAAAGAAAAAAAACTCAGGGTTTTTCATATTTAGAGAGTCTGAAAAACACTTAAAGAGAACTCTCTCAGTTCCTTTTTCGTAAAGTAGTCTGATGAGACCAAAAAAGAGATAAACTATCACTCAACAGATGCGCTTTTTAATACTTTAATGAGCATGAAAAGAATAAGATCACTCGACAATCTTTTCATGTTTAGAGAGTTTGAAAAGAGCTTAAAGGGAACTCCAGGGGTTTCCTTTTTCGTATAACCTTTATGAGTATGAAAAAGTGATAAAAGTATACTCAGTTACATTCTCATTGATTTACGAGCATGAGAAAGAACAAAGACTAAACTCGATATTGTTTTCATTTTTACGCAAGATTAAAACTAAACAAAACTATGCTTGGGATAGATTTTATTTTTACACAAGCTTAAAAACTAAACAAAAACTATGCTTGGACCTGGCTTCATCTTTACACAAGATTGAACCAGAGGAAAATATGCTTGAGGCTTCCCAACGCATAACTAGGGATTGTTGGTACTTAGCCCCCAGCTTAATAAGCTAGAGGTTTAACTTCAGCATGAAATCCAGAGGCTGAGGCAAATGCTCCCCAAGCTTCGTTTCATCCAACTGCAAAGGAGAATGAAATGAAGTTTCAAATACTAGACGAAGGACTTGACTCAAACAGAGAGGGGGAACAATCCTCTTCATTTTTTAACGAGATTGACACAGGAACAAGAACTATGCTCGGGAATCCAGGTTCAATCCCCAGACCTTTGTTTCATTTTTTAATGAGATTGACACAAAAACAAGAACTATGCTCGCAACCTCTGTTTCATTTTTTAACGAGGTTTCCATAGAGAAGAAAAACTATCCTCGTAGCTGGGTTCATTTTTTAATGAGCTTGAAAGCAGAAAACTACGCTCAAAGCTCGTTTCATTTTTTAACGAGCTTGAAATTAGAAAATCATGCTTGAGGATCTTCTTGATCAAGGCTTCCAAGAGGACAATGCTCTGGAAGGACACCATGTCAAGGGACAAAACTCGGTCATGGCTTCCAAGAGATCTTCATTTGACGGAAGAAAGACACTCTAGAAGGACCACATGTCGAGGGTCGTGAGAGGGGTAAGGAGGTCAGGCTCCAATAGCCCTACCTAAGAGGTCACCATGTCAACTACCGGATCCAAGTCATTGTCATCGATAGTGGAAGGCGTGGGAGACAACGCCACATAATTTACCTGTGGAAAGGGTGATACCATCCGCATATAATAACCACTAAGGGAGGTAATCCAATCAGGACCGATGAATGAAAGTTGATCAATAGTCACAATTATTCCATTGTGAGGTAAATATATCACATGAAAAAGAGTGGACACAATAGATTTCATGGTATAGACATAATCCCCCCCAAGGAGTAAAGAGAAATCCAAGGGGTTTTGGACTACCATGACATCAATAAAGACAGTTTTCCCTCCTAAAGTTATAGGAAACTGAGGAAGGGTCCCTAAAGGTTGACTAGTTCTTCTGTTGAAAGCTAACAGATTCTGTGTAACTGGCGCAAGATGAGGACAACCCAAATCTTGCCAAGCGAGAGAGGAAAAAATACTAACAGACGCACCTTCATCTATCAACGTCTGAGGAACGTCTTGACCACAAACCTGTATTGTAATCTAGAAAGGAATGTGAGAGGGAAGATGAGGTCCAGTTAGCACACCCCAATTAAAAAGGATGGTCTCATTACTTGGAGGGGGTTCCAGGGGAGAAGGAGGAATACCCCCGAGCACGGTAGATTCTGTATCAACAAGAAAAAAATGAGCAGTATCGGGTTTACCCTCGAGCGAGAAAGTAGGATCGACCAATGATGAGATCAGATCGACCACTTGGGTTGCATTCTCCCATGGGAGAATGGGGTCGATGGGTGGAAACGAATCGACCACTTGGGTTTCACTCTCTGGCAGGAGAGTGGGATCGACCAAGGATGGGATCGGATCGACCACTTGGTCAACTGGTTCGACTAAGGACATGATCAGGTTGACTACATGATCAACCAGAATGACTGATGAAGGGGCCAAATTGATCACTCCATCAACTACAGCTGGTTCGAGAGTAAGCTTGTGATAAGAAGTTGGAAGTTGAGGTTGGGAACCAGTTATATCTTCCAGTAATTTCGAGGCTTCGTCCATATGAGGGAAAACGTGAGTTAGATGAATCCCTTCGCATAACATGCACGAGAACTTGACTCTACTTTTCTTTTTCCCAACTGTATCATGACTATTTGACGGGAGGTCATCAACATGTTGTTCATAGGTTGACGACATGGGTTGGTGAGGGTGCGTAGACCATGCTTCTACAACCTTGGATAAACCAGAGAAATCCTTAAGAAGATGGCTACCCTTACAAAGCCTGCAAGGGTACTTGGGCTTACGGGTTGTTTAGGTGATCTTGGGATCATCAACACTCCCAACACGATTAACAGTAACTAGTTGTTTTCCAACATGTATGGCAGTGGTTGGAAGTTTATACCCTTTTTTATTTTTATTCTTATTAATATTCTGTTCTTCTTCTTCTTATCCATCAAGTTACTAGCTTTAGAGCTTTCACTCGACGAAGAAGATGAAATGGAAGAAGACCTTGCAAGTGAAGAAGGTGAAGAAGATCTTACTGGTGAAGAAGGTGAAGGATCAACATGAGGTTTATGTTCTTGGGGGGAAGTGCTTACAATTGAAGCACTAACTGCATTCAGGATTACCTAAGTGGAAAACAACCATACTGGTAATCCAATTGTGAGACCTAGAAGGCTCAAAGTAGTGATGTGAGGAGGACCAATGTCTCCATAATAAGGGAAAACAAAAGGTTCCCCTGGAGTAGGGATTCCTTCATTGGTAATTTCGGGAACTAACACCATTAAAACATAGATCCAACCTAGAGTCTTCTAGGTAAAAAAAACAACACACGCTAAAAATATAGGAAGCAAGCAAACAAACAAAACCTTCTCACAATGAGCACACTAGTTGGTGATGAAATCCAACGTTGCGGGAAAAAAGTAAGAAGGGGTTGAGATAGAGTGGGTGGAAAAGTTACGTTGACGACCTGCTTAATGGACTTACACCCTGGTGCAAGCTCCCACACATAATCATGGGTATACCCTCCAAGGATCCCAAGTGAGTTTGGCCAATGTCGATTCCTTGTACCGTGAAGACTTGCCCCTCCATAGTCACCTTGTGTCGACAGTCCAATCCACGCACAATGGAAGGGTATCTATTTGAAATCAACTCGAAAGGCTTCCACTCATCATTGTGGGTATACCTTCAAGCGACCCCATAATATGCGCAATCTCTACACCAAGACCAACAAAGCAGGGTGAGTAACTCTACCAGTCTTAATGCAACCTCATGATTGAACCTTGTGTTAGAAGGGCTTCCCAGGACAAAATGTAGCAACTGGATTTCACCTCTCCCTAACACAAGATTCTATGTTTGTTTTCACCTTTGGAAATTTATCTTTCACACCTATTCCAAATCCCTACAACTAATCTAATGTAGGTTTGCTACCAAAAAATATAAAAATGTCTAATCAATTTTTATAAGCACTTTATTTTATGGTTGTTTTTACTCAAGAGGAAAATGGCATGGACAATATGGTGTTTGGACAGACTTGAAAGTTATGCAAAGAGATGAAGAAACAATCTTTTCATTTCGATGAAAGCTATGCTACGAGAAGGAGAAAACATTTATCATTCCCATATGCACAATATCCAAAAAATTTACTAAACTCATTGATATCAATATTTTCAAGAGATGAGACAAATAGACTATACACCAATACACGATTCATGGCCCCCCCAACCATGAGGGGGGGAAATTTTCAGAATTCAAGACCAAAAAATGCCAAAAATCATGCAATTTCACTACTTCAAATGCAAGGATGTCCCCAAACTAATATAAAGCAAGAAAATTAAAACTTTTTGTTTCAAAGATAGCTAAAAGCAATATCAAATCAGCATGAAACAAAACAACCCAACAATTTTCTCTCTTAATACGAACTATTCAATAAAAGAAAAATAAGTTCTTTCACCAAACAATTCTAAAGAAAAAACAATGCTTTGTAACTGAAAGACACTCAAAGCAAGATATCAAATCTCTCAAAAGAAAACAAAGCAAAGATGGATAAAAGCAGTTTCAAATCTGTCAAGAAGACTGTAAACAGATCATAATCAAACCCAAAAATTCACCCCAAAACCAAATCCAAGGTCTGGGTAAAGAAAAACCACCAAAAAACAATTTTTTTCTCAATTTCCGCAGGCTAGAAGACTAGCATAGTGCGGAAATCCTTGATCTCCACAGACCAGGAATGGGTAGGGTGTGGAGTTTCTACACTGGTCTAAATAGGTAGGGTGTGGAAATCCCAAGTCGTCACACTGTCCCTCAAAGTAGGGTGCAGAAATCAAACAAAAATGGAAAAACTCTAAAAAATTAAGAAGGTTTTCCAGTGAAGTTTAATAGTCAGAGAGTCAAGTTGGATCTCCCAGTGACTCATAAAACATAAACCAAGCAATCAAAGAAAGAAAGAAAGACAAACTAGGAAAACAATCCGTTCCCCAGTATGGTCGCCAATTTTGTTAACGAATAAATCGGTAAATGCGGACATAAACTAATCTCCCTAGATCCACCTGGATCTAGAATGAAACAAGACAATACACTACTTTTTCCTTAGATTTAAACTATCAAATGAGAAATGGATCTAGAACATACCTTTTAAATATTGAAGATCTGACTTCCCCAATGAAATCCAAGCTCCTTCACGAGGTTTATGAGAAATATATGCAAATAAGCACAGGCCAACGAAGACAAGAATAACAGAGTCTATTTGATATGAAACTATGTACGTGATCAAGGAATCATACAATATGAACAAATAACATTCATATAAGAAATAAAAGTATATCTGTATTAAAGAATTTGGAAGAAAGATACAACCAGATGCCTTGATGTTGTCATGTTCCTTCCAACAGCTCCTTGCTTCCCCCACACTTCTTGCTCCAATGGATTTTGAGACTGTGGATCTGATAGCTACTCACAATCTATATTGACAAAGCAAATCTCAAAGCCAACATACCAAGCTAACAATCTCAAGCCAAATTTCTAATCTCAAAGGCTCAAGAAATTTCCAACCCCAATCAAGCTAACTTTCTCCATGAGAGCTCCTCTTCTTTTATAAGCTGAAGAGGATAAGGTGAGGAGGTTAGGATGATCCCACTAAATCATGAAAGCAATTCAGATCCAAACCATTCGGAGGCCACCTCACCATAGAAGCTTCTCCTTCTAGAAGCATCGAGAAGACGCTCGTTTTTCCCACGTATAGGAATTTCCTCACCCTAGCTATAGTGTAGCCTACGGAAACTCTGCAGCCTAGCTATAGTGCATCCTGCGGAAACCAGGAATTTCCTCACCCTGGCTATAGTGCAACCAGAGGAAACTAGGAATTTCCTCACCCTGGCTATAGTACAGCCTATAGAAACCAGGAATTTCCTCACCTTGGCTATAGTGCAGCCTGCGGAAACTAGGAATTTCCTCACCCTGGCTATAGTGTAGCCTGCAGAAATCCTCTTTAATAGGGTTTTTACAAAGGAAAATATAACTTCTCCTCCCAGTAAAAATTATTCTCCCTTCATTCTTCAGGAATTCAAGCCATTGACCCCTCTGAAGGCAACATATAGGTTTACACCATTAACGGTCATAAGGGTGACAAAAATAATGTGTGACAGGGTCTTCCAACTTCGTAAGGCCATAACTCTAAAATCGTGAGGAGTTATGTGACGTTCCAAATACCACCGGAAATGGCATGACAAGAACTATCCATATAGTATAGTTTCACTAACAAATTCATCTCATTATTCCACAATTTAGCATGGGTTCTCTAACCATACTTCTAGGATAACTTAACTACAAAGCATCTTCCCATGAGGGATTTCACCATAAGGGGACCACTTTGGAGTTAATCCATTTGTACTTCCTATCAGCCATGAAAAGACAATAATAAGTCATCTTTAAATCAATCCAATTGGAATAAACCATGACAATACATCACTATGACATTGCCCCTTTGTCATTGATTCCATGCATGATCACATGATCCAATGATCAATATCAAACTATCAATGAAAAAACATCGATCCATCTTCATCTATGCATCATATGAAAATACATACTTCATCAATACATTGTTCCTTTGACAGCAATGACAACATGATCCAACAATATCCCCCTTTGGCATTGATGGCAATACCAACATTGATGTCAACACCAATCATTGATGGCGACATGTAGACAAGGCATTGCTCTACATTAATAGTTATCTCAATCACATCAATGTGACTATCTCTCCCCCTTTGACATCAATGGAAAAGGGTCATTCTCTCCTTGGGGCTGCTCCTCCTACCTGAACTCTCCTTGGGGTTGCTCCCCTTGCCTGGATGCCTTGAAATTCCTCTGAATAATCTCTTCCCTTTTTAAACAAGGGATATCACACTGATGTAAGGCTGAAAACATATCGCTCATGTTTCCCTTGTGACCATCGCTCCCCCTGGAACCATGTCTTTGTGCTATTTCTCCAAGTATAGGGACCTTTTTTCAAGTATTTATCTTTGCATCTGATAAATATCTCCTCCTGGAATCATGGGAAGAAATATGACCCCCCCTGTGGGTATGCCTCCCCTTATCTTCTCTACAATATGAACAATATGCTACCACTGCAATATGCTTCTGCTGTAAATGTTACTGATCAATCGAAACATAGATCAACTGCTCAAGTATGATCCACTCTTCCTATGATGATCCTTGGACATGTCCATGCATCAAACTCGTTGACACAGCCCTACCAACCCGCAGGTCGGAAGTCCATGCACACAGGATCGTTCTTCTTCCACTAGCCCGAAGAGCTCTCGACAATTGGCTCTTCTATTTCCCCTTCGGGAAAGTCTACACCCACAACAAACCTTGGAAAATATCCCTTCGCACTTCAGGAGATCAGACCTCGCGATTTCGCAAGTCTTGTGGTCAAGCAGCTGTGCCTTCAAACCTCCAAACACCGATATGCCAAGCTCCGAAAAGAATGTTGGAACTTTAATGTTCCACCTCCCCAAACAGAAATCGACGGTCCTGGATCTTCCCTTTGATCCGACGGTCAGTGTGATTTCACGACCCAAGAACTCGAGGTATCCAAAGCTCAAGTTCTATGTCCCCTCTACCTTCCAGGTCCCACAACTCTTGCTTCCAAATCTCGCGATACCCAAAATGCCAATACGGGCATGCTCCTTCTCTTGTCAGTGCCCTCCGCGCGTGACCACCAGCTAGGCCTAACTCTAGCACTTTTCGCTTCTCGTCGCTTCGTGAGTTTCGATGTCGAACTCCCAGCTCTTGTCTCACGAATCTCCGAGACACAAGAGGTCAACAGGGTATTGACTTCTTTCAACAGACGACACACGTCCACCCGTCTCTTCCACGGGCCCACCTCAGACTTCACAATTTCGCGAATCCAAATGTCGAAGCTTCGTTCCTTCGACCCACGAATTCCCAAAATGAATTTTTAGGGGTAGATCCAACGGTCCACGTTGATCTTGATCAACAACTCTCTCTCTCTCCTGAGCTTCCACTTGCAGAAAACGACCACCGTAACCTCCTTGCTCCTTCACGAGATCTGACAGTTCACGGGACTTTACGAATTCTCTATGGAGAATCTCAACCATTTGCTTCTCCCTTCAAGAACTTCTGCACCCTTAAACAAAGTGTTTTACCATGGAACTTAACTTCCTGCAACACAAACTTGCGACGCCTCCTTTCAACACCTCAAGGCACCAACCTTCTGTTCTTTTCTTCAACAACTGCGAAGACCCTATCCTTCCTGATCTTTTTACAACTCCAAGTCTTAAAGAAGACTCCTGCACACACTCCTTGCGACGAATCCTTCAATTACTTCAAAGAATTGAATTCCTTTGACTCTACGCACTCCCTGCAGCAGTAGTCCTTCAACAATTTCTCAGGTTCACAAAATTTGAGAATTTACTCGGCCTATGCACACCTTGCACGACTCCTATGCTCAACTTGCACTTCCCTGAGAATGAGAACAACGTTAACCCTCCTGATCTTTTAGA
This sequence comes from Picea engelmannii, assembly GCA_009831015.1. NCBI lineage: Eukaryota > Viridiplantae > Streptophyta > Pinopsida > Pinales > Pinaceae > Picea > Picea engelmannii. The sequence continues at coordinate 434,753 of ML780184.1, read as the reverse complement.
GATAAAACTCTGAACTCTTGTCAACACACTCCTTGCAGACAAGTTCACTGCACTCCTTGCAGGAACTCTTGCTCAGATAGAGAAACAATTGAAACTCATTCCTTACTCTCCCTCAGACTTCAAACATAAAGCATGAAATCATGTACACAGCATATAAAGCAAATGTATAACAGAAAGTAAACATCCATGAGCATAATATTCAACATGCATACACAGAGAACAAATACGACACCATGAATTTGAATCGAAGTTATTTCTATTAATTCAAACCTCTGTACATGCATGTTTTCAACTACAACTCTTTGCTCTCTTCTCTATGCTCTATGCTCATAATAATCTTACAACTATACAATGAGGATGTCTATATCTCGGTTCCCTCTTGCACTCTAAAACTGTCTAATCTAAGCATTAAATTCTATCTACCTACATTCATTACACATAAAGGATCCTATCTACTATGGACGAGAGCGGATTGCTCAAGGTCCTTTTACAATAATACAAGCATGCCTCCACTTAATGACTTCATTAATATTTCAAAACATTTTCAAAAAATGTGCTCAGTGCTTTTCCAGCTGTCTCTTATCTCCACGTTGGCTCACTGCTAGCTATGCTTGTACGCCCTTGCGATGCTCCTGCATCACTCGTGCCATACCATAAATCATGAATAAAAATATATGTCAACAATGAATAGAGAATCATGAACAAAATATCAACCATGTACATCCTGTGCCATATTGTGTGCCAACCATGCACAACACCCATGTACATTAATACCGTACAATGTACCATAAGATATCATCAATGACGTGTATCAATCATATGCCAACTGTGTACCAACCAAATGCCTCTTACCAACATGCCAACCATGTGCCTCAAACAAGTGTCATATCACTTATGATATTCTTGTATCATGAACCAAGTGCCACAATTATGTATCTCAACCATCAAGCATCATAACAAATGTCTCAACTATATCATCCCATACATCATGTACCAAAACAAGTGCATAAACCATGCACCAAACCTCAACAAGATGAACTACGATCAAGATGTGATCTCATACATGTATGCCATATCAACCATAAACCATGTGCCAAACATGTTGCTAGTAGGTGCCTCTAACAATGTACCAAAAGTGTAATAATCATGCATCAACTATAGATCAAGCTATGACTCATCAATGATGTACAATATAACCATCTCATCAACTCGTCAACTACATGTCCCAATATGTAGCTCAACCACATGCCAAATGCATGAACCAAGGTATCCAACAAATATGCCTCCAATAATACATCATAAGATATATCAATGGAACTCAAATATATTCTAGCCATGTGTCATAACAAATCTGCCTCAACCTCCATTCACTACAACAAATACTAAGCATCAAAAAATACATGTACTAGAAGTGTGCCTCAATAGATCAATGGAATCTCTAGCTAACATCATTATGATATATCTCATAACCAAAGAACCCTAACTTCACTGTCACAAACAACATTGTTCCTCAACAAAAAAAATGTCTCAATCCACACTCTAGGGTCAGTTCCATGCATCCAAGATAGTCTTTCAACACTCAAACATATGTCATCATCTTACATACATCAATTATGTATGCCAACATGTAATCATGAAAATCTACAACATACCATGTAAGACCCTGCAACACTGTAACACCCTGTTTCCCCCAGTCTATAAAAATAACTATACTGGCCAAGAACTATGGCAGACTCAAAGATGTGAATGTGTGATTTTGAATGGACCTTAGTATAAAAGGTCGACGAATGTAAATAATGTTATGAATATATATGTTGCAGGACTGTTGGGAGGGGGATGTGCTGAAAAGAGACCAGGATGGCTGATGAAAGGTGGTGGAAGGAAATTGGAATGGTGGCGTTAACTTCCATCGAAACCAATACCGTATTTGGTCTTCACTGGCCCAAATATCAAGAGCGGCTTGTTGGCCCCGAAATGAATTACTCGTCATATTGGTAGGTCAAGAGGCTCCTCATGAGTTAATGAGGGATGGGGGTGAACCGCCCATCTATGGAAGCCTCAGACCTGACCAGCACGGGGAAGTTCATGCCACATGCAACCTCGCCGGAAAATAAAAGGCAGGAAAAAGGTGTGGAGGGGGTCAGTCGCGAGAGAGATCGCAAGAGGGGAGAAATCGGAAGGACTCTCGAAAAATATATAGAGTGATGGATAAGCAGGGAAGAAGGAGAGTAACCATCATTCTCGACTTCTGACGAATAGAGACTCAGTCTCATAGCATCGTGGTCTAAGCTCGGGGGTGGCTAGTGGTAAATCCATTCGGAATCGCTGAGCCTACAGTTGGGTGGAAACAAGCACCCCTCTCATCAGTTGCATCAAACCTGGTGTTTTTCCGATAAGTGTTATATCTCGTATCTTGAAATTAATATTTTGACATGTATGTTCATGGTTTGTGCAATTATGAATGGTTTCAGTATAAGGCTGTCTGTATGGTGTTTTAACCAGATATGGTGGCTATATGCTTATATTGGAAAGACCACCTATGGCTTACGTGTATATATATATATATATATATATATATATATATATGGAACGGATTCAGTTTTCAAGTCTGTTCTTGGGAAATTTATTCCCTTATTTGTCTCAAGTAATGCCCTGGATAGATCTCCCCACAGGGACACCCTTTTTGAAAGTTTATCCATGGATCTGCAGGAGGATTTTATGGCGTAAGTCTTAAAACCCTGCACGAGAGAGAATGGTCCTCTTAGATTTCGACATTTCGGTATTTCGGCACCCGGGATACCTAAGGGTGAATTCCCTTGTATTCACAAGTCCCGAAGTCCCGACATACGAAATCCCGAAATGATAGCGTGTAGCTAAATCCTGATATTTCGATATTTCGGCATTCGGAATACCCAAGGGCAAATTCCCTTGTATTCACAAGTCGCAAAGTCCCAACATACGAAATCCCAAAATGATAGCATGTAGCTAAATCCTGATATTTTGGTATTTCGTCATCGGAATACCCAAGGGAGAATTCCCTTGTACTCACAAGTCCCGAAGTCCCGACACACAAAATCCCGAAATAGTGGAGCTTGTTTAGAGTTGGTGTTTCAGAGTTTCGGCTCCCAAGAAACCCAGGTGCGAGACCTCCTGTTGTCGCACATCCCAAAATCCCAATGGAGGAAACCATAGAGGAGCATGCTTAGAGTTGGTGTTTCAGAGTTTAGGCTCCCGGGAAATCCAAGTGCAAGACCTCCTGTCGTCGCATATCCCAAAATCCCGATGGTGGAAATCCCGAAACATTGAAGTATGTTTAGAGTTTGGTGTTTCAGAGTTTCGGCTCCCTGGAAACCCAGGTGCGAGACCTCCTATCGTCACATATCCCAAAGTCCCAATGGAGGAAACCTTGAAATAGTGGAGCCTATTTAGATTTTGGTGTTTCGGAGTTTCATCTCCCGCGAAACCCAGGTACGAGACCTCCTATTGTCGCATATCCTGAAATCCTGATGGAGGAAACCCCGAAATAGTGGAGCCTATTTAGAATTTGGTGTTTTGGAGTTTTGGCTCCCAGGAAACCCAGGTGCGAGACCTCCTGTCATTGCACATCCCAAAATCCCGATGGAGGAAACCCCAAAATAGTGGAGCCTGTTTAGAGTTTGGTGTTTCGAAGTTTCGGCTCCCGGGAAACGTAGGTGCGAGACCTTCTATCGTCACACATCCCGAAATCCTGATGGAGGAAATCCCAAAACAATGGAGTATGTTTAGAGTTTGGTGTTTTGAAGTTTCGGCTCCCGGGAAACCCAGGTGCGAGACCTCCAATCGTCGCACATCCCGAAATCCTGATGGAGGAAACCTTAAAGGGTAGAGTACCAAACTTATTCCGGGTTGATGTTAATCTCGATAAGTGGTTAGGTCCATTTTGGGTTTCGACCCTTCGAAAGTAAAGAGAGCAAGGGATAGCTTGCCTCACGACTCCTCGTATCGCGATAGCAAAAGTGCCTTCTCGGTAAGGACTATAGGCATAGCCATGGTCATATGAGGGACTTTAAAGGGAAAGGAGGGTCTGCGCTAGGCTCCTTAGGATCTCGGGGAGTGTTGTCCCTCGAGAATAAGGAAAGAAAGTCAAAAATGTTTCTAGCCCATGGTGGGTGTGTGACAAATTGGTATCAGAGCATGGTTACAACACTTGGACTGCTTGGACTCATGAACAAGTTGCACAGGAGCTCCGTTCGAAACACTCCTAAAAGGAGTAACACCATGTCTTAACCTTCTTAATCAAAAGTCGAATTTAAGAATGAAAACTCCTTTTGTGTGTGTGTGCATGTGAAAAATATGAATTATGTACTAGTTATAAATTGATATAAATATTGACTAACAACCAACGTTTTTTCTTTTGCACACAAAGCGGAAGATCAACCGCGGGAAATTGCAGACGTAGAGAATGGTGACTCACCATGAATTGGGGGAGGGCTCCCACAATAGAGACGAAGAGTCTGACGAAAGGAGGGCGATAGGGACCCCCCCAGATCTAGCCGAGACTATGAGGAGCCTCATGGTCGAATTACAAAGCTACAAGGCTAACAATGAGAGGATGATGAAAGAACAAGAGAAGCAAACATAAATTAACGCAATTTTACTGCAGAGTTTATTCGACCTACAAAGACAACTGCAACATGAACCTGAGGTACAGAAACATGGTCGTATTAGTGGCCACACTAAGAGGAGCACCTCGAAAAAGGTCCATCCCAGAGGTAAAGGACCAGCGGCGGATGACTCCTCTGGGAAGGAAGCTGGCGGTTCGGAGGGCTCTTCTAGCAGCAGAACTAGTTCTTATTCCTGAAGAAGACAGAAGAAGCGAAATCTTTCCAAGGGTCATAAATTCGAAGAATTCAAGAAGGCCAAACCACCCTCCTTCGACGATGAAATAAAGAAGGGAGAGGAAGCAGAGGCCTGGCTGCTTGGACTAAAGAAGTATTTTAGAGTCCATGACTTCTCAGAAAATTTGAAGTCCCAAGTGGCCACCTTCAACTTGAATGGAAAGGCTTCCATTTGGTTGGAAGACCTTAAGAATGTGAAAGGGGTTCGCGAAGAGGAGCTGTCATGGGAACGGTTTGAGAAATACTTCCGGAAGAAGTATCTGTCGGAAAAATATTTCGACGAAAAGACCAAAGAATTCTATGAACTCAAACTGGGGCAAATCACTATAGAAGAATATGTCAGTAGATTCCTCGAGTTGTTGAGGTATGTACCTTATATAAAGGTAGAAATGGCCAAGGTTCAACGTTTCATTAGCGGACTACCTAAGGACTATCAAAACAAAATTGAATTCGATGAGCCAAAGACCCTAGAAGGCACTATCCAAAAGGCAAGATATTGTCATGAACAATTTGGACATCGGAGAGAACCTCATGAAGGCTGGAAACCGAAGGATAGTTCGGGATTTCAGAGAAAGGGGATTAAATCCCCAAGATTTAAGAACTATAGGAAGAAATCAAGGATGAGCTTCCCAGCCGAGAGTGTACACTAGCAGAACTTTCCTTCCTTGGGCGGAAATAAAACTTCTGGATCTGTACCAGTGAAGGATGATAACCCAAAGAGAGAACTGTTGAAATGTTGGGGTTGCGGAGAAGAACATCTACTTAGAAACTGTCCACACTGACAATAGAATAGTCAGAGAATTTACAGCATCCAGGAAGCTACCACCATCAATGATGTGGCCAGAAGTGTGCCACAAATTTATGCAGCCTTGGATAATAACCAAGCCGACCACCAAGCTTCAATGGTGGAAATAGAAGGTATGATTTCCAACCATCTAGTGTCTATTCTAATTGACCCTGGTTCAAACTTGAGTTATATAGCCCCTAAGACTGTTGATAGGTGTAAACTACAGTCACATAAACCTACCAAACCATGGTTGGTACAGTTAGCCACTGGCACCAAAAGAAGGGTAGCAGAGGTCATACCAGCCTACCATTTAATGTTGGGTGAATTCCCCACCCAAGAAACCCTTAACATATTACCCCTGGGATCGTGTGATCTGTTGATTGGTATGGACTAGCTAGCCGCCCATAAAGCCAGATTGGACTGATACCATAAAACCTTAGAATGTGTAAGTAAAGAAGGAAAAAGGATAACCCTTCAAGGGATCTGAAAACCTGTCTCAGTGAGAAAAATATCAGCTCTACAAATGAGAAGGTATTGTCGAAAATGATGTCCCTTATATGAAATACAGGTGTTGAAAACAATGGGAGGTGACAAACCAAGCCTCGAAGACCACCCTACCCTGAGAGAATACAAAGATGTATTTCCGGAAGAGGTACCAGGTCTACCTCCGAGAAGGGACATTGACTTCTTGATAGAACTTGCACCAGGAGCAGAGCCGGTGTCTAAGACACCCTACTAGATGAGCACACCTGAACTAGTTGAATTCAAATTGTAATTGAGATAAATGATGGATAAGGGCTATATCTGGCCCAGCGTGTCTCCATGGGGAGCACCAGTCCTATTTGTGAAAAAGAAGGATGGTACCCTTAGACTGTGTATAGATTATAGACAACTCAATAAGGTAACCATAAAGAACAAGTACCCCTTGCCCATGATCGATGACCTGTTTGATCAATTGGGGGGTGTGTCCATTTTCTCAAAGATTGACTTGAGGTCAGGATACCATCAAGTCCGAATCAAGGGTGAAGACATCCATAAAACTGCCTTCCGTACGAGGTATGGTCACTATGAGTTTGTGGTAGTGCCATTTGGGTTAACCAATGCCCCTGCCACTTTCATGTGCTTGATGAAGAATGTACTCAGTAAATTCCTAGACAAATTTGTGTTGTTTTTATCGACGACATATTAATTTACTCCAAGAATGGAGAAGAGCATGAAGAACATCTTAGACTTGTGTTGCAAGTGCTAAGAGAAAATCAACTCTATGCCAAATTCAACAAATGTGAATTCTTCCAGAAGCAAATACATTACTTAGGCCATGTCCTATCTGAATAAGGAGTAGCAGTAGACCCTGACAAAATCAGGTCTATCATGGAATGGCCTACCCCAAAGGACATTTTGGATATCAGATCCTTTATGGGATTAATAGGATACTATAGGAGATTTATAAAAGGATTCTCCAAGATTGGTTGTCCAATCACTGCCCTCCATAAGAAGGGGACATAATTCACATGGACACAAAAATGTGAAGAAAGATTTCAAACCCTGAAACATCTACTGACCCACACACCTGTGTTGAAGATCGTCGATCCTGAAGCCGACTTCCTTGTGTGCATAGATGCCTGTAAGGAAGGGCTCGGAGGAGTCCTTATGCAAGGAGGAAGTGTGGTCTGCTATGAATCTCGAAAATTGAATGAGCACGAAGTCAACTATGTGACCCGTGATCTAGAGCTGGCTGCCATAGTGCACGCCTTGAAAATGTGGAGGCATTACCTCCTAGGAAGAAAATTTGTACTTATGACAGACCACTTTGGATTGCGATATCTGTTTGACCAACCGAAGCTCAATGCCAGACAAGCTAGGTGGATGGCCCTCCTCAGCGAGTTTGATTTTGAAATCAAACATATTAAGGGAAGGGAAAATAGGGTGGTTGATGCCCTTAGCAGGAGCATGAAGACAATTCACCTGGCCGCGGTGAGAAACTGCGAGACGGATGTCAAGGAAAGAGTTAGAAATGGACAAGAGACAGACACATTCTTCCAGACCGTGACCTCATACTTGTATCAAGAACCCACAGAGATAAAGTATGGAAGCTACCAGATGATGGAAGGAGGTTTGCTCACTTACTGAAGCAGATTGTATATCCCAGATTGTGACGAATTGAAGAGGTTCATACTGGATGAACTACATAAAAGACCCTATTCTGGTCATCCAGGATACCAGAAAATGATCACGACCACTAGGAAACAATTCTACTGGCCTGGGTTGAAGAAAGACATAGCCAAGTACCTAGCCAAATGCATAGAATGCCAACAGGTAAAAGCAGAACACCGACACCCAACAGGATTATTACAACCTCTGCCAATCGCGAAATGGAAATGGGAAACCATCTCCATGGATTTCATCACCAGATTACCAACCTCGACCAAACAGAATGACGCCATCATGGTAGTGGTGGATAAATTGAGCAAGTCCGCTCATTTTATCCCCGTCAAGTCAACTTGTAAGGCAATAGACATCACCAACGTATTCATGAAGGAGATATTCAAACTGCATGGTATGCCGAAAGAGATCGTGTCTGACAGAGACAAGAAATTTACTTCCAACTTTTGGAGATCACGGATGGCTGGTTTGGAGACCAAGTTACTATTTAGCACAGCCTATCACCCTCAAACTGATGGACAGATGGAAAGAGTGAACCAAATACTAGAAGACATGCTAAGAATGCATGTAATGCATCAACCCAAGAAGTGGGAAGATTACCTGCCACTGGTGGAATTCGCCTACAACAACGACTACCAAGAATCCTTAAAGATGAGTCCCTTCGAAGTCCTCTATGGTAGGCCGTGCAACACTCCTGTTAGTTGGAGTAATCCCGTAAACATAATTTCTTTTGGACCCGACATGTTGAAAGAAATGGAACAACAAGTGACTCAGATAAAACAAAACCTGAAGGTCGCTCAGAATCGACAGAAAAGTTACGCCGACCAAAAGAGAACCCCAAGAGAATTCAAGATGGGAGACCATGTATATCTCAAAGTTAGGCCCAGGAAGAGTTCCCCAAAAATGGGAGCTTGTGCCAAATTGGCACCTCGGTATTGTGGACCCTTTGAGGTTCTAGATAGAGTGGGACCTGTAGCCTATAGGCTAGCACTTCCTCCCACAGTAAAAGCACATAATGTTTTCCATGTTTCATTATTGAAGAAATATGTACATGATTCTAATCATATAATTGACTGGTATGTGATCCAGGTGGAACCGGAGGGAGAATTCCTACCAGAACCTCACTGCATACTGGACAGAAAGGAAACCCCACTCCGGAACCAAACCATTGCACAGTTCAAGGTGCAGTGGAGACATTTTGGCCCAGATGAGGCTACATGGGAAATGGAGGATGCCATGAAACAAGCATACCTGATTTTGTTTACCTATGTACATGCATGTCAAATTGATAGATAGAACATCGAGGATGATGTTCCTTTAAGGGGGAGGGAATTGTAACACCCTGTTTCCCCCAATCTATAAAAATAACTATACTGGCCAAGAACTATGGCAGACTAAAAGATGTGAATGTGTGATTTTGAATGGACCTTAGTATAAAAGGTCGACAAATGTAAATAATGTTATGAATATATATGTTGCAGGACTGCTGGGAGGGGGATGTGCTGAAAAGAGACCATAATGGCTGATGAAATGTGGTGGAAGGCACCTATAATGGTGGTGTTAACTTCCACCGAAACCAATACCGTATTGGGTCTTCACTGGCCCGAAGATCAAGAGCGGCTCACTGGCCCCGAAATGAATTACTCACCAGATTGGTAGGTGAAGAGGCTCCTCATGAGTTAATGAGGGATGGGGGTGAACCGCCCATTTGTGGAAGCCTCAGACCTGACCACCACGGGGAATTTCCTGCCACACGCAACCTCGCCAGAAAAGAAAAGGCAGGAAAGAGGTGTGGAGGGGGTTAGTCGCGAGAGAGATCGCAAGAGGGGATAAATTGGAAGGACTCTAGAAAAATATACAGAGTGATGGATAAATAGAGAAGAAGGAGAGTAACCTTCGTTCTCGACTTCTGACGAACAGAGACTCAGTCTTATAGCATCGTGGTCTAAGCTTGGGGGTGGCTAGTGGTAAATCCATTTGGAATCGCTAAGCCTACGATTGGGTGGAAACGAGCACCTCTCTTAGCAGTTGCATCAAACCTAGTGTTTTTCCGATAAGTGTTATATCTCGTATCTTGAAATTAATATTTTGACATGTATGTTCATGGTTTGTGCAATTATGAATGGTTTCAGTATAAGACTGTCTGTATGGTGTTTTGACCAGATATGGTGGCTGTATGCTTATATTGGAAAGACCACCTATGGATTACATAAATATACATACATACATACATACATACATACATACATACATACATACATACATACATACATACATACATACATACATACATACATACATACATACATACATACATACATATATATAT
>ML780184.1:395552-406462 GCA_009831015.1 Picea engelmannii | reverse complement strand
CAGGCACTCCAGAAACAAAGTACATATTTGAAGGCCTCGTGGAGAACCAAACTCAGGTTAGAGACATAAGCTAGGAGAAGCAAGGGGAGAAGGATACCAGAAGGAAGGAGGAAAATAAGGCAATGGAGAATCAACCAACTCAGGACACCGCCAATAACTAAAATGGATCGACAGGAGATCAAAATCATGATGTAAACACCCCAATACAGGAAGGGAATGGATATTCAAAAATGACACCCAGTGAGGTCGAAATGGAGGATCCAGATCTTTGTGACATCGTGTAAAGGGAAGGCATTGACCTTCCGAATATTTTGGACCAATAGAAAAAAACAAATATGGAAACCATCCCTCCAGACCAACTGGATCGATTTCAGTATCTCTTCCTAATGAGAGAGGAGGAAAGGTCCAGAGGAATCAAACACATGTATGGAGAGATAGGCAACCTAGGTATCAAATCTAGGGACAACCAACAACCTCAGTCACCAAAGCAATCTAAGAGAAAGAAGGGTAGAAAATCCAACAATGTTGTGCTGCAAGAACTGGGAGCGCTTCTGATAAACTTCGGTAAGATCAAAACGTTGTTCCCTACCTCCCCTCCACCTAGTTTAAAATGAATATTATCACTTAGAATATAAGAGACTTGAACAACCCTAGGAAACAAAAAAATTCTCAAAAATAAGTTAAAAATGGAAAAACTAGATATTTGTTTTATACAGGAAACTAAATGTACAACAAAGAAGTTGTTACAAATAGGTAGGAAAAGTTGTAATACTTACATTTTTTTAGATATTGATAGTCAAAACTTTGTCGGGGGCATTCTCACCTTATGGAACCCACAAAAATTTGACCTGATCTCGAAAGAAGCTATAAGTTATTATTTATCAGCGGATTTGCAAGTTATAGGGACTCCAGACAAGGTCATGTTCACTAATGTGTATGGCCCCCAACTCTTGGATGATAAGAAAATAATGATGATAGCCTTAGAAAACCTTATATATCGAAATATGAATTCTCACTAGATTTTAGCAGGATATTTCAACATAATTGTTACCTTGGCTGAGAAGAAAGGGGGAGTTAGAATATTGGATAGAGATGTTGAGGCATTCTCAAACTTTATAGAAAAAACAAACCTAGTAGACATCAAAACTAGTAATGGAATTTTTACTTGGAATAATAAGAGAACCTTGCATAACTAGGTAAAATCGAGATTAGATAGATTTTTAATCTCAGAATCTATTTTAATGCAAGGTATTGACATGGAGGGAAACATCCTTCCATGGGGGGGCTCAGATCATTGGCTAGTTCTATTAGAGGAAAACTTCCAAGGGACCCCAAAAAATAGGCCTTTCTGATTTGAGAGTTTTTGGACGAAGCACCCAACTTTCAAGGAGAATATCAAGCTATGGTGGAAAAAGGACATCCAAGAACAAGGGACAAAAATGTTTAGAATTCAAGGCATATCGAAACATGTAAAGAAAAAATTAAAACAATGGAATCAAGAAGTCTTTGGGGACTTTGGTCAATAAAAAAAAGATTTAGAAGAAAAGATGGGCCAACTTAAGGAATTATGCATTCAATAAGGCTACAATGAGGAGAGGAAAGAGGAGAGGAAAGTGGAGGAGAAACAACTTCATCATGAATGGGATAAAATATGTAAGCAAGAGGAAATACTATGGATGCAAAAATCCAGAGTTCAGTGGTTAAAGGAAGGGGAGAAAAACACAAAGTTCTTCCACAAGTCAACAATAACACATAGGACTCATAATAGAATCTTGAAAATATGATACCATGAAGGCATAGATCGAGAATCTCACCATGAAATTGAAAATTCTCTCATTCACCACTTTTAGGATATAGATATATAACCCAACATAGATCGATTGGAGGCTATACAAAGAATTTTGAGGCATATTCTTAGATTCATTATAGAGGAACATAATAAAAATTTAAGAAAACCAATCTCACCAGAGGAGGTTGACCAACTTGTTCAAGAGATGCCAAATGGAAAGGCCCTAGGACCTAATGGCTTCACAATGGACTTGTTCAAAGCCTACTGGGATGTGGTAAAAGAAAATATATATGGTATTGTGGAGGATTCAAGATTATATTCTTATATCCTTAAATATCTAAATTCAACTTTCATCACCTTGATCCCCAAAGAAAATGAATCTAGAACTGCGGATCGATTCAGACCGACAACTCTCTGCAATGTGGTGTAAAATATAATCTCCAAGGTTATTGAAAAAAAATTGAAACCCCTCCTATCCATTCTGATCTCAAAGGAATAGTCAAGCTTCATGGAAGGCATGAAAATCTTAGACAACGTTATTCAAGCTCATGAAATAATCCACTCCTTGAAAAGTAGGAAAAAATAAGGCATGATAATGCAACTAGAGTTTTCCAAAGCATATGATAAATTAAGATGGCATTATATGGAAAAAACCATGGAGGCCTATAGATTTGATAATCATTGGATAAAATGGGTAATGATTATGGTGTCCACGACTAGATTCTCAATTCTGGTTAATGGGGCCCCTGCAAAACCTTTCTACCCTTCCAAGGGTCTTCGACAAGGAGATCCCTTATCCCATTTCCTGTTCATACTCATGATGGAATGTTTGAGTAGATCTATCAAAGTTGCAACAACAGAAGGAACTATAAAAGGTATTCGTCTGCATGAAGTCAACCCCACAACCACACATCAAAAAATTGTTAATGACACTATGCTACATGGAATTCCAACCGTCAAAGAGGAAATAACTTACAAGAAAATCTTATTTGACTTTGGAGAAGCTTTTGGAACATAAATAAATCACTCCAAGTCCATGATTTTCTTTTTTAACACAAACATTGTTGTCCAAAGGAACCTCTCCAACATCTTGGGTTTTGAGTGGAAGACCCTTCCTACCAAGTATTTGGGCGTGCCTATAACAGATCATGTAGGTAAGAAATCAACCTGAGAAAGTATTATAAAAAAACTGCAAAATAGAGTTAAAATATGGACCTACCGAGCCCTAAACTTTGCACGCCGACTAGTTCTCACTAAGGTAGTTTTGCAAGAAATTCCAACGTATTTACTGTCAGTTTTTCCAGCTCCAACATGGATTTTACAAAGAATCAAAACAAACAGAGGAACTTCTTATGGAGAGGTGCAGAGGACAAGAAGAAATGGGCTCTAGTGGCATGAGAAAAACCATGTTTTCCAAAAAGCAAATGTGGTCTAGGTTTGCAAGACCCACAAATAACAAACGAGGCTTATGGAGAAAAGTTTTGGTGGAGATGGATCAAAGACATCTCAACCCCATGGGAAAACCTGTGGAAAGAGAAATATTCCCCCGAAAGTATCCCTCAGGACCTTATACATTTCACACATGCATGGAGAGGGTTTGACCATATGGAATTTGGCTTGGAGAAATAAAAAGTGGGTGGAGGATCATAGTTTTTGAGAAATTAGAAATGGCCAAACAAATTGATTTTGGGAGTACACATGGCACCAGGAACTGTTAGCACACATTATTGATCGGGGGGTGTTTTCCCTAGGAAGTGGCATTCTAGTGAAGAAAAAATGAAAGAAGAGGGCTCAAAAAACCCATCAAATGTTTTTATCCTAAGTCAGGAGATGATATGACATTTTGGCGCCCACACAGTCCCAGTCATCTCGTCAGCTCCCTATCATCAGCATCCACGTCTTCCTGCAAAGTCCTCCATGCAAGCGTCCAACAAAGCTCCAAATGGTGAATTTCAGAGTGCGACCCATCCTAATCCTGATGTAGACAAATCATGAAAGTGGGGCGGCAGTTGAGACCTCATCTCACCCCATAAATGGAAAACATGTAGAGAGCGGCCGTAAAGGCAGACTGTCAATTATGGACAGATTTTCCTGTAAAGCACATAACTATTCCTGGCTCACATCTGACAGAGGAGGCACCGACTAAAAGCATTAATGCGGTGGTCCGATCACACTCCTAGTGGTTGCAGAAATTCTGAGTATATGTATGCAATTTTGATATTTTTTTATGGTCGATGGCTGAGCTAGGCTCCCGTATTGTAGTGTTTTAATGAAGCTTTGGTTCTTTGGTTATGTAACTTGATTTGAGACTTCTTGTTTAATGAAAGTAAGCTTCTATTTTCATCTTATTTGCGTATGATACTGAATGTTCATGATTGAAGGATTCACATTGATTGTGATGATTGTGTTGTAATGGATGTTTGATTGCAGTGAAATTATAGCATTTTCAGTTTCCTGAAACTTCAAATTCAAGAGGATCTTGTTTTCAGAGTTTTTCCTTCTTAGGCTGCTGGAAGACCTGATGTCCAGAGAATACCTTTACATCTTCTCCTCAATTTATTCCTCCTACTTACCCTTACTACAACTTATTGGATGGCGTTGATCAATACCTCATTTTCTTGTGCATATTGCACCCATTTTTTGAGTTACAATGATATTCTCTTGAGTCTGCCCCATTTGACCTCTTTAAATCCATTAGTCGTGACATATAACCCGATGGGTACTGAGATTACCTCTGCTGCAATCCAGAGGTGACTTCTGGTGATAACATTTTTGGCGTCGCTGCCAGGGAAAAAATTGAAGAAAATTCCCTCGGTAAGAATGACAATGAGCTATTGATTCTTAATGTGCATCAGACATCGGTACCATTGAAGATTGCAGCCTGCACCTGGCGACTGCACTGTCTAGCGACTCTACTGTTTCGACTCCACTATTTCAGTTCTGGCTCCTAAAGGCAGACACACGAGGTCCACTTCACTGCTGCCACTAGAAATGTCTGAAGCTGACCCAGAGGAAATTATCAGAAAGGGAAAGAACGGTCAAAAAGGTACCTCCATAGTTGTACCAAGTTTTTATGATAATTTTCATAATCCCTCTTTACAAACTCCAGTAAATTTTTATGATTCTCCTATTATACAAACTTCTGGAGTTTCAAGAAATTTAAATTTTGGGAGTTTTCTTGTCGATTTCTCCCCTCCTATTCTTGGTTTGGAAGGAGAGAGATTTGACACCCCTTTCTTCCCCAAAGTTGTGAAGTGGAAGGAGAGAGCTTTGACCTTAGAAGAATTTCCTATTCCTCCTCCTATTATATTTGTTGTAGTTACAGAAGGGAAACCTCTGTTACCTATAGCCCCTCATATTTATCTCCTAATGCTCATCCTTTTCCTTTTTCTCCCAGAAGCACAGCCCCAGTCTCTCCTGTCTGAAATCCATATCCTCCTAGTTCTCCTCCTATTCACACTCCAATGGTAGGATCTAATCCCCCCAGAACTAGGATGGAAGCTATACTAGCTACTAGGTATGCCCCTCTTGTTTTTACTCAACCTCTAAATGCCCTCCCAGTGGATGGATACCTTAAGCAGTTTCCCAATTTCATAGATGAGGGACACATAATCGCAGAGGAACACCTTGAAGCCTTTTATAGTTTTACATATTGTCATGTCATCATGGATGCAAATGTATGGATGAGGAGTTTTGTTCATAGCCTGGAGGGCGAGGCTAGGAAGTGTCTTAGGGCCTTACCTTCTGGATCTATCAATGGGATTGAAGCCCTAGATGAAGCCTTCTTAAAGAATTGGGGGGATAGAAAGGATTTCCTTTACTATATTACAAAGTTTGGATCACTGAAGAAAAAGGAAGGGGAATCTATTTTTGACTTCTCAAAGAGACTTAATAAAATGTATAGCAAAATTCCCACTGAGGTTAAGCCTACAAAAACCTCTGCAAAGATTACTTATTCTAGTTCTTTTTACCTTGATTTATGCCTCCTATTAAGAGAAAGGAGAGCTTCCTCCTTGGATCATATGCAAGATGCATCCATTGAATTAGAATCCAATATTATGGCAGTTGATGAGCTTAGGAGTAAGGCTGACAGGGACAGAAGAAGGGGAAGGTCTGAAACTTCAACCTCTTTCTCTGTTGCCCACCCTCAAGATCATGAGCTTATCAAATTAGTAAAATATTTTTTTGCTGATATGGAGAAGGTAAAACTTGAAGCAAGACAGGCCTATAGAAGTACTCAAAACACTGATAACAGAGGTACTGTAGTGTCCCCAAGGCCGAGCCCCGTTGCAAATCATGATATATGAAATGAATTGTAAACATGTTCTATAGGCTGGTGAGCCAAGTTTTGTATAAGCCGGTAGGCTTATGTGTTTGTTAGGCCAGGAAGCCTAAGTGTTCCATGCAGTTCCAGGGGTGACAAGTGTCCACCCTGACGCATGCAAATAAAATGGACGAGGTAAGCCGTGGGGGGGAGCACTTGCATTCCATTCGACCTGACTGCCCTGAGCAGGAGTCGTATGAGCCAGTCTGCAAAAGACTTCGTGTATGTCTGTTACAGAGAGGAAGCCTGTGTTAGGTGCTGAAGAATGCGTGTTTACCCTTGTTCAGAGCCCTGGAGTCTGTCTGTGAGAGAAAACCAGTGTGTGCATTCCTCGAACGAAATGTCCATGTCAATTTCGAGGAAGAGTCTCTGTTTGCCCAGGAAAAGTTGAGCGAGCTTGTGCGTGGAGCCCTGTTCTGAAATCTTGACCGTGAGAACATCCTGTGATTGCTGAACCGGTTCTTGGGAAGCCTGTGTCTATTTTCCCTGTGTTTGTTGTGGCACGCAGTTCTGGACTGCGTGAGGCTTGTTGGCCTGTGAGAAACTCTTTCCAGGTGAAAGAGTTTGTTGGGAAGTGGTTTCTTCCAGAGAGTGCCCAACACCAGCTATGGGCTCTGAGACTTCCTGATCTGGCCTGTTTCCGAGACCCAGAGAGGGAGGTTATCACCGATGGACTATGTGTGTGAAGGTGTATACTCCCGGGTGGAATAGGCATGTGGGGAATGAGAGTTTGGCAGTAGTGGGTGTAAGATGGAATTTCTGGGAAGAATCCTTCCAGATATTCCTGTGCTGTTTTCCCTGTAACCTCAGCCTAGCCTAGGATTCCATGCCTTGGGGTGGAGCTCAGTCCCAGCTCGGGGGTGACCCACTGTTGAGTTGAGGAGAAGTGCGGTCTACGGCTGGGAGGTTCATGGAAGGCCTGCATTTGGTTGGTGGATTTCTCCACTGTTACAAGATAAGTATCTAATTATGTTCTTATCACATTTCCACATGATTGTGCTGTATATATTATCATAATTCCGCTGTGTATATGAATTATTATGGAATGTTATGGATTGTTTAATCGTAGCAGTAAAATTATATGTTTTTACTCCGAGTTAAATGTATTTCTTTACTTAAATACATGTGGAGGATATATTGGACTGTATGTGTTATGTAAATCCAACGCAAGTGTGTACAAATTGTTACATGGTGTGCTAAAAGCCTTGGTAAGCAAAAAGGTACACTACAAATTGGTATCAGAGCGTTTATAAGCCCAGAATTTTGAAAAGGGTATGTTACAAATTGGTATCAGAGCCAAGGTTTCGACACTGAGCCTAGATGGGCCAGTGGAGCAGTCTTTGGACCAAGAATGCGAGGGGAAATTGGGTCTGGAAGGCCAATTTCGGACCCTGGTTTGCTCCAAAGTGTCAAGGAGTTGCTAGACGAGTTTTTTAAGCTCAGGAGGTATAGCGGCGTTATGAGACTGCAGCCAGTGTGGCATAAGTCCATAGGGAGAGAGGAATCCACACTAGAAGTGTGTGGGAGCATAGGAGAGAGTCTGCAAGTAGAGAGCAGAGGAGAGAAGGAGCTGAGACTCTGTTAAAGTCTGAGCTCAGGAACACCTTTGTAAAGAGGCATTTTATTAATACAAACAAAAGGAGTTTTACCTGCATGTATTTCTGTGTTGAATGAATGTCTTGGTGTGTTCTATTTTATGCTGTGAATTTATGCTGTAGATGTAGTTGTGCATTTGCAGGAGTTGATTTGGTTTCAGGCTTGAGAGGTCTTTGAGGCTTCATACCAGGAGGGTGTGACAGAACATTGCGGGTTCTGATAGCCATGCATAGAAGTTGCATATCTGAACTCTGTGGATTCAGACAAAGACGTGCCAGGTGGGCACATAGCTGAAATCAACAACTCAAAGGGAGAAGACCTTGAGGTTGCTGAACACCTCAGGAGGGAAGGCTGCGTATGAGAAACACAGTTGCAGACAGAATCTCTAAGGAGTTCTGTGAAGCTCTACCAAGTGGGCATTGAGCATATGCACAGTGGTGCATTGGGAAGAACTCTGTTGTGAGTTCTTAAGAAGTTAGAATCACTGAGGATTCTTGACTCTCTGCCAAGTGGGCATTGAGCATATGCACAGTGGTGCTGAGGAAGAACTCTGCTGTGAGTTCAAGAAGAACCAGAATCACTAGGGGATTCTGAGAGCTCTGCCAAGTGGGCATTGAGCAGGTGCAAGGAGTGCACAGAGTACAGAACTGCTGAACGTTCTGTGAAAAGATACTCTGCCAGGTGGGAATTGAGACATTGTATAGACAGGCACAGTAAGAGAAGAGAACTCTTTGAGTTCTGGAACTTAGAGGAAGAATCCACTGAAGGATCTTCACAGGGTCGCTGAACACCCTGAAGGCTCAGCAGGAGGTTGCTTGAGCAGGAGGACAGCCAAGAGGGCATCAAATTCTCCATCTGTGGGAGAAAGGAAAGAAAAAGAACTGAGTTTCTATGGAGTTTGAAGCTACAGGAAAGCTCAGGACGGATAGCACCTCTGTGTGCATGTGAAGACTCTTCAGAGGCACAGAAGTCAAAGAATCCCTTGGGGATTCAAGGATAAGCTCAGGAGGAACAACGTCATTGAGAGCGCAGGCGAGGACTCAAATTCGTGGAGCTCGCAGAGGAGAAACAAGCAAAGGTCGAGACCTTTGAGGACTTGGAATTCTTCCAAGGTCGAGAAGAAAGAGTGCAAGCTCAAGAGGGAGCACAGCAGCCGTCAGATCGGCGACAGAAGGAGATCTGGACCGTTGGTTTTCACGTACAGGGAGCAGCAGGAGGAGTGCAAGAACAGGAAGAAATGATTTGCACCGTCAGATCTAGAGCGAAGAACTCGTCAGCCATTGGAATGGGTGAAGATTCTCGGAGTTTAGTCTCTGGAGTGTGCGCATAGGAAGAACGGAACTGGACCGTTGGATCTTGATCCAGAGACCCGACAGCCATCGGATCTGTCGAGAGTTGCATGGGGGTTAAAGCCTTCGTGAACAGCAGAGACAAAGTCCCGACGAGAGGCGTGGCCATCAGGATATCGACATTCGTGAAATCAGGAGTCACGATGACATGAGATCGAAAATTTTCATGGTGAAAATTCCGGAATCGATCGGAGCCGTC
Source organism: Picea engelmannii (assembly GCA_009831015.1). Taxonomy (NCBI): domain Eukaryota; kingdom Viridiplantae; phylum Streptophyta; class Pinopsida; order Pinales; family Pinaceae; genus Picea; species Picea engelmannii. The sequence goes on along the minus strand of ML780184.1, from coordinate 397,205 downwards.
CATCAGTTGAGACACGTGGCGGAGATCGAGAGACCCGTCGGTATATCGGCTACCGGGGTTTTGAGTTGACAGAGGATTTCTGTCATCAGGGCATCGACAATCCCGAAATAGCGAGGTTGGATCAGGGTCGTCCATCTGTTGGGAACACGTGGCAGAGATCCAGACCATCGAGGGAAGTCCCAAAAGGAGAGAGTCCATCGGCACATCAGGATTCGGCAGATTGCGAATCCTGAGGACAAGACTTCCGGAACAATAGAAGTCGTGAAATCGTGAGAGGCAATCAGGACTGTCCATCTTGAGGGGATGCATGGTGAGATCTAAGATCTCAATAAAGTCCCGAAAAGGGAAGACTCCATCGGAGTTTCGGGACTCGACAAATTGGGAGTTCTGTGGACAAGAGATCGGGAATTTCCATGGGAAAATTTCCCAGAAATGATCTGAGTCGTTCGTCAGTTGGGACACGTGGGCAAGATCGGGAGCCCATCGGCATATCGGAGATTTGGAAAGCAAGAGTCCGAGGCCCTTTTGAGTCACGAAACAGGCAAAGGATTTTAGCCGTGGATCTGAGAAAGGACGTGTGTCGCGTGATTATCCCAACCGGGAAATTGGCCATCGAGACTCACATAAGGGAGCAGTTTGACTTGGAATTGGGCAAAGTCCAAGGTTTAATCTGGACCGTTCATTCATCTAGGATGCATGTCAAGAATCCGCAGAAAGTTGGGGATCGACATTTCACGGATCCTGAAGACAGGGATCCCTTGCATTTCAGAATTGCAAAGTCCGAAACCTCGAAAGGAGACAAGGTTGCGATCTTGTGAATTAGTGGTCACGTGGGCCAGGAATTTAGCCAGGAGGGTTGATGCGTAAAGGGCCATATCGGCGAATTGGCTCATCGGAGATCGGGAGTTTGAGAGGATAGGAACTCTTATCATCGGGGATCACGAAACCCCGAAACCCGAAGTCTGAATCGGGGAAAAGTCATAGGTACGTGCAGAGGCTGTAACAAGGAAAGAAGGACCTGTGGATCAGGTTTTCAACTGAGATTCCAGAAGGGAGTCCAATGAGCCTCTTTGGCTCACGAATATGAACTGAGCGAGCGATCCGGAGAGCGGGCGAGGTGAGGTTGTAGCCTCGCGCCTGCATCAAGTGTTTGTTGGATCTGACTCACGTAGATTTCGGAAAACTAGAGACTGGAAGAAAAGAAAAGGAAACTGTTTTTCGAAACCCCGAAACGCGAATTGTCGATTCGCAAGGAATTGACCGGAACCGTCGAACCCAGAAAGTTGTGGACCTTTGATCTGAGGCAACAGGGGTTCGGGAGATCAGACCTCGGGAGAAAGGAGGAGAGCTAATCCTCGAATTTCGCTAGAGGTCACACCGGTGGAAGTTAAAGGAAGAGCTAGGACGCGCTAGACTCTTGTTTCAGATTTCGGGGATAGAGAGAGTCGAGTGTGACTCATATCGAAACACCCGATACGCGAAATCCTGAAACGCTTTTTGGATAGGCACGTGGTCATAGCCAGTGGCCATGTAGGAGAAACTTGTAGGAATCCTGGAAGAATTGAATGCTTCTGGGATCTGCAAGAAAAAGGGTCATAGGGAGAAAGAAGTTGCTGCAATTTGTGGCAGCAAGTATGTTATGGCTTGTTTGGC
>ML780184.1:358509-394369 GCA_009831015.1 Picea engelmannii | reverse complement strand
GTCACAAGAATGGAGACTACATAAAATTTTATGTTCAGAAAATTGAAATAATGAACTTACTGTTGTTAACTGTGGACATGCATATGCATGGAATGACGAGTCATTCTATTGGTCAAGTTGTTTGGTAATTGTGATTGAATTGCCAGGTGCAGAAATTCTACGATTATTGCATAAGATGTTGTACATATTGAATTATGTTGTACAGAAAATACCAACAATTTGTTGGCAGCATGCAAGAAGAAGTCTTGCAGAAAAATTGTAGGCAGTTTTGTGCCCGTGGAAAAATCACAAGGATGACTACATTCATAATGTGGCAAAAGCTAAGATGAATCATGAAATAGGATGTCATGTTTTGGGAATAAAAGCTGAATTTCCTTTCGAATTAATTGGAATTCCTAAATGAATTCTTGTATGCTCTCTCATGATAACTGCATGTGGTTGATGCAGATGAGATGATGTTGATAAAAGTTAAAATGTGGGCTACAAAGAGTATCTCGGGAAGATGCTGCTTGGAAACCTTTGAGGGTAGTTGGAACTCCTGGAGCCACGGTGCTCTAAGACTTCCGATCCGGCCTGTTGCCAAGCCCAAGGAAGGGAGGTGTAACACCGATGGACTGTGCTTGTGAAGGTGTATACTCCCAGGTGGACAGGCATGTGGGGAATGAGAGATCGTTGGTTGGAGTACTGCCGAGGTTTGAATGGTGGGAGTGCTAGCGAGGTCTGGTACCTTGGCCTAGACCATGTGGATAAGGATTGTGGACCATGGCTATCTTGGGAAGCCATTGCCTGATGGAGTCATAGCTCTGGTATGGGGTGGAAGGTCTCTCAATCAAAAGACAAGTACAATTCTCTATTTATTCTATGTTGTGTATGCTGTATACAATTTTAATGTTATTGAATTTGTTTGTATATACATACATATACATTGCATATATGGTTGCATTACTACATCCATGACTGTACCTAAGGTGTCTCATATTTCATTACTTAAGAAATATATATACCTGATGCTAATCATGTAATCGATTGGAATATGATTCAGGTGGAACCAGAAGGTGTCCTGCAAGTGCATCCCATGCGCATATTGGATAGGAAAAACAAACAGCTCCGGAATCGAGCTATAGAACTTGTAAAGGCCTAGTGGACCTGGTACGGTCCTGAGGATGCGACATGGGAGCATGAAGAGGTTATGTGGGCAGAGTACCCACATCTTTTTGAAGATTTTTAAAAGCTTGCAAAGACAGTGTACGTTGCACTGAGGACAGTGCAAAAATAAGGGAAGGGGGATTGTAGTGTCCCCAAGGCCTAGCCCCGTTGCAAATCATGATATATGAAATGAATTGTAAACATGTTCTATAGGCTGGTGAGCCAAGTTTTGTATAAGACGGTAGGCTTATGTGTTTGTTAGGCCAGGAAGCCTAAGTGTTTGAGGGCCAGGAGCCTGCTGTTGTACTTGTATGTATGCAGAATAATTAATAAAATATAAACACCGCCAGGTGCAGACCGACCACGATGAATGAGTGAAGGGGGACTGAGCGTCCACAGAGTGGGCAAGGAATTAGGGGTTGGAAGGTGGGAAAGGGGCTAAGTATTGAGCCTAGGGGGCTTAAGCCTGAGGATAATATTTTATTATTATTCCAAAAGATTTGTGCATTTTATGTCTTTATCCTAAGTCCTTTTGGAAGGACACGTGAATTCCCAAATGGTGGGAGGAATGCGTGCTGGTGGAACACATGCAGTTCTAGGGGTGACAAGTGTCCACCCTGACGCATGCAAATAAAACGGACGAGGTAAGCCATGGGGGGGGGGCGCTCGCATTCCATTCGACCCGACTGCCCTGAGCAGGAGCCGTATGAGCCAGTCTGCAAGAGACCTCATGTATGTATGTTACAGAGAGGAAGCCTGTGTTAGGTGCTGAAGAATGCATGTTTACCCTTGTTCAGAGCCGTGGAGTCTGTCTGTGAGAGAAAACCAGTGTGTGCATTCCCCGAACGAAATGTCCATGTCAATTTCGGGGAAGAGTCTCTGTTTGCCCAGGAAAATCTGAGCGAGCTTGTGCATGGAGCCCTGTTCTGAAATCTTGACCGTGAGAACATCCTATGACTGCTGAACCGGTTCTTGGGAAGCCTGTGTCTGTTTTCCCTGTGTTTGTTGTGGCACGCAGTTCTGGACTGTGTGAGGCTTGTTGGCCTGTGAGCAACTCTTTCCAGGTGAAAGAGTTTGCTGGGAAGTGGTTTCTTCCAGAGAGTGCCCAGCACCAGCTATGGGCTCTGAGACTTCCTGATCTTGCCTGTTGCCGAGACCCAGAGAGGGAGGTTAGCACCGATGGACTGTGCATGTGAAGGTGTATACTCCCGGGCGGAACAGGCATGTGGGGAATGAGAGTCTGGCAGTAGTGGGTGTAAGATGGCATCTGTGGGAAGAATCCTTCCAGATATTCCTGTGTTGTTTTCCCTGTAACCTTAGCCTAGCCTAGGATTCCTTTCCCTGGGGTGGATCTCAGTCCCAGATCGGGGGTGACCCACTGTTGAGTTGAGGAGCAGTGCGGTCTACGGCTGGGAGGTTCGTGGAAGGCCTGCATTTGGTTGGTGGATTTCTCCACTGTTACAAGATAAGTATCTAATTATGTTCTTATCACATTTCCACATGATTGTGCTGTATATATTATCATGATTCCGCTGTGTATATGAATTATTATGGAATGTTATGGATTGTTTAATCGTAGCAGTAAAATTATATGATTTTACTCTGAGTTAAATGTATTTCTTTACTTAAATACATGTGGAGGATATACTGGACTGTATGTGTTATGTAAATCCAATGTAAGTGTGTACAGATTGTTACATGGTGCGCTAAAAGCCTTGGTAAGCAAAAAGGTACACTACAAATTGGTATCAGAGCGTTTATAAGCCCAGAATTTTGAAAGGGGTGTGTTATAGGTACCTTCAGGAGACCTAATGATGCTCCTCATATACTTCCAAGAGATCAAAGAGGTCAGGATGGGGATGATCAAAGAATTCAAGCCCCTCTCCAAAATAACATTTTCACTGATGAAGAAGAATAGGAAGAGGAGGTTGATCCCGAAATCCATTGTCTTGGGGATACCTCCTCATTTCCCCATTTAACTCGATCTGCATATGAGGAGTCTCTAATGGACAACCAACTAAATGAGCTAAGTAAAGGGGAAAATACCAACCACACTCCAAACAGATATAATCTGAGGTCCAAACAGAAAGAAGTGAAATCGAACATCCCTGATTGGCCTACCAGAGAAGAAAAGCCTGCTAAATATATTGCAGAATGAAGCAAGGAAGAGAAGGCACAAACCCCCCCACCGATGGTCAAAATTCTTGTTCCAGAAGTGAGAGAAATTCTAAATCCCCCCTCCTCTTTCATCTTTGAGCATGAAATACAAAATATTAGAATCCCTGTACCCATTTCATATCTGGTCAAGGATGAAGAATTCAAAAGGTGCCTCTCCAAAATGTTGTAGCCCAAACCTTCGTCTCATTCCACAGACTCGGTAAACCTCCAAGATGAGAATCCTACAGTCATCCTAGTTCCTTTGGTAGAAGATAGAGACAATTGATCCCCTCCCTTCTATACTTCACTGAACATACATGACAAGGTGTTGCACAATTGTTTGATGGATTCAGGGGCATCTCACAATGTTATGCCTAAGATTTTCATGGAAGAGATCGGTCTGGAGATTACAAAATCCTACCATGACCTGTATTCTTTCGAATCCAGGAAGGTCAAGTGCCTTGGGGTTATCAAAGACTTGGTTGTATCTTTGTTCCAGCTACCAATGAAAAGCGTGATCATAGACATCATGGTAGCTGACGTTCCCCCTAAGTTCGGGATGCTTTTGTCTAGATATTGGATAAAAAGACTAGGGGGAACTTTGCAGATGGACCTCACCTATGATACCATTCCGGTGTTTGGGGGTGAGCATAAGAGACTTTATAGGGAAGCTCAGTTGGCCTACATTATTAGTGATGAAGAAAACCCCACAAACCATCCTATCTTTTCTCTTGACATAGATTTGGGATCTAGTTTGCTGCAACTCACCGACGCTCCTGAACCTCCTCTGGAAATAAAAAAAGAGGCCTATTAATTTTTTTGAAAATTCCCCTCCTATCACGTCTATGTGGAAAATGTTCTTCGATGGAGCCTCTTCTAAGGAAGGTGTTGGTGCTGGAGTGGTTCTTGTTTCACCTGCTCAAGAGACTATATCTATGTCCTACAAGTTAGAATTTAGAGCTACCAATAATGTGGTAGAGTATGAAGCTCTCATCTTAGGTTTGATACCAATGATGTAGCTGAATGCAACACTGGTACAGAGAAAGATCCAAAATTTGTCAAGTTGTCGAGCAGTCTGCCAAGGGAACAAAGGGTTGAATATGTTGAGCTATTAAAGGAGTTTTCTAAGGTGTTTTCTTGGACTTATGAGGATCTCAAAACATAACACAAGCATCATTGAGCATAAGATCCCACTAAAGGAAGAGGCCAAGCCATTTAGGTAGAAACTGAGACATATCAACCCTATGTTGCTGCCTATCATGGAGAAAGAGGTAAAAAATATTTTAGATGCCCAAATTATCGTTCCTTTGAGGTATTCTGAATGGGTGGCCAACTTGGTCCCAATCAGAAAGAAGAATGGAGAAATCAGACTTTGTGTTGATTTCAGGAACCTAAACATAAGCTCCAAGAAAGATAATTACCCATTGCTGAAAATGGAGCACATATTGCATAGGGTGACAGGTGCATCCAGGATGTCCATGATTGACAAATTTTCTGGCTACAATCATATTTATGTCTTACCTGAGGACAGAGAGAAGACAAAATTCACCACTCCATGGGGTACATTCATGTATGCTGAGATGCCCTTTGGATTGATGAACACATGAGAAACTTTTCAGCGCGCTATGGACATCGCTTTTATTGGGGAAAGGGATAAATTTGTAGTCATTTATCTGGATGACATTACAGTTTTCTCCAGGATTGGTAAAGAACATTATAATCATCTGAGAAAGGTCTTCCAAAAATGCAGAAAATTTGGTCTCTCCCTAAATCCCAAGAAGTCATTGTTTGCTATGAAGGAGGGAAAATTACTAGGGCACATAGTATCAACTAAGGGAGTAAACATTGATCCCAGCAGGGTGGAAGCCATCCAAACCTTAGCACTCCCTAGATCCAAGAAATAAGTTCAGTCTTTCTTGGGGAAGATTAATTTTCTGAGAAGGTTTGTTTCTAATTTTGTTGAACTGGTGAAGGACATTACAGGCATGTTGAGGAAAGGAAACAAAATCAAATGGATTGCTAAACTCGTAGTTCCTTCAATCAAATAAAGAAGGCCGTGACCGAAGCACCTATGATCATCAGTCCTAATTACTCCAAATATTTTACGATTTTCTCCTTTGCTTCATTTGACATAGTGGCAACTGCTTTATTGCAAAATAATGATGAAGGGTTTGAACAACCCATTGCCTTTTTCATTAGGGCATTGAGAGATGTAGAGATGAAATATGACATCATGGAAAAATAGGCCTCTTCTCTGGTTAAATCCCTCAAATCCTTCATGGTCTATGTTTTGCATTCAAATGTCATTGCATATGTCCCTTCAGATTCTGTGAAGGAGATTCTCATTCAGCCTGACATAGACGAGAGAAGGAGCAAGTGGATTATTAAAATCCTTGAATTTGAATTGGAGATAAGGCCCACCAAATTGGTTAAGGGTCAAGGTTTAGCCAGGCTGGTGGCTGAATCTAATTGCAAATCCTTGGGGGTGAATTTCGTAAACACTTTCTCAGAAAATCAACAGGCTAAGTTGTCTGATACAAGTTCCCAAGTTAGCCCTCCATTAGCAGGATGTTCTTGGTACAAGGACGTCATTTTCTTTCTACAGAAGTTGTAGCATCTTGATGGCATGGAAAAAATCAAGATAAGAGATTTAAAGCTCAAATAAATTAAGTATTGCCTCATTGATCAAGTTTTATATTGGAAAGATCCTCTAGGAGTGTTGTTGAGATGTTTATACGCACAAGAAGCCCAAAAGATCATGTCTGATTTTCATGACATTTTGTGTGGGGGACATCACTTCTGGAGAATGAAATCCTACAAGATTCTCAAAGTTGTCTATTTCTGTCCTTGCCTATTCACTAATGTTTGTGCTAAAATTAGGGCTTGTGTCAAGTGTAAAAAATTCTCAGGAAAACAACATCTCAAGTCCCTGCCTTTGAAGCCTTTGGTAGCTTGAGGACCCTTTCAGTAGTGGGGCTTAGATTTTATTGGGGAAATTCATCCTGCTTCAAGTGGTCAGCACGGGTGGATATTGACTACCACAGATTACTTTACCAAGTGGATAGAAGCCATCCCCATAAGGATTACTTCCCACAAAGTAATCATTGGTTTTGTTAAATATATTATGGAAAAGTTTGGTTGTCCAAAAATAATTGTCACTGATAATGCTGCATCCTTCAAGGCCGAACCATTAATTCAATTCTGTGAGCAATTTGGAATCGTATTGATTCAATCAATTCCTTACTACCCCCAAGGGAATGGACTGGTAGAGTCCTCAAACAAGAGCCTTATAAATATCATCAAAATATTGTTAGAGGACAATAAGAAATCATGGGATTCAAAGCTCAAGTTTTCTCTGTGGGCTGACAAAGTGACAACAAAGAGATCTCTTGGCATCTCTCCTTTTTTAGCTTGTATATGGAGTTGAGGCCATCTTTCCTTCTCAGCTGGCCTTACCCATGGAAAAATTCTTCCAAGACTACCAAGGAGAGCCTGATCATATGATCAGAAGAATACAACAACTGGTAGAAGTGTAGGATACCAGAGAGAAGCTACTAGACAGAGCACATGACCATCAACAAAAGATCAAGCTGGGAGATCTAGTTCTAAAATGGGATGCACCCAAGCAGGACAAAGGAACACATGGAAAGTTTGAAGCCTTGTGGATCGGCCCCTTCAAGATCTCTGGGAAGTTTCCAAATAATACTTACAAGTTGCAAAATTTGGAGGGTGATGAAGTTTTTGGAGGCTCTATAAATAGGCATTTTCTGAAGAAGTTTTTTGTTTAAGCCATGAATGGCTTCCCATGTCATTGTAAATATCATTTTTCCTTTTGTTTATGCGTTTAATAAGTGACTCCACAACCCATAATTAAGGCGATTGAAGATGCAAGTTCTTGGTAGCTCACAGGGAGCGTACCATCCCCCATGGAGCCTAATGTTAGCACACATTATTGATCGGGGGGGTGTTTTCCCTAGGAAGTGGCATTTTGGAGAAGAAAAAATGAAGAAGAGGGCTCAAAAAACCCATCAAATGTTTTTATCCTAAGTTGAGCGATGATATGACATTTTGGCGTCCATGCAATCCCAGTCATCTTGTCGACTCCCTATCATCAGCGTCCATGTCTGCCTGTCAATTCCTCCCTGCAAGCGTCCAACAAAGCTCCAGATGGTGAAGTTCAGAGTGTAGCTCATCTTGATCCCAATGGAGATATTTCATGAAAGTGGTGCGGCAGTTGAGACCTCATCTCACCCCGTAAATGGAAAACATGTAGAGAGCGGTCGTAAAGGAAGACTGCCAATTATGGATAGATTTTCTTGTAAAGCACATAATTGCGCATGGCTCGCATATGACAGAGGAGGCATCGAATGAAAATGTTAATGCGGTGGTCCGATCACACTCCTGGTGGTTGCAGAAATTCTGAGTATATGTATGCAGTTTTGATATTTTGTTATGGTCGATGGTTGAGCTAGGCTCTCGTATTGTAATTTTTTAATGAAGCTCTGGTTCTCTGGTTATGTAACTTGATTTGAGACTTCTTGTTTAATGAAAATCAACTTCTATTTCCATCTTATTTGTGTCTGATACTGAATGTTCATGATTGAAGGATTCACATGGATTGTGGTGACTGTGTTGTAATGGATGTTTGATTGCAGTGCAGTTATAGCATTTTCAGTTTCCTGAAACTTCAAATTCAAGAGGATCTTGTTTTCAGAGTTTTTACTCCTTAGCCTACTGAAAGACCTGATGTCCAGAGCAGACCTTTACATCTTCTCCTCAATTTCTTCCTCCTACTCACCCTTACTACAACTTACTAGCTAAAGTTGATCAAGACCTCATTTATTTGTGCATATTGCACCAGTTTTTTGAATTAAAATGATATTCTCTTGAGTCTACCCCATTTGACCTCTTTAAATCCATTAACTGTGACATATAACTTGATGGGTATTGGGATTACCTCTACCACAATCCAGAGGTGACTTCTGGTGGTAACAGGAACCCCGACTGGAAAACCAATATAGAGAAGATATTAAACATGAGTTAGTCGAACAAGGAAAATTTTAAGTTTTTCAGTACTGGAAACAAAGGGAAAGCAACCCAAAATGGAAAATTTGGGACACAATTCACACACAACATAGAAATCAAAATTCCTCGTTGGTTAAAGATTTAGAGGAGTAGCTATGGAAAATAATGATTATGTTCTTTGATGAGGAGGACCAACTTCTATGGGGAAGAAAAGATGGAGGATAATTCACTTTGAATGAATCCTGATACTATATAGTGGGTCATGATCAAAGAAACATAGAACCCCAGTGGGAATGACCTTGGAATCTCCCACAATGGCTGAAGATAAAAATATTTAAATGGCTGGTCCTACATAAAAAATTTCTAACATGGGAGAATCTAGTAAAAAGAGGCTTGAATGGACCCTCAAGATGCCACCTTTGCAAAGTTCAGGAGGAGACAACAAACCATCTATTGGATGGTTGCACCTACATAGTGGAGGTTTGGGATTGGGTAGCTATTTTGTACCGACAGACTGTTAAAGTTAAATATGAAATCCAAACAACTTTGGGGATTTGGAGGGTACATTACACTGGAAATAAAATTGTCAAATTATGTTGGGGATTAACTCCGGGGTTTGAAATTTGGGAAATATGGAAGGAAATAAATAGAACAATCTTCAATAATGAGTCCCTCCCTTTCACCAAGGTGGTAGATTATATTAAAACTCAACTAAGGGAGACGGTTCTGAGCAGGAATGCCATTTCTTCAAAATAAAACCCTTCATCCCAAGATCTTCGAGTTATGCACATGTTACAGTTGAATGATCAGGGATTCAACATACCTGCTCACCACAACCCATAAGTCCACAACGGAGCCAAAGATTGGAGTCCGCCACATGCAAGTTTCTTGAAAATAAATTTCGACAAAGCATCAAAAGAACATCTCAGAAAGGCTGGAGTGGGAGGAGCGATCTGAGACAACGGAGGGAGAATAGTTTGTCTTTATGTTGCCAACATTGGAAACACAACAATTAATGCAGCCAAATTTTTTGCACTGGAACAAGGGTTGGAAATAATGATAAGAGAAGGCCATGTCAATGCCATAGTAGAAGGAGACTCCACTATGGTTATAGGAATGACAAGAAGATTACAGTTTGGAACCAAAATTGGTAAGTTAATAAAGCACTAGCGCCTACCTCAAATCCTACAAAGAATATAGAAGCACCTACAAACTTTGTTCTCAATTGAATTCAGGTGGCGAGAAGGTCTGCAAATGCAATGGTGTATAGGTTAACCAATGAGGGAGTGAACCAAGAAGGAAATATGTTGGATGAGGCTTGGACATCGGTTCTAGTTGGATAACTCATAACAGATTGTGAACACCTGGCAACACAATACCATCGTGCCAGTAAGCGAGAAGACAACCACATAGATGGAAATGAGTTCCATGTGAATTCAGAGTGGTACCTAGATGGGATAGTGAATACAACCCAAATGGTATTCAGACCTCATGAGACGACTTGACAGGATGGGGATAGAAAGGTAGGTAGAGGTACAAGATAGAAGGATTATTAAAGCAGGTAGATTTGGAGGCAGTCACAGGTGGTGCAAATGAAATCATAACCATAAGAGGCGAGCAAACTTGGGGGATGGTTGTAAGCATAACACTTCATCAAAGGATCGGGTCGTACCTAAAAGGACTAGATGCTTTGCTCACAACAGGGGAAGTGTTAGGAGAAGTACCAAAGGAAGGTTAATGGCACGAGGAGCCACGCCTGGTATTTATTTCACCTGCATAGATAGTATAAAGGGAGGATCATTAAGAGATATAGGAAATCATGCAATAGGATATTATATTCAGTTTTTCATCCTGGTTATCCACACCTCACAGAGATCATTTGATGAGTTTAAAGGCAACGCAGAGGATAGGATTTGGTGGCAGATTAGTGTTTTGAGTCAAGGGCATGCCAGAGGTTTAGAGATAGAGGAGAGGATAAGAAGATGGTGCATATGAAAGGAAGCTCGCTCAGGGACTCCCAACTAGAGAGTTATTGACAAAATACAAGTATTGAGAACGCATAAAGGGATGTTGCTCAGATGTATCAATCCATAGTACCATAGAAAGGAAAAGAAGCAATTGAAAAATGGGAAGAGGAGCTTAAGGTAGAATGAGAGAGAAAATAAAAAAACAAAGTTGCTCAGGAGGTGGATTGGATTATAGATACGGGGACAACTCGCACTCGAGTCCATCATAAAAATCTCGAGATGGCGTGGAATACAAATATGTTGATAGTGTTGGCCCTTGACCAAGTTTTGAGGATCCTTGGTCATGTTTGACCTACTTTTGGGACTTCGACAAGCTGTCAAAGACGGAGCACAAGTCGAAGTAGAGATCGCGGGATCTCGGCCCCGTTTTAGGGATTTTTAGGTTTTGGGCTTATATAATGGGAATGGGGATGTCGGCCCATGGGTTTACCCATGTTTAGGCCCATTTTGTAATGTATAAATAGAAAGCTAGGCGATGTAGGAAGTAGTTCAATCTATGTGATTGAAGGAGGGACAAGTATGTGATGCTAAGTGAGAAGTGTTAATTGCTAATTGCATGTGGTAATTGTAATTGCCTTGTGCATAATGTGTGGTACTTGCAGAGCTAAGTGTAAGTGATTGGAAGAGACTGTGGAAGGATTTGTGTTGTAGTCTAGGGAAGGAGGATCTAGCGAGGTGCGCAAATCTCCTGTCCTCTGCAACGTAAGATATCATGGCGCTATGCATGTAGAATATTGACAGAAAGAAATAAAGAAGAAGAGTTGGTGGACGTAGCCCCAGGGTGGGGGTGAACCATGTATATCCTGCATTGTGGTTGCTATGTGCTTTATGGTTGTTCTCTTGTCTATGTGATTGAATGCTTAGCACTGATGATTCTTAGAAGGATCTAATATGGTAGCTTAGTGATGAATAATGTGAATAAATGATAGATCTGATCTATGTTGGTATGCTTAGTACTTGAATCTATTGGATCTGTATAAATATTGGTTGATATGTTGTTAGGGTTTAGTTGCGCTGTAAACTAAGGCTGAATATTAAAGAATAGTAACTAATAAGTGCTATGTTGAGGTGTTACAATCACAAATCTGTGTCCCAGCTAAGGTTGCAGACACTGGAGTCCTGCAACCACCCCTGCCTCTACCTTGGGTGAGACTTCATTTGCTTCGAAGGTGTTTCCGAAAGGGCTGTTAGTTAGGGTTTTGTTGGTGCGTTGAACCCTGGGTATGCCCCTGTGCCAAAAAATGGTTCCTTTGTCGGGACCTGAAACTGTGATTGCTGGGAACTAAAGGAAAGAAACAAAGCTCTGTGCTTAGATATGTTTCCCTAGTGCACAGTATTCTACTTGACCTATAAAGATCTGTGCTAAGAAGAGAATTCAGATCCGAAGAAAAGAGGTAAGATCTCGAAGCTTTGTGCTCTGATAAAGGTAAAAATAGTGAAAAGTTTTAGATCTAAAGGTAAGAATAATGAAAATTTTTAGATCTGGAAGATTTGTGCTCTGCTGGAAGTAAGATTAGTGGAAATTTTTGTTTCAAGAGTATGGATGTAGGTATGTTTGATAAATGTTATCCTAGTCTGAAAACTAGGGAACAACTAGAAGAGAGAAGTTTTGATATGAGTTGATCTAATAGAAATAATGAAAGATATGTTATTCCTATGCATAGAAAGATTGTTTAGACTAACAAATGGATGCAGGATCCTAGAAAGAATTTTTTGCAGGTTAGCTACTATGATCTGAGTGTGCAGTACAGGAAAGGCTGGGGATAATTTAAGAAAAAAATAGGATTAACCCTTTGTTATAGTTGCAGAAGACCGGGACATCTTGCTAAGGAATGCCCTGGAAGAATACCTAGTTGTCTTTGTTGTAAAGCTATGGACCATGAAGTTTTAGATTTCCCTAGCATGATTGCTAAGCTTGATAGAATGAATATGTGATAAGAAAAACTTGAGGAAGGTCACAAAACTGAGACCATGGCAGAACCCCAGATAGAATCAGAGACTGTACTACTGCAAATGAAAGAAACCCTAAATGATCACAAAGATATCAACTTATCAGAGATCTTCAAAGAAAAAGAATGCATAAAATCAAGAATAGGAGACTTTGACATGGACTATGTGTTGGATGAGGAAACACAGGTAAATATAATGACAGGAATAACTTGGGAAGCTTTAGGAAATCCTGATATGATTCCTTCATTGAGAGGAATAGGATTATTCAGGGGAAAGCTGATAACCCTGTGTGGAAGACTCACCCAGGTATCTATGAGTGCTCATGGAGCTTTGACAGAGGAAGATTTTGAGGTTGTTAGATTCATTGAGAACAATGCTCCATTTACTATGTTATTAGGAAAAACCTGGATCGAGAAAGATCAGACCAGAAGAAAAGAAGAGGAGGCCCTAGAACAGAAAAAGAATGAATTAAAAGATCTCATGACTAGGAGGATAGCACACTTGATTATAGAACAGGAGAATAGATTGAAGCTACTTAGAACCAGAAACTTGGATCACGAAGTTGAAAGAACACAAGAATATTCATAGAAAAGTAGAGAACCTACCCCAGATAGAGAAGCAATATTACTCTCTAATCCTATGAAAGAATCCCAACAGAACGAAGCTGCTATGACAAAAGAAGACAAGAATTAGAATGGAAAGAGGAATACCGAGATGAACATCACTGGGAAGAAGGATAGAAAAATCAATAAGAAGAGAGCAAAGATAGAAAATTTACAGAAGGGCCCAGAGGGAACTTCACGGAAGGAAGATTTGCAAAATTGGAACTCTATCGGGATATCAGAACAATGCCCCATGGAACTTCACCATGGTGAAGCGATATGACTATTGGAAGCATTATAACCATTGGATCGATGTTCCAGAATGGTTAGAAAATCATTTATGATTAGAAATCTCTCCATTGGATTGTTGGGACTGCACCGCAACAGACATATCTGCATTGATGGAAAACTTTTTATCCGTTGGAGAGATCTGTTACATCATGTCTACTTAATCCGTCGACTGTTGCAGTGAGAACACTTTTGCAAATTGTATCAGAGCTAACAAGAGAACCCATTGCTACCTCTTTGTTCTTAGTAATATCGAAAATGATTCTATTGCTTTGAGCACTCATCCATCCAACCGAGTTTTCTGATCGAGAGCATGCATGTCGGAGGAGCTCAGCGCTATGGAGAATTCATTCGAGGAAGTTTTAATTGATCTGATGGCCAAGAGAATGATGTCCACAGGAGTTCAAGCTTCATCAACACGAGGAGTGCAAGCCTCTCCATCGACTGCTCATGAATCTAGACCATCCCGACCGACAGCAGAGAAGAGAACCAAGCAAAGAGATGATCTAGCAAACGCGAATTTAATCCCGACCATATTACCCGACTACATCCTGCCTTTGGCCGGCGTGGTGAGTCATGACAGTGTCCTGAGGGACTTTTATTACACCATGGTTACTGCGTACCTCCCGAAGGGGATACGTGCAGTCAGAACACATTAATATAAGATCGCGACGTTGAAGTTCAATGATTTCAACCTAGGTGACCGCAAGAATTACAACATGCTTGATCCTTACAAGTATCTGACCAGGACAAATGGGAAGAACTTGAAAATAATCCCCCGGCCATGGACTATGAACCTCATGTAGTCCACCCTCTTGAATGTGATGAAGATCCCACACTTTGGAAGGCGCCAGGAGGTTAA
Organism: Picea engelmannii; assembly: GCA_009831015.1. Classification (NCBI taxonomy): domain Eukaryota; kingdom Viridiplantae; phylum Streptophyta; class Pinopsida; order Pinales; family Pinaceae; genus Picea; species Picea engelmannii. The sequence goes on along the minus strand of ML780184.1, from coordinate 380,312 downwards.
CGCATGTGTTAGGATCCTGCTCTCATGTTACGATGGCGACTATCTATGGCTAGATAAATGCATCATAGTCGATCTGACATTGATCCATAGGATCATCGGATTGAACATGCAAGGACCTGACCCGTAAGATTTCTACCTATGGAAGGCTTTCGTCCGCGCCCTGGCACATAGAATTAAGGACACTTACGACGATGTAGAAAAGGGAATGAGAGGCTACAAGGTAGCTTCCATCCAGAATGGCGTAGTGCGCTTGGCCTACCAGTTGATCGCAAGGAAGCTAGTGAGGAAGAACCAACCTACATAAGTCACAGGATTCATTGTTGACCTAGCTAGGAAATTTGTAGAAGGACTCCAGATGAACTGGGTGAAGTACTTGGTCAACCAACTAGAATTAGACTGTCGTGAAGATCAGGATCAGGGCTATGAGTTCCACTTTAGGTGGCTCCTAATCCTCATCGCATTTATCGCTTGGGAAATTCCAGAAGGTGTGACCTTCCCGGACATCGAACCATTTGAGCCACTTGCTACGAATTTCACCATGCTCTGGTACTAGAGCATTATGGGAAAACAATGGCATTCGAACATGGTATTTCATACCTATTATCTCCAACTAAAGAGGGCTATCGAAGCTCTCCCTTGCATGACACCGAACACCCTGCATCGGTTTTGACCCCTCATGAAGTTCTGCGTAGATAGACACTTCATTTATATCACTATGCGCGCAGATGAGCACAAAGAAGAGATTCAATCATACTACAAGCTCACAGAGGAGGACCTTGAAGACATCACCAAGGACTAGTCTGCAAAACTCCTCATCCCCGCAGACCCCGCAGAAATGTCAGACCCTGAACTAATCTGCAGTTCTGAGACCACCCATGAAGTAAAGGATCTTCCTAGACCCAACAGAAGGAAGAAGACCGAAGAGGTCCAAAACTTGAGCTGTGCATCAGAAAGAACTGCTTCAGTATCACCTGGATGAGGGGGTGATGACAAAGTAGAAGAGACAAATGGAAAATAGGACCAATAGAAGCAAGGCAAAGTAACATTGCCTAGGGACCCTGCTAATGAGGCTGATCCCTTGAAGAAAAGGAAGGTTTCTCCCATGAAACCCAATTCCTGAAAGAAATATAGAGCCACCTTGAATAAGATGCAGACTATGCTCACTGTATATGACTTCGACTTTATCATTGCCACTGTAGTAGGTGCCTCGTAGGAAATCTTGCAGAAACATGAAGCCAAGTAGGAGGAGATGTATGATAGTATCGAGGTTAAAATCAAAGGGGTAGAACATGAACTTCAATCCATCCACGCAGTATCCATTGTGCCCCCACCATCAGAAGCACCTGAGTTGGGGGATGAGCCTGCCCAACTCCACAGACTAGCTGATGTGACTGAAGCTTGCCTTCATCATGCACAGGAAGAAATCGAACAGGCCACAGAGGCCCTAAAGAAAGTAAGAAAAGTAGTCATAGAGAAACTTCGAGTTGCGCAGCAAGAGAAGGATTCCCTCCAAACTAAGTTTGAAGAAGAGAAATCATAGATCCAACAAGAGAAAGAGAAGTTTCTCATAGAGAAGGTGGGAGTAAAAGAAGCAGTCAGCAGAGCACTTCGCTCTGTGACAGGCTTAGAGCAAAAGGAGGAAGACCCAGTGGAACATCAAGTAGATTATCTTGCAGAAGCTATCCAACAACTTCAACAAAGAATCGCAGACCTCGAGACACAAACAATGCCAAGTACCCTGTAGGACGTATGAGATCAAAGAGAAGCCACTGCCTGGAGAGCATTCGAGAGGATCAGAGAATTTTCTCTGGAATGAAAACAGCTAAGTGCTCACAGCACACAGAATTATGAGTGACTCACTGAAGATACTGAGCTAAAGGTATTGGAGTCACATCTAAAGGAGGCAAAGAAGCAAGAAACAATAGTACAGATGCAACTAAAGCTTTTGTCAGCAGTTAAAAGGATGAAGCAATCCCAAGAATAGTGCACTGCTCAACAGCAGGTCCATGCCATTTAGAGAAAATTCATGGAAGTGACTCAAAGGCTCCAACCAGTCCAGGACGAAGCTTCCCAACTATTTGAGGAGATTGAAGGGCGAGACATAGAGTTGGAACAAGTAGTCACTGCAGTCAAACAATGTTTAGAGGGACCTGCCAACAAAGCAGTCATCCAAGAGTTCACCTAGCAAGAGGCCCTGGCGTAGCAACAGGTCGAAGCATCTCAAGCCAAGATCGAGGATTTTGAAGCACATATACCAAGACTAGAGTGACTTGGGATGAGTCACAGGTGAGTGTTGGGGGCCTGCTAGCCCTTGACCAAGTTTTGAGGATCCTTGGTCACGTTTGACCTACTTTTGGGACTTCGATAGGCTGTCGAAGACGGAGCGCAAGTCGAAGTAGAGATCATGGGATCTCAGCCCCTTTTTAGGGATTTTTGGGTTTTGAGATTATGTAACAAGAATGGGGATATCGGCCCATGGGTTTACCCATGTTTAGGCCCATTTTGTAATGTATAAATAGAAATCTAGGTGATGTAGGAAGTAGTTCGATCTATGTGATCGAAGGAGGGACAAGTATGTGATGCTAAGTGCTAAGTGTTAATTGCTAAGTGCATGTGTTAATTGCTAAGTGCATGTGGTAATTGTAATTTCCTTGTGCATAATGTGTGAGACTTGTAGAGCTAAGTGCAAGTGATTGTAAGAGACCGTGGAAGGCTTTGTGCTATAGTTAAATGAAGGAGGATCTAGCGAGGTGCGCAGATCTCATGTCCTCTGCAGAGCATGATATCATGGCTCTATGCATGTAGAATATTGATAGAAAGAAATAAAGAAGAAGAGTTGGTGGGCATATCCCTAGGGTGGGGATGAACCACGTATATCCTGCATTGTGGTTTCTATGTTCTTTATGGTTGTTCTCTTGTCTATGTGATTGAATGCTTAGCACTGATGATTCTTAGAAGGATCTAATATGGTAGCTTAGTGATGAATAATGTGAATAAATGATAGATCTGATCTATGTTGGTATGCTTAGTACTTGAATCTATTGGATCTGTATAAATACTGCGTTGATATGTTGTTAGGGTTTAGTTGTGCTGTAAACTAAGGTTGAATATTAACAAACTATAACTGCTAAGTGCTATGTTGAGGTGTTACAATCACAGATCTATGTCCCAGCTAAGGTTGCAAACACTGGATTCCTGCAACCACCCTTGCGTCTACCTTGGGTGAGACTTCATTTTCTTCGCAGTTGTTGCCAAAAGGGATGGTAGTTACGGTTTTGTTGGTGCGTTGTTGTAGCGTTGAACCCTGGGTCTACCCCTATGCCAACAGATAGGAAAGGTGAAGGAAGACATCGAGGAAACTTGTATGGAGGAACAACGGGATATGAATACCTTGGTGGAAGATATACAATGTCGAGTCAGTGGGTTGGAGACCATAGTGAAACTGCTAGTAGATATCAAAAAAATCCAACAGAGCAAGCAAGAGTGAATGGCAACAAAATGCAACATATACCTACGGTATGTCCACCACATGGAAATTAAACTTGCGAATGACTGTGGTTCACAAGCTCATATCCGAAAGGTCCGGGTGGAATCTCCCAAGGACTAAAGTAAAGGACAAGTTGGAGGAGCGAAACAGCCCCATGTTTTTTAGTTTAAAATGAAGAACATTTTAGTCAGCACACACTTAGAGTGTAGGTGTTTAAGTCAAACTGGTCCCCTTTTTTTTCTCTCAAGAAGTTTGTATGCAGGTTTTTTCAATATGGAAGGTTGAAATATGTCTATTTTATATAGTAGTAGTAGAGTTATCAAATTTGTAGCCAACTCAAAAGACTCTTGATTCTGAATAAAATTTAAAAAATAGTGACTGAATACAGTTGGTCTAGTTTCCATTTGGCAGACCAATGACTGTATGTTTGTATGATGTTTTTGAGGATGTAATAAAAAAACTTATACTGAATTACAAAAAAAAGATATGATGTAAATGTTTTTATTATTATCCTGGATGCATTGATATTCATTATTTATTATTGATCATGGAATACATTCTAAGTATTTTGAATACTTTATGTAAATAATATATCTCTTAATAATTAATTTCAATGACATATATTTTAATTATTGATTTATTTTGAATTTGTAGGTTCATTTTGTATGGGATATGTTAGTCCCTAAAGTTGCACTTGACAGTGAGAGGGAAAGCTAGGGCATCATTGGCTTATTTCAAAGTGTTTTGAAGGTTTTTATGATTTGTTTTTTTTTAATAAGGTGGTTGAAAACTGGCTCAAGGTTATAACATAACATGAAAATCAAAATTAGAACATAGTATATCCCATTGACTGATTAAAAGGTAGTCACATAGATAGATTAGACCAATAATAAAAAGAGAGGATGAAACCTTCAATTTGTCAACTTCACATAAATTCTTGTCTCAAAATATCATAAAGAAACAAGACCATCAGCTTGAAATCAAAACTTGAAAATAATTTCCACAACAAATTCTTTACTGTATTAATTAACAATCAAGAAACAAATGCATTGCAATATGAATAATGAACTCAATCATGAAGAAAGAAAAACATAGTAGAAAAGAGTGTCTATCCATCCATATGCCTTTCCTATTAAGTGTCAAATAGAATAGTAATGCCTTATAATGAGTTTCAAAATAAGTCCTCTGGATCTCCAATTGTTTTACCAGAACAGAGTCTTTCATCTGCTTACTTAAACTATCCAAAATTCCTCAGATCCTAACTTCTAGCATGCTATTAATGACTAGATTTGATTAGCATCCATCTAAATAGGGAGGTTAGCTCAAAAGAGCATCTACATTCCAAAAATATATATAGCTCAACAACTTAATTTCAGATGTTCTCTTTACAATACATTCGATCCTATAAAACATGAATTAGTTCAATCTAGTCATGAATTTCGAGACATTTGCCTTTCACAAGTCAAACAATTAAATCTTTCCTTGTTCCCTGGTAAACAACAAAATTGAAAAAGTGCAAAATTCTTCATAAAACATTTAGGGTATGATGACAACAGTAGCTTTGGCAGTTTTCTGTTTGATCTTTGTGGTAAGTACGATGTTATGCCAATATAGTTTGAAATTCACTTTTCTGATTTCTTTGAGCAATGCTCTTTGCTCTCTTTTCTTCTTCTTGAAACCCTAAATCTTTTCTTACTGCCTGGCACTCCATTGTTCAACATGAGCCTTCTCCTTTTTCAATTGTTTCACTACCTTTTAGAGTTTTCTGATCTTTTCTTTGTCAGATCTGATCTTGACCTTAAATTCGGGGAACTCATATGCAGGTGCAGGCTCATTCAGATTTATGTCATCTTTAGGCTCTCTCAATTTAATCTGGTACCTAGAAACCAATCCTGAGTTGTGCTCTTCATCTGAACTAGCTGAATCCATGGCTTCAGGCATGTCTAATATGTGGTCTGAATCTACAAGATGGATTTTTGTACTTTCAGGGACCCTACTTATACCTTCAGCAGATGCTTTAGCTCATGACAATCTGGTAGTGGCTCTTGTTACAGGTCCCGTAGAGAGTGGAGCAGTCTGGTTCCCTCTATTTGTTGGTTTCTTATGTAATGGGGATTTGTTTGCCCTTTGTTTGACATATTTTTCAACATCCTTAGAATGATCTTCTATAACTGTGACATCTTATTTTTTGATTGAGGGATCGAACATAGCTTTAGACCTCAGCCTGTATTTGTTGGTAATTCTAGTCGAATTCCTCCTAGGTCTTTTAGACGCAGGCACATATTTATTTCTCTGTCTTTTAACTGCAACACCTCTCTTACTGGTTTCTGGAGCTTTATTCTTGGCTGAGGGTTTAACATCATAATCTTATTCTATTTTTAAATCTACCTCAGGAAACATTTTGTTTTCTGTCTCCAATTTGGGTCTCTTACCTCTGTTGGTCCTTGTTACCCTGATGGCAGACAATTCTTCTTTAGCAGGAGTTTCATCAACTGGGAAACTTGGTTCCTGTGTAACAACCCTTTTCCCTTTGCCTCTCTTATGTTTTCTGGACTGTGGGTCAGGATTTAGGGATTGCATGAGCCAACTCCAGGGTTTTTGTATTTCTCTCAGAGCAGACACGACTAGAGTCTTAATTAAGACCTGATTAAACATGCTACTCTTTTCATTGGAGGGGTGTGACTGCACTCTTTTTGACATCTTTGACAATCTTTTGAGTAGAAAGTAAGGCATATTTAAAGGATAATTCCCATTTAGATTCATTAATAACCTAATGTGGTAGATATAAATCAGTGAGAATATGCCTTCGCAGGTGATATACCTGTGGATAACAATTACAACAGTGTGCCATTCTGGTCTAATCCAGGTCTGAGGAACTCCCTTTCTCCAATTCAGGTTTTGATTGTTTGGAAGTAAGAATTGATTGACAAACTCTGTGACTACATGCTCCTTCTTCCACCATCATTCTCCTCCAACCACCAATCTGCAAGCTTTGGAAATTGTTTGTTCTATCACCAACATTAGTAACTTTCCGATCTCCATTTCAAAACCATCGAATATCTATGCAAACTCCATAGAGACTTATTCATCGTGACCTTGGAAGGTAGTGAGGAATTTGAACCAACTAGCATCTCTAAACCTCTGAGCCATTTGAGGATAAGCTTCGAGAAGTTCAACACCCTCGGGTTCTAATTTGACCACTTGGCCACTTCTCTTAGGCGCCATAAAAACACGATGCTACAACTGGCACTGCTCGGATTCTAAATTTGCAACCTGCAATTGTTAATATATAACAGTTCTTCTGAGACAACACCTGCGCTTATAACTCAACAAAATCAGAATGACGAGTGACAGGTTCAAATAATGATCTTTGGGAATTGAATGATTTGAAATGAGTCCTTTGATCATTTAGATTTCTGTGGTGATAGTTTTGTTTAGAAATTATCGGAAGAACCACGGTGTTTTCAATTGCTTGTCGACGTTTCAGATCCACAACAGGATCCATCTTCAGGACAAAAAATCCCAAGGAAAAACAAGAGAGGAACCCTAATAAATATTAATGAGGAGTGTAGGAAACCTAAAGTCGACTATGTGAAACCCTAGGTTTGAAAAGATTTTTAAAAATAAGTATTTAATAAAGATTTTGTTTATTAATATATTAAGTGGTTTTTTATTTAATTTAATAAGCCAAATGGTATTAATATTATTAATAATGTTTATGCTAATTATAGGTTAAATTAGGGTTAATTTTTAAAAAGGTAGTATTAATATTATTATTGATGTATTAGTGGTAACAAATTATATGTTGGTATTAATTAGGTTAGTCTTGGAATTGATTTAATTTAATTATCCAAATGATATTAATAATTATTAAAGTATTATGTTAGTTTAAGGTTAAATTAGGGTTAATTTGTAAAATGGTAATAATAATATTATTTTTTTTTAATTGAGATGATTATGTTTTATTAATAAAAAGGGTCAGGTTGGGCAGCGCCTAAAAACCAGTACATTCTTTGGGTAACCATAAGCACAACATCCCACTCAGGGGATTGTTGCCTTGATCGGTAGATCTGCATTTATACTAATCATACCACTTTGTAGACTACATCCTATGTTTGCCAATCTATCCGCTTCCTTGTTTAATCCCCTGAGAATGTGGAAAAATTGAGCCGAGAGAAAACTTCTCAGGATTTTCTTCAATCTTATTAGCTGCTTGTTTAGCACCGGATCCTTAAGCTCGTTCTCACTTACTAATGCTTTTATCAGCATTTCCGAGTCTCCAAGTACTAAGATTTCACTTGGGTTTTCCTTTCTGGCCATTTGGCAAGCTTTCAATAGCCCGAGAATTTCTGCTTGATTGTTGGTTCTCAGTCCAAGCCCCCAACTGAATTCTTCTTTGATCCCATTTGGAGAGAAGATCACCCCTCCTGCTCCTGACTTCCCTGGGTTGCCTTTGGAGGCTCCATCAAAGAAAATTGTACACTTGCCCTGGGATTTCGACCACTGTTGGAATCTTTCCTCTGAATCTCGAATCTGCCATCTTTCCTTTTGATTTGGGCGTATGTTTGCATGAATTCTAACTTTGGAGGTATAAGCATCCCGCCACGTCCTTTATTCAATTCGAAGAGAGTTGTCATCTTTGACAGGAAAGTAATTCAAGGTTTCTAAGAGGAGATTCTTTGCTCGGGCAGCCACCTTTGATGGTGACCATTCAGTATTGTTGAAGATGATTTCATTCCAGGTGAGCCAGAGCTTCCAGCAGACATACTTTGGGGTAGCTATCCACACCCGATGCCATATTGATTTGCTCATGATGTTGTAAGGGTAGTTTTCTTTCCAAGAGTAAAACATGATGTCTACCGAGTTCAGTGGTGGAGGACAAACATTCAGCCCATTCAGAAAAATGTACCAGACCTCCTTCGCAAACTCTCATTCTATAAAAAGGTGATCAGAAGTTTCCAATGCACTTTTGCAGAGAACACATCGGTGTGGGCCTGCTATATTTCTCTTGCACAAGTTATCCCCGGTCAAAATTTTTTTATGCATCAAAGTCCAAAAAAAGAAGTTGATTTTGGGGATGCTGAAGCTATCCCAAATCTGCTTCCAAAAGGACTCCTGGTGAGTCAAATCCTTTCTAGTTTGCATCAGTAGATACCCTTGGCCTGTCGAATACACTCATGTCTTGCCCCAACCCCAGGAGTCTTCTTTGTCAATGTGCACCAGGGAAAAATCAGAGATAGCATCTATGAGAACATCTAACTGTGGTTTTAATTGCTCAGGAATTCTTGGAAAGATCCAGAGCTGGCAGTTCCCATTGTTGTCCCAATCTGAGATGTCTTCAATTTTCCTGATGCCTTTTGCGGATAGCCAAGCTCTTAACTCTGATATTTCATTGACTTCTGCGAGAGGGGGGTGGCCCATAACACTGTCTCTCCAAAGCGTGGTATTTTTACCATTCCCAGGAATTCAATATAGGTAAGATCTGAAGAATTCGATGCCTCTGCTACACAGCTTCCAGGCTAGCGTGCATTTGGGATTTTTCTCCACCATGAAGTGTTTTATCGACTGATTTTAGAGGTATTTAATCTTGAAAATCTAGCTGACTAGGTGATTTGGCTCAGTGTATAATTGCCATAGTAATTTGCATCCCATGGCTAAATTAGCATGCAGGGGATCTCGAATTTGCAGTCCACCTTCAATGAGAGGCCTTTTCACTGTGTCCCAACTGATCAAATGAAATCTATTGTCATTTCCGCATCCTCCTTTCCACAGGAAATTACGCATAAGGCTGGAAATCTAATTGGAGATTGCTTTTGGGGCCAGCATAAGAGAAGCCTGGTGTGTGGGCAGTGCTATGAGAACCGACTTAATTAACGTGAGTATTCCTCCAGTGGTGAGCCAAAAGCCTCCCCACGCTGCAATTTTCTTTTTGAACTTCACTATTACTTCATCCCACAGCTGGTTTCTGTTAGAGCCCAGCGTTAATGGAAGGCCCAAATATTTAATTTATCCCAGACAACGTATCCTGCAAAGCCCAGATCGCTTGTTATTTTCTCAATTGTGTGTTGCTATGTGTTCCAACCATACACGACGCTTTTCCTCTCACTTATTAGAGATCCCGAGATGCTACAGAATTTTTGAAGAATATGTTTAAAGGAATTTTCTATTTTCGGAGAGGCTCCCCCCAGCATTAAAGAATCAACTGCAAACAGTGCGTGATTCACTGGATCAATTCCTTTAACAATTCGAATCCCCGGTATGTTGCCTTCTTGTTTTTCAGAGGACAACTTCATGCTCAAGGAGTCTGCCATCAAAATGTAGAGGAATGGGGATAGAGGGAAGCCTTGCCTCAATCCCCTGGTGGCTATGAAGAAATTAGCAGGCCTTCCATTTACCAGAGGTGCGATCCAAATCTTTTCTAAACAGGCTTTGATGAGATTGATGAACTCCTGGCTGAATCCAAATGAAGATAGAACCCTGTACAAAAATGAGCGATTAACTCTATCAAATGCATTGCACATATCCAGTTTGATAAGCATACCTTGTTCTTTTCGGGAGTGGTTGGAATGCAGAGCTTCTTGGACTTGAATTACATTGTCCAGGATGTGTCTTCCCTTCACAAACCCCCCTTGAGCTGGAGAAATTAATTTTTGCAGCAAGGGTTTGATTCTATTCACCAAGAGCTTAGCAACAATCTTGTAGGAAGCATTGCAAAGCGAGATCGACCTATATCTTTCAAAGGTTCCTGGATTCGCTTCCTTGGGGATTAAGGCGAGAAAGATAGAATTTATTCCACCTCCAATCTTTGCTTTCCTCAGAAATCCATGAATCATTCTAAGGAGATCTGGCTTGATTAGCTCCCAGCATAATCTGTAGAAATGGATTGAAAAGCCATCTGGCCCTGGGGCTTTGTCTGGCTCCATGGACCAGACTATTTTTGATATTTCTTCTTCCATGATGGGGCTCAACAGATTGTTGTTGTCATCTATGTTAATTGAATTCAGAATATGTGCAAGGAAGTCTGTAATGTCTTCTTCGCTCCCCTCCCTTTCGACACTGAGTAGATTTTGAAAATGTTTCCTAGCAGCTTCCTTTATTTGATCAAATCCTTTGCACACCTGCCCGCTGGAAGTATTGATTTCTGCTATGTGATTTTGTGAAAGGCGAGCCCTATATTGTCTGTGAAAGTATGTGGTGTTTCTTTCTCCAGCTTTTAACCACAAGCTGCGAGACTTGATTCGCTAGTATTCTTCTTCACTTCTGAAGGAGCTATAAGTGTTCCTTTGGACATATTTTTCTTTGTCTAACTCCGTGGGGGAGATTTATTTTTTTTCCAATTCAAATTGGAGTTCAACCAGCTATTGGAAAGCTTCTTTCCTCTGACTTGTGGGAGTTTTTAAAGCCTTCTTTATCCATTCTTTCAAGGCCATTTTTGTATTTTTCATTTTTTTCTCCCACACAAAGGTTGGGGAGACTGTAACTTCTTCTACCCAGGCTGATTGGACTATTTCAAAAAACCCCTCTCTTTTAGCCCAAAGAGGACTGAAACGAAAAGGTAGAGGGCCTAAGTCTTCTTCATCTTTCAAACAGAGAAGGATAGGCTTGTGATCCGAGGTTAATTTTGGAAGAATATTGGAGAAAATGATTTTATTATCCAACATGATGGAGCTGTTGGTGAGAAATCTGTCCAGCCTAGCTGAGATATGGTTCTCCCCTAATCTATTATTGGTCCAAGTATATTCTCCTTTCACTGGCTTGAAGTCTACTAGATCCCATTGAAGCATGAGATTTTCCACTAAGTTGAGCATTGGGTCCCTGGTGTAGAAACCACCTCTCTTATCTTTGGGGAACTCATCTGTAGGTGCAGGCTCATTCAGATTTATGTCATCTTTAGGCTCTCTCAATTTAATCTGATACCTAGAAACCAATCCTGAGTTGTGCTCTTCATCTGAACTAGCTGAATCCATGGCTTCAAGCATGTCTAATATGTGGTCTGAATCTACAAGATGGATTTTTGTACTTTCAGGGACCCTACTTATACCTTCAGCAGATGCTTTAGCTCATGACAATCTGGTAGTGGCTCTTGTTACAGGTCCCGTAGAGAGTGGAGCAGTCTGGTTCCCTCTATTTGTTGGTTTTTTATGTAATGGGGATTTGTTTGCCCTTTGTTTGACATATGTTTCAACATCCTTAGAATGATCTTCTATAACTGTGGCATCTTATTTTTTGATTGAGGGATCGAACATAGCTTTAGACCTCAGCCTATATTTGTTGGTAATTCTAGTCGAATTCCTCCTAGGTCTTTTAGATGCAGGCACATATTTATTTCTCTGTCTTTTAACTGCATCACCTCTCTTACTAGTTTATGGAGCTTTATGCTTGGTTGAGGGTTTAACATCATAATCTTATTCTATTTTTAAATCTACCTCAGGAAACATTTTGTTTTTTGTCTCCAATTTGGGTCTCTTACCTCTGTTGGTCCTTGTTACCCTGATGGCAGACAATTCTTCTTTAACAGGAGTTTCATCAACTGGGAAACTTGGTTCCTATGTAACAACCCTTTTCCCTTTGCCTCTCTCTGTTTTCTGGACTGTGGGTCAGGATTTAGGGATTGCATGAGCCAACTCCAGGGTTTCTGTATTTCTCTCAGAGCAGACACGACTAGAGTCTTAATTAAGACCTGATGAAGCATGCTACTCTTTGCATTGGAGGGGTGTGACTGCACTCTTTTTGACATCTTTGACAATCTTTTGAGTAGAAAGTAAGGCATATTTAAAGGATAATTTCCATTTAGATGCATTAATAACCTAATGTGGTGGATATAAATCAGTGAGAATCTACCTTCGCAGGTGATATACCTCTGGATAACAATTACAGCAGTGTGCCATTCTGGTCTAATCCAGGTGTGAGGAACTCCCTTTCTCCAATTCAGGTTTTGATTGTTTGGAAGTAAGAATTGATTGACAAACTCTGTGACTACATGCTCCTTCTTCCACCATCGTTCTCCTCCAACCACCAATCTGCAAGCTTTGGAAATTGTTTGTTCTATCACCAACATTAGTAACTTTCTGATCTCCACTTTGAAACCATCAAAGATCTATGCAAACTCCATAGAGACCTATTCATCATGACCTTGGAAGGTGGTCAGGAATTTGAACCAACTAGAATCTCTGAACCTCTGAGCCATTTGAGGATAAGCTTCGAGAAGTTCAACACCTCGGGTTCTAATTTGACCACTTGCCCGCTTCTCTTAGGCGCCATAAAAACACGATGCTACAACTGGCACTGCTCGGATTCTAAATTTGCAACTTGCACTTGTTAATATATAACAGTTCTTCTGAGAAAACAGCTGCGCTTATAACTCAACAACATCAGAACGACGAGTGACAGGTTCAAATAATGATCTTTGGGAATTGAATGATTTGAAATGAGTCCTTTGATCATTTAGATTTCTATGGTAATAGTTTTGTTTAGAAATTATCGGAAGAACCACAGTGTTTTCAATTGCTTGTCGACGTTTCAGATCCACAATAGGATCCATCTTCAGGACAAAAAAGCCCGAGGAAAAACAAGAGAGGAACCCTAATAAATATTAATGAGGAGTGTAGGAAACCTAAAGTCGACTATGTGAAACCCTAGGTTTGAAAAGATTTTTAAAAATAAGTATTTAATAAAGAATTTGTTTATTAATATATTAAGTGGTTTTTTATTTAATTTAATAATCCAAATGGTATTAATATTATTAATAATGTTTATGCTAATTATAGGATAAATTAGGGTTAATTTTTAAAAAGGTAGTATTAATATTATTATTGATGTATTAGTGGTAACAAATTATATGTTGGTATTAATTAGGTTAGTCTTGGAATTGATTTAATTTAATTATCCAAATGATATTAATAATTATTAAAGTATTATGTTAGTTTAAGGTTAAATTAGGGTTAATTTGTAAAATGGTAATAATAATATATATATTTTTTTAACTGAGACGATTATGTTTTATTAATAAAAAGGGTCAGGTTGGGCAGCGCCTAACAACTGGTACATTCTTTGGGTAACCATAAGCACAACATCCCACTCAAGGGATTGTTGCCTTGATCAATAGATCTGCATTTATACTAATCATACCACTTTGTAGACTACATCCTATGTTTGCCAATCTATCTGCTTCCTTGTTTAATCCCCTGAGAATGTGGAAAAATTGAGCCGAGAGAAAACTTCTCAGGATTTTCTTCAATCTTATTAGCTGGTTGTTTAGCACCGGATCCTTAAGCTCTTTCTCACTTACTAATGCTTTTATCAGCATTTCTGAGTCTCCAAGTACTAAGATTTCACTTGGGTTTTCCTTTCTAGCCATTTGGCAAGATTTCAATAGCCCGAGAATTTCTTCTTGATTGTTGGTTCTCAGTCCAAGCCCCCAACTGAATTCTTCTTTGATCCCATTCAGAGAGAAGATCACCCCTCCCACTCCTGACTTCCCTGGGTTGCCTTTGGAGGCTCCATCAAAGAAAATTGTACACTTGCCCTGGGATTTCCACCACTGTTGGAATCTTTCCTCTGAATCTCGAATCTGCCATCTTTCCTTTTGATTTGGGCGTATGTTTGCATGAATTCTGACTTTGGAGGTATACGCATCCAACCATGTCCTTTATTCAATTCGAAGAGAGTTGTCATCTTTGACGGGAAAGTAATTCAAGATTTCTAAGAGGAGATTCTTTGCACAGGCAGCCACCTTTGTTGGTGACCATTCAATATTGTTGAAGATGATTTCATTCCTGGCGAGCCAGAGCTTCCAGCAGACATACTTTGGGGTAGCTATCCACACCCGATGCCATATTGATTTGCTCATGATGTTGTAAGGGTAGTTTTCTTTCCAAGAGGAAAACATGATGTCTACCGAGTTCAGTGGTGGAGGACAAACATTCAGCCCATTCAGAAAAATGTACCAGACCTCCTTCGCAAACTCTCATTCTATAAAAAGGTGATCAGAAGTTTCCAATGCGCTTTTGCAGAGAACACATCGGTGTGGGCCTGCTATATTTCTCTTGCAGAAGTTATCCCTGGTCAAAATGTTTTTATGCATCAAAGTCCAAAAAAAGAAGTTGATTTTGGGGATGCTGAAGCTGTCCCAAATATTCTTCCAAAAGGACTCCTGGTGAGTCGAATCCTTTCTAGTTTGCATCAGTAGATACCCTTGGCCTGTCAAATACACTCATGTCTTGCCCCAACCCTAGGAGTCTTCTTTGTCAATGTGCACCGAGGCAAAATCAAAGATAGCATCTATGAGAACATCTAACTATGGTTTTAATTGCTCAGGAATTCTTGGAAAGATCCAGCGCTGGCAGTTCCCATTGTTGTCCCAATCCGAGATGTCTTCAATTTTCCTGATGCCTTTCACGGATAGCCAAGCTCTTAACTCTGATATTTCATTGACTTCTGCTAGAGGGGGGTGGCCCATAACACTGCCTCTCCAAAGCTTGGTATTTTTACCATTCCCAGGAATTCGGTATAGGTAAGATCTGAAGAATTCGATACCTCTGCTACACAACTTCCAGGCCAGCGTGCCTTTGGGATTTTTCTCCACTGTGAAGTGTTTTATCGACTGATTTTTGAGGTATTTAATCTTGAAAATCTAGCTGACTGGGTGATTTGGCTCAGTGTATAATTGCCATAGTAATTTGCATCCCATGGCTAAATTAGCATGCAGGGGATCTCGAATTTGCAGTCCACCTTCGACGAGAGGCCTTTTCATTGTGTCCCAACTGATCAAGTGAAATCTATTGTCGTTTTCGCGTCCTCCTTTCCACAGGAAATTGCGCATAAGGCTGGAAATCTGATCGGAGATTGCTTTTGGGGCTAGCATAAGAGAAGCTTGGTATGTGGGCAGTGCTGTGAGAACTGACTTAATTAACGTGAGTTTTCCTCCGGTGGTGAGCCAAATGCCTCCCCACGCTACAATTTTCTTTTTGAACTTCACTATTACTTCAGCCCACAGCTAGTTTCTGTTAGAGCCCAGCGTTAATGGAAGGCCCAGATATTTAATTTATCCCAGACAACGTATCCTGCAAAGCCCAGATCACTTGCTATTTTCTCAATTGTGTGTTGCTCTATGTTCCAACCATACATGACGCTTTTCCTCTCACTTATTAGTGCTCCCGAGATGCTACAGAACTTTTGAAGAATATGTTTAAAGGAATTTTCTGTTTTCGGAGAGGCTCCCCCTAGCATTAAAGAATCATCTGCAAACAGTGTGTGATTCACTGGATCAATTCCTTTAACAATTCGAATCCCCGGTATGCTGCCTTCCTGTTTTTCAGAGGACAACTTCATGCTCAAGGAGTCTGCCATCAAAATGTAGAGGAATGTGGATAGAGGGAAGCCTTGCCTCAATCCCCTGGTGGCTATGAAGAAATTAGCAGGCCTTCCATTTACCAGAGGTGCGATCCAGATCTTTTCTAAACAGGCTTTGATGAGATTGATGAACTCCTGGCTGAATCCAAAGGAAGATAGAACCCTGTACAAAAATGAGCGATTAACTCTATCAAATGCATTGCACATATCCAGTTTGATAAGCATACCTTGTTCTTTTCGGGAGTGGTTGGAATGCAGAGCTTCTTGGACTTGAATTACATTGTCTAGGATGTGTCTTCCCTTCACAAACCCCCCTTGAGCTGGAGAAATTAATTTTTGCAGCAGGGGTTTGATTCTATTCGCCAAGAGCTTAGCAACAATCTTGTAGGAAGCATTGCAAAGCGAGATCAACCTATATCTTTCAAAGGTTCCTGGATTCGCTTCCTTGGGGATTAAGGCGAGAAAGGTAGAATTTATTCCACCTCCAATCTTTTCTGTCCTCAGAAATCCGTGAATCATTCTAAGGAGATCTGGCTTGATTAGCTCCAGGAATAATCTATAGAAATGGATTGAAAAGCCATCTGGCCCAGGGGCTTTGTCTGGCTCCATGGACCAGACTATTTTTTATATTTCTTCTTCCGTGATGGGGCTCAACAAATTGTTGTTGTTGTCTATGTTAATTGAATTCAGAATATGTGCAAGGAAGTCTGTAATGTCTTCTTCACTCCCCTCCCTTTTGGCACTGAGTAGATTTTGAAAATGTTTCCCAGCAGCTTCCTTTATTTGATCAAATCCTTTGCACACCTGCCTGCTGGAAGTATTGATTTCTGCTATGTGATTTCGTTAAAGGCAAGCCCTATATTATCTGTGAAAGTATGTGGTGTTTCTGTCTCCAGCTTTTAACCACAAGCTGTGAGACTTGATTCGCCAGTATTCTTCTTCACTTCTGAAGGAGCTATAAGTGTTCCTTTGGAAAGATTTTTCTTTGTCTAACTCCGTGGGGGAGATTTATTTTTTTTCCAATTCAAATTAGAGTTCAGCCAGCTGTTGGACAACTTCTTTCCTCTGACTTGTGGGAGTTTTTAAAGCCTTCTTTATCCATTCTTTCAATGCCATTTTTGTATTTTTCATTTTTTTCTCCCACACAAAGCTTGGGGAGCCTGTAACTTCTTTTACCCAAGCTGATTGGACTATTTCAAAAAACCCCTCTCTTTCAGCCCAAAGAGGACTGAAACGAAAAGGTAGAGGGCCTAATTCTTCTTCATCTTTCAAACAGAGAAGGATAGGCTTATGATCCGAGGTTAATTTTGGAAGAATCTTGGAGAAAATGATTTTATTATCCAACATGATGGAGCTGTTGGTGAGAAATCTGTCCAGCCTAGCTGAGATATGGTTCTCCGCTGATCTATTATTGGTCCAAGTATATTCTCCTTTCACTGGCTTGAAGTCTACTAGATCCATTGAAGCATGAGATTTTCCACTAAGTTGAGCATTGGGTCCCTAGTGTAGAAACCACCTCTCTTCTCTTTGGGGTCCATTATAATGTTCATATCTCATCCTATGATAGTATTCTTTGGATTGATAAGTTCTAAATAATCCGTGAGTGTCTTCCAACACTCTCTCTTTTCAACATAGTGCACTGGAACATACATGTTAAAAAGAGCTATGGTAAAATTGCTAGTTGTATGGCGCAGCTCGGTGAAGATCCAATGTTGTGTCTCATGGCATCTTTCTAGAGAGAAGGTTTTTTTAGACCAAAATGTGCCTATTCCTCCAGCCGAGCCTCTTGCACTTACTACCTTCCTTGTATCAAATTTCCATTTTGTGCTGCTTATATTTAAAAGAAGGTCTCCTTCTATTTTTGTCTCTTGGAGCATGAGTATATCTGTGGATTCCATTTTCAATAGGTCTTTAATGGCCTTTGCCTTTGTGGAGTTCCCCAAACCCCTGCAGTTCCAAGAGACCAGCTGCATTACTTACTACTTGTTGGGGTAGGTACGCCTCCCTTGGGCATCCTGGCTCTGGTATTCCTCCCTAGAGTCATTTCTAAGGTGGTTTGACTCCCAAGGGTTTTTTGTCTTTCTGATTCTTCTTCTCTGGTATCTTTGTTTGATTCCCTTCCAGCTCTCTTTGAAGGCATCTCGAAGGTCTCATCCTTCGATGAGCCAGCATTTTCTACGTTTTTTTTCTTTTTTTTTATAATGTCTCCATAAGAAGGAGAGGAAATACTGCTTGGAACCAGACTTGAGGGAGGGATTTCCACTTTACCTGAATCTGGAGAGGTGATGTTATTCAACTGGGTGAGCCCATCCCGGTCTACTTCTGGAGGTTTTGGAGGGGTTTGGAGTGGTTCGAAGGATTTTTTGTCTTCCTCAATGTTGATGGTTTCCTTGCTTCCTGAGTTTTGGGAGTTTCCGCTATCTTGCCCTACTTTATTCCCTGTCTCTTTGCCTTTGGTTTTATTGTTCTGCCTGTTATTTACTGTTTTCTTTACTTGCTTCCATTGTTATCCTTTATCTTTATCTATTGCCTCCTCATTCTTCTTCTTGCAGTACCTTGTGAAGTGCCCGTACTCGTGGCAGTGTTGGCATTTGAAGGGAAGCTGTTTGTAGTCGAGATCCTGGATGTGGGTCCAATCTGCAACCATGATTTTGATGGCTTCAGGTAAACCAACTTCCAGGTTGACTTCAACACATATTCGAGCATAGGAGTATTTATCTTTCCTCACCGCTTGATCTATGTATCTTCCTAGAGCATTGCCAATATACTACAACGATCTCTAATTCCAGCAGTGGAGGGGAAGATGAGGAAGGCACACCCACATAGGCACAGCCGTAGGCACATCCTGTGCCGGATCGAAATATGGTGACCATTTATTCAGGTATAGTCCTTGAGGGCCCAAAAAAATGGCTCGTTTCTAAATATCAGGCTTTTGTCTTCCGCATTATCAAACACAAATACAAAAATCCCTTTGCCGACGAAGTGGATTTTTATTCCTTCTGAGACCAGTGGGATCCAGTTCCGCTTGACCCAATCTTCAACTGCTTTCGGGGATGGTCATAGCCCTATGAATTGGTGAATGAGGCCTCTTTCGGCTAAGTTCCACGCAGATCTGCAGGTTTCTTCCACAGGCAATTCCACTGTGGGGATATTATCCATCTTTTTCACAAATTTTTGCTGTGAACCAGAGATCGGTCATTTCCCATCAGCAGCTAATAGGTTCCTGAATGCTTTGACTTCAGGGCCCGGGGGAGGAGGGGCCTCAGAGCCACCTCCTTGATCCATTGCGGCACGAACCTCATGCAGGAGGGAGTAGCCTGCTAGACGTGGCTAGGGTTTTTACATAGATATTTAAAAACCTAGAATTGTTTTGACTAACACCCTGTAATAATAATATTATTATTAATGTATATCATAAGGATTTTAATAATGTATGTTGGTATAAATTAGGGTTAATTTGTGAAATGGTAATAATAATATTATTATTAATGTTTATGCTAATTTATAGGTTAAATTAGGGTTAATTTTTAAAAAGTAGTATTAATATTATTATTGATGTATTAGTGGTAACAAATTATATGTTGGTATTAATTAGTCTTGGAATTTAATTTAAATATCCAAATGATATTAATAATTATTAAAGTATTATGCTAGTTTTAGGGTTAATTTGTAAAATGGTAATAATAATATTATTATTAATGTATATCATAAGGATTATAATAAAGTATGTTGGTATAAATTGCATTGATTTAGGTTATTAAGTTAGAATAATTTTTATTTTTATTTTTGATAGTGTAGGGGAGAAGATAGAAGATTAGTCAGTGTCAGTTCAAGTGAAACCTAAATGTGTGCTAAGTGCAACCCTAGGATTCAATAAGTTTTAATAATAGTTAGGTTAGTTTTAATAATTAAGTTAGGTTAAGGTTAGGATCTAGTAAAGGTGTAAGTTCTAGAGTCTTGAGGATAAGGCTAATACTATCTTCTTTCCCGAATCAGCGAGATCCTACTTTCACTAATCTCTAGGCCATTGTCTCTATTTAGGTTATCAGGATTTTTGATGATTTTGATTGCTTCTCTAATTCGTCTTTTAAGGAGATGGTCTTCTTTTGCTAAAATTTTGGTGTCTTCTAGGTGTATATGTTTCTTAGTTGTGAGAGAGTGTTCGGATAATGCCGAGGTGCGAGTTCATTCATTCTTGATGTTAGCACCATGCTCTTTAATCCTAGTGTTAAAATAGCAGCATGTTTCTCCAATGTAGCATTTGCCACATGAACATTCTATTCTGTATACTCCTTTGCAATTATGTTGGTCAAGCTTATCTTTAACAGATCGCATTTTCTGTTTGATGGTATCAAATGGTCTGAATGAGGTCTTAATCTCCTTCTTGTTTAGGATTTTTTCAATTTTATTAGTGACTCCTTGGATTTAAGGGAGGTAGGTAGTGGGGCTCGGGGTTTGTTTGTTTCTCTGTTGAGGTCTGTTATTTTCTTTTCCTTTTTCTAAGGCTTTCTTTATTGCGTTTTCAATCTCTTTTTCTTTGTAACCTATGTTTTTGAAGAATTTGTGAAGGTGATTTTTCTCTTGTTCTAGGTGTTCTTTATCTGAAATCCTTATGGCTCTTATGGATAAGGTGTTAAGAACTCCTAATTTTTGGTTGGGGTGATGATGGGAACTGGCGTGAAGGTAGTTTTCGGTGTGGGTCTTTTTTCTGTAAACTGAATGTCCTAGTTTTTCGTCTTCTTTTATGTTGATTAGTATGTCTAGGAAAGGGATGCTACCATTTTCTTCATGTTCCATTGTGAATTTAATAGTATTAATGAAGTCATTTGAGTCTTTTATGAAGGAGTCGGTGTGACCTACTAAGGGGCCTAGAATTTTAGCAACATATTTGGCAATCTCATAGGTGGGTGATCCTATCGTATTGACTATCAGTCTAAGAGGAATTCCTTCCTTGTGGATTTTCGGTAGGCCATAAATTCTCAGGGTGATCTCATTGGTGGGAAGAAATCTCTTTTTCGTCTTCTCGTCTGAGTTGGAGGTGTTGATGGCTTTCTTTACTTCTCTTATGATCTTTTTAATGGGGTTCTTTGGAATATTACTGTAACTACCACACAATAGGTGTTCGCTCATTTTTGTGATGTAATCTTCTTGATTCATGATAACCATGGCGCCACCCTTATTAGCTCTGAGAAGGGTGGTGCCACGGTTATCATGAATCAAGAAGATTACATCACAAAAATGAACGAACACCTATCGTGTGGTAGTTACAGTAAGATTCTAAAGAACCCCATTAAAAAGATCATAAGAGAAGTAAAGAAAGCCATCAACAACTCCAACTCAGATGAGAAGACGAAAAATAGATTGCTTCCCACCAATGAGATCACCCCAAGAATTTATGGCCTACCGAAAATCCACAAGGAAGGAATTCCTCTCAGATCGATAGTCAATATGATAGGATCACCCACCTATGAGCTTGCTAAATATGTCACTAAAATTCTAGTCCCCTTAGTAGGTCACACTGACTCCTTCATAAAATACTCAAATGACTTCACTAATACTATTAAAAATGAGAAAATGAAACCGAATGACACCCTCATAAGCTTTTATGTTGTCTCTCTATTCACTAAGATCCCTCTTAATGATGCCATCCTACTTGTCAAAGAGGTAGTTGTTCCAGTAACAACGAAACTAGCTAAGGTATGTCTTCACTCCACATTCTTTAGCTATCAAGGTGAATTCTATGAACAAACTAGTGGCATAGCTATGGGCTCTCCGCTTTCCCCCATCATTGCCAACCTTTACATGGAAAGCTTTGAGAAGAAAGCCATAGATTCCTATCCCCTGAAACCATTGAGATGGAAACGTTACGTTGATGATACTATTGTACTTTGGCCCCATGGGGAAGAAGAGATAAATAAATTCTTCCATCACATCAATAATATGTTCGAAGACATTAAATTCACAA
>ML780184.1:345932-358456 GCA_009831015.1 Picea engelmannii | reverse complement strand
CATTCAGTTTACAGAAAAATGACTCACACCGAAAACTACCTTCACGCTAGTTCCCATCATCACCCCAACCAAAAATTAGGAGTTCTTAACACCTTATCCATAAGATCCATAAGGATTTCAGATAAAGAACACCTAGAACAAGAAAAAATCACCTTCACAAAGTATTCAAAAACATAGGTTACAAAGAAAAAGAGATTGAAAACGCAATAAACAAAGCCCTAGAAAAAGAAAAAGAAAATAACAGACCTCAACAGAGAAACAACCAAACCCCGAGCCCCACTGCCTACCTCCCTTAAATCCAAGGAGTCACTGATAAAATTGCAAAAATCCTAAACAAGAAGGAGATTAAGACCTCATTCAGACCACTTGATACCATCAAACAGAAAATGAGATCTGTTAAAGGCAAGCTTGACCAACATAATTACAAAGGAGTATACAGAATAGAATGTTCATGTGGCAAATGATACATTGGAGAAACAGGCCGCTCTTTTAACACCAGGATTAAAGAGCATGGTCCTGACATCAAGAATGAACGAACTCGCACCATAGCATTAGCCGAACACTCTCTCACAACTAAGCATCATATACGGCTAGAAGACACCAAAATCTTAGCAAAAGAAGACCATCTCCTTAAAAGACGAATTAGAGAAGAAATCAAAATCATCAAAAATCCTAATAACCTAAATAGAGACAATGGCCTAGAGATTAGTGAAAGTTGGATCCCACTCATTCGGGAAAGAATATAGTATTAGCCTTATCCTCAAGACTCTAGAACTTACACCTTTAGTAGATCCTAACCTTAACCTAACTTAATTATTTTGTTTTTGTAAGTTAGTAGTATTATATATAAAGGGCCTTCCAAGACCAGAAAGAGATACAAAATACAGAGAATATTCTTGCTGTAGTTACTGGACTGCCCCAACAAAGGGGAAACCAGTCCAGCCAACATGGAAGTCAAACATAAGTAGTGTAATAGTCTAAGTAAACAGTTTGAAACTAACTGGACAACAACTAAAAAGTAGAGAAACTAATGAAACTTGAAGTTCCCTCATGACCTCAGAAATTTGGCAGATAACCTGTCCAGGTGACGTGGACAGCCTCGGACCACGACTCCTCCTCAACGTATGTCACTTGATCGGCCCACTGCTTTCCAGCGTCCACGCTTCCCTCGGTCCTGTCGACAACTAGCGAGGTATTCTGCATTGCACAGCACGCTGTGTCCACCTCCTTCGCCATATCCTCGTGCATGACTTGGTCCTTCTCATTTCTTGCTGAATGCTGCGCCTGGGCATTCCCTTCGTTGGTCGCACCACCGGGTTCCTCTGCCGAAGCCGCACCTGCGAGGTCCAAGGGGAAAGCCTCTTGAAGAGAGGAAAGGAGCTATAGAAAGACTGTTACCTTTCCATCCATGGCGAGAAAATGGAATTGAAGATCCTCCACCCCCTGGTGGAGTTCGAAGACCAAGCTGAAGAGAATTGCAAGGCTTTCTCGTAGATGAGTGTCAAGGAAAGGGTTCGGGGACTGGTTCTCGGTGTTCTAAGGCTCACAAGGAGGTGGCTCTCCCACAGTCTTCCCAACAGAGTTAGGAATTGGTGTAAGAGGAGGCTCGAACGTTGGGGGGTCAGGAAGATGGAGCGAGGAAGAAGACGGCAGCCTGGGGATGATAGTAAGGCTATCAAACTGTGAAACGGATAGAGCGGGGGGTGGAGGAAGATTGGCTCAGGTTGAATGGAAGGAGAGGATCAGGAGGAAGGCGAAGGGGGGGGCGATACAGAGGGCCGGCAGGGTTTCCATGGAGAGCCTTTGCGCGGGCACCCTCGGGGGCGCGGCATGAGGCTCGTCGTGTAGCAAATAGAGGATGACAGGTGCACTAGGAAGTGGTAGAAATCCTAGAGCCGAACCAAGGTTGTGATGAGCATGCAATTCTCGATTAGCTCAGACGAAGGCCGCAGAGGGGGATGCCAATTGGAACACACGCAGAGGTAGAAGACATGCACAGATAACCCGGCCATGAAATGAAGCTTGAGAAGAGAGGGGAGATGTTTAATTGTCATCCGCACCATGGTAATGGCAATTTAATGCTGGTTCGGGGTGATGGGTGATGGTATGAGCCCATCACATGGCTCCATGCCTCGCTGGCCATGCCTCTCCTCCGCATCACACCAAGTGTATCTCACTAGCACCCCATCCGGGGGTGTGTCCACTGTTCTAGCTTTTCGGATACAATGCTGAAGAATGGGGTGATCAGGTTCCAGAGCCGAGTTGCAGAGGAGTTCTGGACCAATCCAAGTAGTTCCCATATTTGCTAGCTCGTCTGCGACTTGATTCGCCTTCCTCCTGACATGAGCAGGTATGACTACCTGATTTGGTTTCATTAGGTCTGTGACAATCTGTAGCTCATGTGAGAGTCTCCAACTAGGCGACATTCTTTCCGGGTTTGCTCCATTTAGAATTCTGCGGAGCAAATTGATGATGACCTGAGAGTCCCCCTCAACTATTATCTTGGTGAAGTTGTAGTCAATGGCTAATTGCAATGCCCGGATGAGTCCCCAGAGTTCTGTTGCATTGTTCATGGAATGACCAAGGTTGCCTGCGCTTATGAGAATGATGTGCCCGTGATGGTTGAGGAAGACTACTCCATATCCTGCTGCGCCTGGATTGCCTTTAGAGGCTCCGTCAAAATTGAGTTTAATGAAATCTACTAGGGGGGGAGACCAAAGGGAGGGGTTGTTGAGAGGGGTGGAAGGAGAAGTGGGGGGTAGAGAATGATGAGATGGAATAGGTTGCCAATGCTAGAGGATTGTGAGTTCAGAAGGAAAGATGTGCAAGTTTTCGTCGATCCACTGCTGAAGGTTGAGAGTTTCAATGATATTGCAGCGGCATTGATTCCAACAATGTTGCCAAGGGAGAGATGCATTTTTGAAGAGCCTTTTGTTCCTTTCTTTCCAAGTTTGCCAAAGGATGAAGCCTGGAAGTAATTGCCAAATGCAATTGAGGAGGGGGGAATGGAAAGCCTAGTCCCTCCAGTCCGTGATGGTGTCAATGATACTATCTCTATGGCGATCCGAAGTGCACATGATGAGTGCCATTTGATCCCAAAGTTGAGCCATGTAAGGGAAAGAGTTGAGGAGATGATTCATGGTTTCGTCTACCTCTCCACAAAGCATGCAAATGGAGGGCCCAACAAAACCCCTTTTCGAGAGGTTATCCCAAGTTAGTATGCTTGAGTGGGAAACAAGCCAGAGAAAGAGGGTGATTTTTGGCCAGTGTTTAAGACTCCATATTTTGCGCCAAACTTTCCTTGTAGGGAGAGGGTCTACTTGAGTTATGATCTGATAAGCTTCCTGCGTACTGTAGGTGCCCCTTGGCTAGTATCCCCAACGAAGGATATCCTCTCCTGTGATTTTGGGAATCTTTTGTTTGGTCATTTCCTCTTGCAAGGGTGCCAGGTCCACATGCGCTTCCAGATTAATGCGTTCCCTGTCCAGGTGCTAGCATCGCCAAGTGTCTTCTGGGGGATTGTCCTGCCAATAGTCAGCTACTCTTGTCAGGCCTACGAGTGTAGCTTGGGTACAGATGTCCCTTGCCCAATCCTCATTGTCTAAAACTGGCCATTGTTGCCAGGAATCTTTCCAAAAGAGAGTTGTTTCCCCATTTCTGATTTCCCAAAAGGCATGTCGTGTAACCAGTTGTTTGTTCTGCCTGGCCGATGTCCATATTAAGGAGCCAGGGCTGTCCCCATTCCATTGAATTAGGTTCTTTTCTGCCACATTTGGCGCATATTTCTTTCTCCAAAGTCTGGCCCAGAGGTCCTTGGGTTGCTTGAGCCATTGCCACCAAATTTTGGCGCTTAGAACTTTGTTCATCATGAGGGGGTCCCATAATCCCAAGCCACCTTGGTCTTTGGGTCGGCATAGTTTGTCCCAGCTGACCAGTGCTATTTTCTTTCCAGAATTGAGGCCTTTCCAGAAGAAGTTTCGTTGTAATTTTTTAATGGTTGTGAGAACAAATCTAGTTGCAGCCAATGTAGAGAAGGTGTAGATAGGAAGGGCTTGAAGGACAACTCAGAGAAGAATGAGACGACTGGGAAGATTTATAACTCAGTAGGTCCAGGAGGAGAGCCTCTTGGTAAAGGAGGATAAAAGATGTTCCCATGAGGAGTTCCGAAGAGCATTGTCAATCAGGGGAATGCCAAGGTATTTGGACGGAAGGGAGCTTCTGTTGAAACCTAGGATTTTAGAGATATGAAGTTGAATTGGAGGTGGCGTATTGAAGAAAAAAATTTGGGATTTATCCTTGTTGCAGTCCAGCCCCGAGGCGTCTGAGAAGGTTTGGAGAATTGCTAGAAGAGAGTTGGCTTCGCAGACAATTGGGGTGCCCATTAAAAGCGTGTCGTCCACAAATTGACTGTGCGAGATAGGAGGGGAAATGCCATGCAAGGGTAAGCCTGTCAGAAGGTTTCTTTCAACAGCTGCACGGATGGAACGACCAAGACCTTCAGCCATAATGATGAAGAGGAAAGGGGAGAGAGGATCTCCCTATCTAATTCCTCTAGAGGGGGAGAAGGGTCGAGAGGGGACACCGTTGATAAGAATCGAGAAGAAAGCCGAGGAAGTTAGATTCAGAATCCAAGTTACCTAGCTTTGATCAAAACCAAAATCTAGGAGCATTTCCCGCATATATTCCCAGCTTATCTTATCAAAGGCTTTAGAGAGATCTAATTTGAGGAGCATACCTGGTGTTTTGGTCTTCTACAGAGAGTGGATCACTTCATGTGCTAGGATGACACTGTCCATGATTTGTCTGCCTTCAACATAGCCTGATTTCTCTGGGGATATAATTGTTGGTAAGATAGGCTTGAGTCTCCTAGCAATCACTTTTGTTAGGAGTTTGTAGATGACATTACAAAGAGCTATGGGTCTGAACTGCTTGGGGTGGTGTTCCTGCCCCTCTTTGGGTATTAAGGTGTGGAACGTCGCATTAAGAGCCTAGAGGACTTGCCTAGTGGCTCTGGAGTCTTCAAGAATTTCCCAAACTTCTACCCTGATCATCGGCCAGCAATGGTGGAAGAAATCACTGGTGAAGCTGTCAGGTCCAGGAGCCTTGCATTTGGGGGTGTCCTGAAGCACTTGATCCACTTCCTCGATTGTAATGGGTCGGAGCAGGGCTGAGTTTTGCTCCTGGGTAACGAGGGAGGGCACATGCTGCGTGACTTTAGTAATGGTCGCATGTCTATCCGGGAGAGGTTCCGTGAGGAGATCTTGATAGTAGTCAATCAAGGTCGACTCCATGTCTTCGTGGGAGTGAATGGTCTCCCTGGCTGTAGAGATGAGACGCGTGATCTTATTGGAGTGCCTTCTGTGGATGACAGTCCTATGAAATAATTTGGTATTGCATTCCCCCTCCTTGAGCCATTGGATGCACGATTTCTATTTCCATAGAATCTCTTCTTGTCTTTTCCTGGCTTCTAGCTGTTGATTTACTGTTTCTTCCTGGGATTTTAGCTCAATCGTTAGCCCCTGTGTTCTGATCTGGTTTTGAATCTAGCCCATTCGTTCTGACAGCTGCCTCTAGGAATCAAAGATGTTTCCAAAGGTTTGCTTATTCCAGAGCTTGAGAAGTTGTTTGAGGTTTTTTAACTTCTGTTGAAATCTGTACATTTTTTAGCCGTGAGAGACCGCTGCCTCCCTCCACCAATCCTGTATTTTTGCCTGGAAATCGGGATGGTCGAGCCAGAAATGTTCAAACCTGAAGGGTTTCTTTCCAGGTGTGGCTGGCACATCCAGCCATAGCTAAATAGGCCAATGATCCAAACCAGAGAAATTCATGATGGTAGCTTCCAGAGTTGTGCCTTCCAACATGAGGGAGTCAGAAATGAGTAACCGGTCTAGTTTGCAAGCACTTTGGTGTATTCCGGTTCTTCTATTTATCCAGGTGTGAATGCCATTGATAGTCTCCAAGTTGATAAGGTGAAGGTTGTCTATGAGGCTATTGAAGTCATTGGTTTCTCGATCCAATCGTCTTGATCCACCTTTTTTTTCCTCCAGGCTGCGAATGATATTGAAATCTCCTCTGATAATCCATCTATTATGCTGCATTAGATTGGCTAAGTAGTTCAAATTCCTGAGGAAGGTCTGCTTCTCCCTTAGGCTGGCCGGGCCATAGACATTGGTCAAGTGTCCCGGCTTGTTTGAGCCAATAAGCCTATAATCTACTGTAATGGACCATCTGGTGGCGATAAAGTTTTCCAGCAGCACTGAGTTGGTGTTCCAGAGGATAGCCAGTCCTCCAGCTGTACCTGTGGCCGTTGTTGAGACTGCTTCCCCTTGCTTCCAACAATAGGGAAGTAGTCTTTCGACATCTTCTAAGGTGCATTTTGTTTCCTGCAGAAGTAATATATCAGGTTTTTCCGCCAAAATCAGATCCGTAGCAATTTTTGCTTGCTACGTCCATTGAGGCCTCTAATATTCCATGAGATGATCTTCATGATGACGAGGGGGTGGGGAGAGGAGGGAAGCTATCTGAGATCAAGTGGATTTTCCCTGAGTTTACCATGAAGTGGCCTATTTCTTGTATAAGCTTGTTGGTGGATTTCCTCCCTCTTTTCTTTTTGTCTTTCTGAGATTTACTTGGGTTTTTTGACTGACTACTCTGTATTCCCAACCCTTGGCTAGCTCTTGCGGAGGACCCAACTGAGGAGTTTAGGAAGACCTTGTGCACCTTTCTTAGTTGATCCCTGGGTATGGTGTATAGTTTTTTCTGCCTATAGGCATGCTCGAGGTGCTCCAAATCCACCCCAGCTAGATCTTGCTCCTCCATCTCCATTTCTGCATCCCCGTCCTTTGTCTCCAGAAAGTCCTGCGGATTCTGAGCCACGTTTAGGGGGGTAAGATCTGACTCCTTTCCCTATGGGGATCGTACCTCCCCTTGTCTGGCATCTTGGGGGCCATTATTTGGAAGTGGTTCAGCGGGTTGTGTATGGGTTGCGAGGTTCTCTGGTTGATCTTGTAAAATGGAAAATTTATTACTAGTTGAGGGATATTTACTTACTTGGGCTGGTTGCTTTCTTCCTCCTTGTCTTCTTTTCCCTGTTTGTTGAGTGAAGTCGTCCTTGTCTTTGCCGCTTTCTGGGTTCCCTTCTTTGTGAACAATATTGAGAGGGCATTCTCTGAAAAGATGGTCGTGTTTGTGGCATTTCCGGCATCAGAACGGAATGTGTTCATAGTCGATAGTTTGGGTCCAGTCCTCGTCATGATATTCCAATATGATGGATCTTGGGAGCGGTTTGGCTATGTTCAAGTACACACAGATTCACGCATAAGAGGTATAGTGCCTCTGCTTGGTGGCTTCAGAAGACTTAACATAGATGCCGATGGTGTTGCCTATGCCAGCCAGGACCTCCTCTAGCCAGAATTCCTGGGGGAGAGAGTATAATCTGATCCATACAGGTGCATGTGCAAAGTCATCCTTTTCAGGGCTGAACTTCTCTGTCAAGAATCATAAGAAGAGACCCGTCGAGTTGAAGAAGTACGACGCCCCTGTTATAGGAAAATCTCCCTGCGGATAGGTAGATGACCTCTAAGAGCTTGACCTTAACTCTAGACAGAAAATGCTTAATGTGGACACTGACTTCCTTTCAAATCTATCTAAACTAACACATGAGGAGGAAGGATAACAAAAGTACCTCTTTACCGACATTTGTCCCCGCATGCTTCGAGTTGCGCTCCAATCCTTTTCTTCTCACTGAGTTCTACAGACAAACAAGATACAACCACTTCCTACTCTATTGATTTAGCTTGAAAACAAATCTATCAATTAATGATAAGTTCATGTAACATTATACACAAACTAGAAAGAAACAGGCCAAGCGTGTCATATTGATGAGAATAACGACAACAGTACTTACAATTGTAGATGTGAATGCGACAACTTCGTCAAGTCCCCTTCGTCTAACCCTTGCCTGAAAGATCCACAACCTGGATAACAGTAGCTTCATTGATTGCTCTCCTTTGGATGACTGTGTGTTTCCTCCAAGATCATAAGTTTCATATCAGCAATTCTCCCCCCTTTCCACCATCATAGAGCATGTTTATATAGGTTAAGAGGAGCTTAACCTCTTGAGTTATCTTTAGAACAAGTTGGGAACTTCCTCCTTAGATCAGGGATCTCTTGATAAAACCAAGAATTCAGATACAACTTCCTCCTAATCTCGAAAGATCCTCCCCTTATTCTCCTCAACGGGCCAACTACTACCTCAGATTAGACAGCGCTCCCTTAGAAGGGGCATCAGAGCGCTGTAGCGCTTCCTGGTAAGCTTTAGGGGAGCGCCAACGCTTTCAAGATGAGCAGCGCTCCTTCAGAGGGGGCAAGGGAGTGTTATAACGCTCCCTGAAGCCTTGTAGGGGAGCACCGACGCTTCTAGGGCTGATATAGGGGAGCGCTCCTCCTCAAAACCTTTGTTTCAGAGCTCTCTACAGGTGTCAAGAGTTATTTGTCTTCAGTAAACCAGTTCTCCTTCTTCAAATCGAGCATATGAGATGCTATAAGTGTCTCCTTAGTGTCGTCAACATGGAAGTATGTTCGAACATCATTTGCGACACTCATAACCAACTTGCGACACTTGCGAAAGTTGTAAGGAAGATGCGACACTTACGACAATTGAGAGGAACATGCGACACTTATCCAGCTGAGTAATTTTGACGTGTAACAGATTGCCCCCCAAAGTATGAAGTTAGAAGATGTCAACTGATGACTGAAATACTTTGTAGATGTCCAAGCAAGGGTATAGACTCGGAGAACCTGACAAAAGATGCACACAAACATCCAGCAAGTATTATGACATAATTCAAAACCCAAAGCAGGCATACCTATGCTTGGGTGATCAAGACTTAGCAGGATATGGCCGCCATAAAATACACTACAGATCCATAATTGTATTGATAAAAAGGTATATCCACCGAATATACAATGTGGATCTATACTCTAATGACTCGGACTAATCGTAGCCACGAAGAATACACAGTGGATCTACAAGATGACAAGACATATCCATGACCAATACAAAGTGGATCTATGTAACAGTGTATGTATTCTTTGTCCAATAGAAACTCCTTCGCAGCCTGGGAAAAGCATATATCAAAGTGATCACTCAACCCAGGGTCTTCTTACCAATCCCAATATGGTACGAATCTGACCATGTGAATAGATGTCCTGATGTCGAACATGGCAGAAACCACTTGATTACTGGTCAATGGTGTGAACCGTTAACAAGTGTGAGGGAGATCACCATTAATGTCAATGATTCCCAAGGTACCCTAGTACATTCCAACGAATGTGAATAGATGACCTGAGGTCAAAAATCCATGGAATCATTCGATCAGGGGTCAATGATGTAAACCCACTGTTGAATGTGAGGAGGCCTGCCATTGAGGCATGCAAGTCCCAAAGTACTAACTGGTTTCTAAGTCTGATTCCCGGATAATGTGTTGGAGTCGACAGGAATAGACTCATCGAGGGAGGGCCTTGATGTATCCCCCATCAACGACACGAAACGGACATGGAGATGTGATTTGCAGATCAAATGGACATGGACTGACACAGGTTTTGAGGCAAGATACTTGGGATGACTGACTCTCGAAGAGGATACTTCCCTTGAACACTGAGGCACAACAACAAAACATGGCATGGACCAAAACTGTGCAATGGATACTGTGACTTGCGTCGGGTGACCCAAAGGAGCGAAAGGAACTTGGAGGATTGGCTCAGTGCAGAGGTTCAGCAGATTATGATATGTGCAAAGTGACAAAGTGTCGTGTTCAAGAGCGACTCTAAGAAGTGTTGGATGATGTCCTCAAGAGACTGCTCGGCTTGCTCCTTTCAATTTTCCCCCCATCCAAATAGATGAGTACCTCTTTTTGATTTAATGAGCTCGAGGAGGATAACACATGCTCGATATAAATTACCTTCGGTAAGTTCCTCTTCCTTTGTTTAATGAACCAGAAGAAGTAAGGGTTCGGTCCCATGTGGGCCTGTCGATGTGTGCTTTAACGAGTCCAAAGAAAGAAACCTTGAAGGTTTTTTGGGATTATAGAGTTTGGAAAAACACTTAAAAGAGAACTCTCTCAGTTCCTTTTTCGTACAGTAGTCCAACGAGACCGAGAAAGGGTTAAACTATCGCTCGAAAGACGCCCTTTCTGACCTTTTAACGAGTGTGAAAGGAAGCAAGATCACTCGACAATCTTTTCATATTTAGAGAGTCTGAAAAGGGTTTAAAGGAGACTCCAGGGGGGTTCCTTTTTCGTGTGTTCATATCCGTACGGGTCCGAAAAAGAGATAAAAGTTTACCCGGTTACGTTCTCATATTGTCGAGCTCGAGAACGAACTAAGACTATGCTCATAAGTGCGACAAGGTAAATAATTCATCAGGACTGCCAGAAAACCTGCGATGCCAAAACTACAAACCAGGGATTAGTGAATCCATTACATCATTAGAGAAACCCAAAAATGACCATACCTTATAAAAAATGAAAATTTATAAATAACAATTGATTTGAAAATTCATTTACCATTTCATTTGCAAGGATTTTTGGAGAAGTGGAGAATCTCATTTAGAAGCAGATTTTTTTTTTCTCGCTGCCGGAGCTACGGTTCACCGTTTTGCTTGCCGTTTGAACCAGGTAGGTGTCCATCCCTTGCTCTTTCAATTGCATGATTTTACATCTATTTTCATAGCATTATTTATTTTAAAACACGAAGCCCTAAGTCGCCCCAATTAGAACCAAATCGGCCTCTTTCAAAAACTAATGGAAAAGGGGAATTCTTTTACCAAAAATGATTTAAAGAAGGATGGTTAAGATGTCAACATCCTTGTGGTCAATTAGATAGGTCGTTTTTAGTAAAAGAACTCATAGAAAATCCTCCCAAGTGCCCACGCAGCCCCCAAAGTCGTTTTGAATTTTTAAAACGTTTTCATCAATGTTTGATAAATGTTAAATGTTTAGGGGAGGGCGTGGTGGTTAAAAAGAGTGAGTGGTTGCTTTTGGATGTTGTGGGAATCTTATTTCATGTTTTAAATTGCTTTTGAAAATCGCCGAAATTGCCAAAACGTGGAAATAATGAATTTCTTGATTTTTTCGTTTTGTAGGTAACTTCGGCAATCATGATTGAATGGAAAGAGAGAGAACATGAGATGGATGACTTAGCCGCCCTACGGAGTCCTCGTACACAGGCCGCTTTATGAGCTTGTGGCTTGATTAAGTTCTTCAAGTTGCAAAAAATGAAGAGAGAGATGTTATTGCTCGAGCATATGATTGGCCTTTGGGATGTTGCAGAACAGGGATTCCGTATCGGCACACAACTTTTAACCATTGAGTTAGAAGACGTGTACTTTTTGACCGGCCTCTCAAAAAGAGGGGTCCTCATATGTTTCACTGGGCAGAGGGCATTACCTGAGCAAGTGGATGTATATCTGGCATGCCACTGCATTCCAGGAGCAAGGTTGGTAGGGGGCAGAATCCCTATCAAGGATATTCGAGATTTGCCCCTCCGGTCTATATTATTCTCTATCACGAGCGTGACAGGCAGCACTAGCGCTCATTTGGCATCAAGATCGCAGGTGGCTTACGGTGTTCAATGTTTGGAGCCAACAATGTTCAACTGGAGTGCAGCATTCCTTCGGAATGTGAAGGAACAGATCTCACGGTGCAGGACTGGTCAGAAGCAGTTCGGTTATGGCTCGTTTTTTGTCTCATTTTTTCTAGAGCGCATCCCTCAAATGTAGCCTCAGATAGCACTGGCGGTACGACCAGTGGATGAACCTAGGATGGAAAGGTGGACTAGTCTGTCTCCAAGGCTAGTGTCGGAGTCAGAGTTCCATTTTACTGGTGATTTCTTTGCCTGGTTGAGACGACAGTACCTATGGATAGAGGACTTCCCTTATGGTGATGTAGATTTTCGCGGGAGTATGGACTTGATTTTTCCCGCGGGGGAAGACTGGGATGAGTCAGGTAAGAGACTAAGCCAAACCTTGTCTAGTTTTTTGTTCTTTAAGTTTTTGATGTATATATATATATTTTTTGGTGTATGTAAAAGAGTTCTAACAGATGTATTGTTTCCAACATGCAGACAAGGGAGCAGTGCACCCGGCTGATATACCAGTACCAGGGCATCGCGGAGGCATCCCGGTTGCAGTAGATCCAGCAGTCCCAGCAGTAGGTCTCCGGGAGGTCGAGAGGAACCTCCAAGGCCTTACGATGGGTATCCCTCCTCTGCGGAGGGGGGAAGTTCCTTTACATATGTAGAGGCACACTGTAGAAGTACCAGAGAATATCAATTCTCTATTGAGGCGTGTAGTGCATGCGGTGATGTGTTATTCGCAGCACAATGTAGTGCGGGGAGATTAGAGTCTCTCCAATGATCATGTTTTTTGTATGCCTTGTCGGGCGACGTTGTATGGGTGGAAAGACCCAATATTTTTCTCTTCTACATACTTTTTGATGTAATACAAACATTTCAGTCACGCCATA
>ML780184.1:319735-339731 GCA_009831015.1 Picea engelmannii | reverse complement strand
TCATCTGCGCATGAAAACACAGGCACAGTCATGAGTGGCAACGGTAAAGACTCGAGCACGCGAAAGAAATAGACACACCAAAACTAAATACAATAATGTACAAAGTACAAATGCTAGGTGATCTAGGCATAGTACTTCTTAAGTTAAAGCCCGTTTCAGGGCTCTCCCAAGGAAATTCCATCATGATCAACTAATTCATAGGCACCTTTATGTAGGACACGTTTTACGATGTAGGGACCATGCCACATGGGTTCTAACTTTCCTTTCCCCAATTTATCATGAGCTTGGTCGTAAACAAAGACTAAGTCTCCTTTCGCGAAAGTCCGAGGGTGGACGGATTTGTCATATTGACTTTTAATTTGTTTTTGATGTGCCTCATTGACGAGAGCAGCATTGCGACGCGTTTCGTCCAGTTTGGATAGATATAAAAATCGTTCTTCTTCGGCAGAAGTATGGGGCAGGAGTTCTACTTTTAGTTTGAGTGATGGAATATCACACTTGATTGGTAGGATGGCTTGAATGCCATAGACCAACTGGAAAGGAGTGAATCCAATTGAATTTTTCACAGAAGTACGATAGGCCCAGAGAGCGGAGAACAGTTGTAAATGCCACGATGTTTTGTTTTCCCCTACCATGCGTTGGATCATGGTTTTTAGGACTTTGTTGATAGCCTCAACTTGTCCGTTTGCTTGAGGGTAGTAAGGGGATGAGTTTTCATGGCGAAAACCCAATTTGACATGTAACTTGCTCATCATCTGGTTTTTGAAGTGTGCACCATGGTCAGTGACAATGGCACGTGGTACACCAAAACGAGTTATGATATGGTTGAAGAGGAATAGCGCTGCAGTACGGCCATCATTCAGGAAGGTAGGCATAGCCTCAGCCCATTTGGTGAAGTAGTCGATGGCGACGATGACGTAACCGTGCCCCCCGGCTGAGGTAGGCTTACACTGCATGAAATCGATGCCCCATTTGGCAAAGGGACCGATGGCGATAATAGGGTGCAGCGCCGTAGAATGGGTGCGTGCCTTCTTGTTAAAGATTTGGCAGGGTGGGCATTTTTTGACGGCCTCGATACAGTCTTTGAAAATCGAGGGCCAAAAGTAGCCGGCACGTAGGATTTTTTGGGCTGTGGCCATCTCGGAATGGTGACCGCCACAGGCGCCAAGGTGACAATCGTTCCAAACACATTCAGCCTCCTCATGAGTCAGACATCACCGAAGGATGGTGTTGATACCACGGTGATACA
Source organism: Picea engelmannii (assembly GCA_009831015.1). Taxonomy (NCBI): domain Eukaryota; kingdom Viridiplantae; phylum Streptophyta; class Pinopsida; order Pinales; family Pinaceae; genus Picea; species Picea engelmannii. The sequence goes on along the minus strand of ML780184.1, from coordinate 338,482 downwards.
AAGTGTCACCAAGGATGATGTAACGGTGAGAGTGGTGACGAATGCATCGACGCTCTTCGCGAGAGATGTTGGGCTGAAAACGTTGTGTTTGAAGGTAGAGGAGAATGTCTCCGTACCAAGGATCAGAGGTGCTAATGAGGAAGAGAGATTCATCGGGGAGAGAATCTCTAGGTTCGATGTTTTCATCGGCACGAGGGAGAGCACAGATGAGCTCGGCAAACACCAAGGATTTTTTGGCTTTAGCTTTCGTAAACTCGAGATCGAATTCTTGAAGAATAACGATCCATTTTGAATATTTTCCCCCAAGTACTTGACGTGTCAAGATGTGGTACATGGGGTTGGAGTCTGCGATTACCGTGGTGGTGCGTAATAAGATGTAGTGGCGGAACCTTTGGACAACGATGACGACTGCCAGAGCCAGTTTCTCAACATGCGAATATCTGAGTTCGGGTCTAGATAAACTCTTGCTCAGATAATAAATCACATGTTCTTCGTCGTTGGGGTCTTCTTGGACTAACACCATTGCAATGGTGGAAGTAGAAGCGACCAAGTAAAGGATATAATCCTTTGTATATTCAGGGGGATGTAACAAAGGTGCATGGGTCAAAGCGTGCTTGAGAGCGTTGAATGACCGTTGAGCGGCGTCATCCCAGATGAAAGGGACGTTCTTTTGCAGTAACCGCATAAATCCTTTAGTGATCTCGGCATAGTTGTAGATGAAGCGGAAAATAAAGTTTGCTTTGCCTTGCAAACTTTGGAGTTGGGTTAAATTGGTAGGTGGAGGTAAGGCTAAGATGGCCTTGATCTTTAAGGGATCCACCCTGATCCCATCTTTGGAGACAATGAAACCGAGGAGTCGACTGGATTCGACAACGAAAATGCATTTGTGTGGGTTGAGACGAATACGGTAAAACCTACATCGTAGAAAAATTGCTCGTAAATGATCAATATGATCGGATCAATTTAGCGAATGTGTGGGTAAATCGTTGAGATACGGTTCTGCTATATGTTTGATGTCATGAAAAGCGTACGACATGGCTCGCTGGAAAGTGGTTCTAGCATTTTTAAGGCCAAAAGGTAGCTTTCGGTAGGCGAAAGTTTCCCAAGGGAAGATGAAGGTTGTCTTGTGTTGATTTGTAGGCAAGATTTCAATCTGGTTATATCCAGAAAAGCCATCCATGAAAGAGAAGATTACGCTCCCCGTGCAATTATCGATGATTTGGTCGATGAAGGGTGTAGGGTAGTTGTCCTTAGGACAAGCTTTGTTGAGATCTCTATAGTCAACGCAAACACGGATGGTCCCTTGTTTCTTAGCAACCGAAACAAGGTTGGAGACCCATTCGGTTAAAGGGACGGGATAGATGAAGCCAAATTTTAGAAGTTTTTCAACTTCTGCCTTTATAGCTGCGGTTATCTTGGGATGAACCGGGCGAAGCTTTTGCCGAACCGGTTTCATGTCAGGGTAGGTTTTGATTTCGTGTACGACGATTGAAGGGTCGATCCCTGACATTTCCTCATAACTCCATGCGAAGACATCGCGAAATTCCTTGAATAAAGGGGTGTAAGAAACCACTTCGTCGGGTGCGCAATTAGCACCAAGGTTAATATTTTCCATGACACCTTCTTTGATTGAAATGTTAATCGTGATCGTGGTAGATATGTTACCCATGTTTCCCTTAGAGAGAGTATCTTGTGTGAGGATAGGAGATTGCGGGGCTTTGGTAACATCGAGGGGGGAAGACAGATCGGATGTCTTGGTGGATTTCTTCCAAAGGCGGAAGAAAAGAGGATCGATGGTGGTTTTCATCCCATGGCAAATCGTCAATGCTAAGCATTTCCATGATAGATTCTTCCGAAGGAAAAATTTGGGAAATGTAATCAACGGCGGATGATAGGGAATCTAACCATGAGGGCACCAAATAAGTATCGGGTGCCAATGAATGTGAAGTATTCGAAGAGGGAGAAGCAGATTGAATAGCTACGTATGCGGCCTCGGCTGGGCTCAGTGGCATAGTGTCGCTGAGCACATCGAATTCCAAAGGACTAGGCACAATCCAAGGATCGGATGATTCCAAGGATTGATAAGGCATAGTCGAAATCATATTGACGGTGGCAATATGATGTGCGGTAGGTGGAAGTGGTGTAGGGAAAGTACTCATGAGGATAGAATCTTTTAATAAGCCAACACCAACGCTTTCATACGTAACCGGGTGGTCTCCCAGAAAGGGAATGTTGCTGGTAGCAGGGATGCAAGTGTCGGGTGTGCAGAAATCGAGTTGATCGATGGTAACAATTTTGCCTTGATGGGGGAATTGTACACATCGAAATACTGACGAGGAAATGACAGTCATGGCGTAGAACCAACTTCTTCCAAGTAGTAGGTTGTAATCGATGGGGGCATCGACCACCTCAACGTCAATAGTAACAGTTTTTCCGCCCAACTGAATGGCTAAGGATTGTAATAATCCGTGAGGATGAAAACCTCATCCATTGAAATCACGTAACATGGTAGAGGATTTGTTAAGGGCAGGTGATTGCAATCCTTTCCAACAGGCTAGAGACATGACACAGGTGGAGGCTCCCTCATCTAGGATAGTCCGGTGGATTTGTTGATTGTGAACAACAACATCGATTTGGAAAGCTAGCTGGTGGGAGAGTCGCAGTTGATGATCATACATATTAAACGTGATATAGTTTGATGACTCAGGATCAAAAGCGCCGATAGCGGCTAAGAGCGTTCTACGTTGGCTAGGACAGTGTTGTAGAACTTCCAAGGCGGACATGGCACACGGGGCTTGGGCCAAATCTTCTACAATATTGTAGTTTTGGGCAGCCCGTGAATTAGGATTGAATGTGGATTTCCGGATGGTGCTCTTAGGAGGGCGTAAGATGGAGTCAAAAGAAGGTTTCTCAATCTGGAGTGGCCCAGATGGAGGGCTAACAGATGGAGGATTGACGGAGGATGGTAACAGGTCTGATGGAGAATCGTTAGTGATCTTCGGTTTATCAGGTTTAACTGGCGTGTCATATGTCGCAGAGCGAGTTGTTAGATTAACTCCATTAAACATGTAAATGTGGGCACTTGTCGAGGCCTCATCATGGGGTTGGTTGGAACTGCCCCTCAGCGTGGGGGTTTGTGCAACCAAAGATTGTTGCTGCGGAAAAGGTTGAGTGAGCACAGCAGGTTGTGAATTTCCCTTGAAAAGTTTGGCCACTTCATCGCGATGTGGGAAGTCTCGAGTGTAGTGATCGTCACCACAAATGAGACATGGGAATTTCAGTTTTCGTTGTGGTTGTTTTCCGGCAACAGGGGTTTGCGGTTGGGTCTTTGGTTGTTCATTGTTGTTCTTCTTCTTTGGTTTGTTCCTCGCTTTCTTCTTGCCCCCAAGTTGTTGTGAAGGGGTTTACTGGACCGCATTCACATCAGAGACCTGAGTTTGAGGGGGGGTCGAAGAGGGTGCAGTCGAACTGGGAGCAGTCGTGGAAGAGGGCCGCTGGATTGTTCCAGTAGACTGGGTAGTAGATTGAGTTTTGACGGAGCCAATAACTCCATCCGCGTGGGAAGCAGTTGATGGTTTGGATGGATCGTTAGTGGCACGGGTAGCGTTTGGTATCAACTCATATAGAGTACCAGATTGTGAATAGACTAAGTCTAAGAAATGAGCTCAGGTAATGGCTTCTTCCTCGGTGACTACACCACCCATGGCAACGTCACGAGCGATCTAGGGTAACAACGATTTAGTGAACCATTCTGCTAACAATTGGTCAGGAATGACCGCTTTGATTAGCCTTCGTCGTCATCTCCATTCATGAATGTGGTCGGAGATATGTACGAAAGTTGTCTGACGAAGGGAGGTTAATAGTTCAGTACCCGTCTCGTATCGAATGGGTAGTTGGAAATGCGTGAGGAAGGACATGGCGAGGGAGTTGAAATCGTGAAAAGATGCGCATGGTAACTCGATATACCATTTCGTTACAGAACCCGTAAGTGTTCATTGGAAAAGACGCAAATGAATCGAATCGTCCATGAGGGATTTGGATGAACACCACAAATGGAAGGTCATCACGTGGTTGTTCAAGTTTTCTCCGGACTTTCCGTCGAATTTTGGGATATCAGAAGGAAGTTTAGCTGGAATAGTTGGCCAAATCGGAGAATGATAAATAGGATCATTCGTTAACCGAGACAAGTCTGGAAGGTCCAGGGTGGCTAGAAAAGGTAGTTGTCGGTTAACCTGTGGGTAATGCTGGTGTGGCAGAGGGACACCAGTGGGGCTCAATACTGGGTTATGTGGATAATTATAACTCGTGGGTCCTCTCATATGAGGTTGGTTTTGACCAAGGTACATAGGATTTGAGATACTTTGAGAAGCATGTGTGAGCGGAGGATAACCGGATGCGTTTTGTGGGTTATAGGGTGGGTTTGGCATTTTTCCATAAGGGGGTTGCTGTGGAGTCTGGACATTTTGTCCCGTGGAGGCATGTGGGTTTCCTTGAAAAGGAACGCTCCATGGATTGGGTGTGGCGGACATGTTTTGTCCTTGTGGTTGATGGTATACTTCGGATTGAGGCTGCCCCCCAACATGAGGGTGCCCCCCGAATGGAATTTGTCCTCCGGTGGGAGGATGCCCCCCATCACTAGGGTTCTCTCCGAATGGATTTTGTCCTCTGGTGGGAGGATGCCCCCCAGTTTGAGGTAGAGTTCCCAGGATTTGAAAGCCAGACATCAATGACTGACCGGTGTTGCCGAGCGGGTTGGGACCACCAAGACCAGTCCCTCCGGGTTGTTGGATGGGTATGGAACTTCCCGGTATAATTTGGGTAATGGTTTGGGCAGTGGTGGTAGCGGAAGCATTCAGTGCCCTGAATCCAAAAGGGAGTGTAGGTCTTGGTGTTACAGGTGTGCCAATCGGGGCTTGATTAACTACCGCATTACCGGCGGGGATAGTCGGAATGTGTGGGGCCATTGTCGAATGGGCCATCTGGAGGGGAATAGTAGACCTTGGGCCAACGGATGGTATGTTCGGACCAACGGTTGGTGTGGCTGTAAAAGCGGTAGTACCGATGAAGTGATTTGGGGGTACAGTGTAGGAAAAATATGCATCGACACCTTCCCCTGTTCCATAAAGATCTCACACCAAGCGTGGTGGACTCCGAACAACGTCTGTGGTCCAAAAAGGGTCACTGGCTAAAGGGTTTTGAGAAGACCTGGCCAGAATGTCAGAAGGATTGATGACAACAAATTCTCTGCAGAATTTAGGTGGAGGATCTGTCGTTCGTATCCCTCCAGAATGCGGTAAGCTTTCGAAGATTATGAGACAATTCGAAAATTCTCCAAAGGAATGGGAACTTCTTCCTGGGAAGTTGTAGTATTATGAACCTCGCTCTGTTGAGGAGATTCCTCAGTAGAATGAGGGGGTAAAGGGGTGTTTCCTTCGATATTTTTTGGAGGAAGTCCCTGTAGCCTCTGCGAGCGGCGTGGAGGGTCGATGTTGGTGGAAAAGAGTTGGCGAAGGAAATCTATGGCCAACTAACGAAAAGAAACAGCACACGCTAAAAAAATCTAAGAATCACAACCAAGCAAACAAGACCTTCTTTTGATGACCGTACTAGTTGGTGATGAAATCCAATGTCGTGTGATCAAGTCCAGAAGGGGCGGGGATGGGGTGGAATAGTTACAATGGCGACCTGCTTAACGGACTTACACCTTGGTGCAAGCTTCCACGCAGTAATTGTGGATTTACCCTCCAAGGAGCCCGAGTGAGTTTTACCAATGTATGCTCCAGGTACAGTGAGACTTCCCGTCACCGTCACCTTGTGTAAGATCCTAAATATTATGGCCACTAAGGTTACCAATTCTCAGTCAGCCCCTGGGCGGGAACAATCGACAGTCCGATCCGAACGTACGGGCAGGGTATCGAGCCCGAAATCAACTAAAAGGCTTCCACGCAGTAATTGTGGATTTACCTCAAAGTGATCCCCATAATACAATCTGACCACCACAATTAGTTAAACCATGGAGGGTTAGTCCCCGTAGCTTACCCGAATGCGACCTCGTGCGTAACCCCTGTGTGAGAGGGGGATCCCAGGCAGACTTATACGATGATTGGATTTGACTCTCCTTAACTCAGGATGCTACTGTTTGTTTTGGAAACTTTGGAGAGTTATGCTCACAGCCTAATCCAAAGTACTAAGCCTAGTCTACTGTTGATGGAGGATCCTAGAAAAGAAAATTTTCTAAATAATTTTAATTAGCGTCGATTTTATGGACGTTCTTTACACAAAAGGGGTGCATGGAAGTGAAATGAATGGAATTATGACTCGGTCCCAAAAATGCATCAAATATGATAAGCAGTCATTTATTTTCGATGAACATCTATCTAAGGGAGAGAGAGAGTTATTTTCACTAACAAGCACGAATAAGGAATGTCCTCAAACAATTTCTCAATCAAATCCTGATGTGATGCTAAAACTTTTTAGATGCCTTTTAACATGCACAATCAGTCATGAAGATGCTTTTTATTGTTTGCATATGAATAATGATCACTTCAACACAATGCTCGTCTTGTTAATTATCTTCTTGTATAAATGAACATCAAACTAGCACAAGCAAAAGTCATACAAACAATACACCCTTTCGTTGCAATCAAAACGAAAAGTGAAAGAAAAGAAGCAATCAGAGAGAAATCAAACTTCACACCCAAAAGAAAAAATCGAAGAACAATGATCTTTAACCAAAATCAAAATGAAAGGATTTGTAGGCCTTTGATGACCTTCACCAGGGTTTTTACTCAGTTAAACAGAGAGAAAGACAATGCATGGGTTTCAGACTCCAAATAACATAAAAACTCAATAACAATAGTGAATAAGGCTACAAAATCAAAATAGTAAGATGTTCGTTCTTCAAAAAGACAGATGTCAAGGCTGGAAGGGAAGAAGCATTGACTCATAGGGTTACCCAGCAGGAGAGACACAGAGGCAAAACCCAGAAAAAGGAATTCTGGAAGGTTTTCTGGCCAAAAGAGGGTTGGCACTCTGTTGCCAAAGGAAAGGAGCATTATAGTGCTTTGTAGAAGGCTGCTAGGGAGCGTTGGCGCTCTGTTAACACAGGGACAGGGGTGCCAGGTTCAGAAACTCCCAAAAATGTCAAAAAATTCCAAAAATTGGAATTCAGACTTGACAACTGTGCTGAGTATGATGGGGTAGGGAGCCAATCAGCTCATGAAACCAATCCAAAGAGGAGTGAACCAGGTCTGAAAAACAATCAAGGGGTAGAACAAGGTCAATGAGGAGAAATCGAAATAAGAAATTTCGATTTGAGGCTATCTCCCCAGTGGAGTCGCCAGTTTCTGTTATAGGAAAATCTACCTGCGGACAGGTAGATGACCTCTAATAGCTTGACCTTAACTCTAGACAGAAAATGCTTAACGTGGACACTGACTTCCTTTCAAATCTATCTAAACTAACACATGAGGAGGAAGGATAACATAAGTACCTCTTTACCGACGTTTGTCCCTGCACGCTTCGAGTTGCACTCCAATCCTTTGCTTCTCACTGAGTTCTGCAGACAAACAAGATACAACCACTTCCTACTCTATTGATATTAGCTTGAAAATAGATCTATCAATTAATGATAAGTTCATGTAACATTATACACAAACTAGAAAGAAACAGGCCAAGCGTGTCATATTGATGGTTATAACGACAACAGTACTTACAATCGTAGATGCGAATGCGACAGCTTCGTCAAGTCCCCTTCGTCTAACCCTTGCTTGAAAGATCCACAACCTGGATAACAACAGCTTCACTGATTGCTCTCCTTTGGCTGACTGTGTGTTTCCTCCAAGATCATAAGTTTCATATCAGCAATTCTCCCCCCTTTCCACCATCATAGAGCCTGTTTATATAGGTTAAGAGGAGCTTAACCTCTTGAGTTATCTTTAGAACAAGTTGGGAACTTCCTCCTTAGATCAGGGATCTCTTGATAAAACCAAGAATTTGGATACAACTGCCTCCTAATCTCGAAAGATCCTCCCCTTATTCTCCTCAACGGGCCAACTACTGCCTCGGATTAGACAGTGCTCCCTTAGAAGGGGCATCAGAGCGCTGTAGCGCTTCCTGGTAAGCTTTAGGGGAGCGCCAACGCTTTCAAGATGAGCAACGCTCCTTCAGAGGGGGCAGGGGAGTGTTATAACGCTCCCTGAAGCCTTGTAGGGGAGCGCCAGCGCTTCTAGGGCTGATATAGGGGAGCGCTCCTCCTCAAAACCTTTGTTTCAGAGCTCTCTACAGGTGTCAAGAGTTATTTGTCTTCAGTAAACCAGTTCTCCTTCTTCAAATCAAGCATATGAGATTCTATAAGTGTCTCCTTAGTGTCGTCGACATGGCAGTATGTTCGAACATCATTTGCGACACTCGTAACCAACTTGCGACACTTGCAAAAGTTGTAAGGAAGATGCGACACTTACGACAATTGAGAGGAACATGCGACACTTATCCAGCTGAGTAATTTTGACGTGTAACACCCCCATGAAAGATGCAGTTGCGATCCTCAAGGTTATGGAGGATGATTGTGAAAAAATCCTTAGATCCCAATTGTAGCTCATAGTGACCTTTTGGCTTCCTCCAATATTGTATCCATTTGATCAAATCACGCTCGAAAGGCCAGAGCCCCAGGAATTTTCCCACCAGGGCATAGTCTCTCATATATTGCTTTTGCTCTTCTATGCGTGATGAGTTGATAACATATTTTTGGGCTTGTTGCGCTTGTGGAATACATTTACCTGGCATCCATGGAGCTGACGCGGTGGATGGGAGAGTCTCTTTCTCTGGATCGATGTCCATCTCTCGATCCTTGAATGTTCCTTCCTCCAATAATTTCGAGCACATATCTGGTGCCGGCTCGAAGGTCAGTCGTTTCGTACCCTCTACAACATTTCCATTCGCCGTGGCTTGGCTGTAGGAGGTTCCCGTCGGCCCTCCCTCCTTGCGAGACATGAGCCCCAGCGGGGCAGCTGTTGGAACAATGCGGCTCAGAGCGGCTGCAAAACCCTAAACCCTCGGCTCAGAGCGTCATTTCGACTGAAGAGATCCCTTAACCTAACTTAATTATTAAAACTAACCTAACTATTATTAAAACTTATTGAATCCTAGGGTTGCACTTAGCACACATTTAGGTTTCACTTGAACCAACACTGACTAATCTTCTATCTTCTCCCCTACACTATCAAAAATAAAAATAAAAATTATTCTAACTTAATAGCCTAAACTAATGTAATTTATACCAACATACTTTATTATAATCCTTATGATATACATTAATAATAATATTGTTATTACCATTTTACAAATTAACCCTAAAACTAACATAATACTTTAATAATTATTAATATCATTTGGATATTTAAATTAAATTCCAAGACTAATTAATACCAACATATAATTTGTTACCCCCCGGATGGGGTGCCACGTGGAAGGGGCAGGACACGCGGAACAGTGTCGGGAGGGGCCATAAATATTGGCCACCGACTCCCATCTCCTCGCCATAAATGAATGGGAATGTACCCAGGAAGAGGACATAAAACGGTGAGGCTCCTCGCTCGAGCGAACAGTACAGGAGAATAGCACATTAAGAGCTCAGCCTTAATGGCCATTGCTATCACCTTTGACCTTATTCACCGCCTTGGAGGATTCGTGATGCATTTGAGGTTTGCAGAGCCGAAGGCTGAACCTTCGAAGAGTAGGGATAGAGCTCGGTTTCTGAGCATGCCATGAGCAAGGGGACAGCCTCGTGGAGGCGTCGCATGGTACGCAGTTGATTCATGACGGAAGCGACAGAAAAACTTTGAGAAATCTTTGGCTCTCGCTAGCAGAAGGAAAACAAGGAAGTCCAGGAGATTGGGAATGACTCCCATGGCATATGTTGAGGAGATTGCACTGGGCGAATCCATCCAGAGCTACAACGAGAGCCTGCTATTCATGGTCCCAGACAATTGGAATCCCCCCACCTATTTCGGAAAGGATGCAGTAACCCCTGCTCCACGCACAGTGCACAGTCCCAGGGATGATCTAGTTGAGGAGTTCATAGAATGCTTCGTGGAGGAATAATTTCCGAAAGGAATGGAAGGAAACATAGAGGAATTCACGACAGGTGAACCTCCTGAGGTGGTCAAGCAGTGCAATAGGCAGATAGAGTCCCCGAGTGGCAATGCAAAGGAACAAAAGGATGTGGCTGACCAGCCACCATTTCTTCATCTAGAGCACCTTGAATTAATCTTTGACATTTGCAGCATGGTGGACGACCAGATATTCAGGGCCATTCAAATAAATCAACGACTCAATATGATCTATGTGTCCTACTCCAGTGCATCCCCAAGACGCCAATGCCCTACCTGCGTGTAGGTCTACGCAATTCCAGTCAAGCAAGGAAAGAATGGAGACAAGGATAAGGACACCAGCTAATAGGTTTTTTTACATGCTCATAGTTAGAAACTCTTTTCTTTTGTTGCATACCAGCGATATAACACAGTTAGCTTGTATTACTGTTATTATTAGCATAGTAAAGACAAGACTTGGTATAAAGGTGGCCATGCATCCTGGTTTCCTTCAGGCAGGATGGCAGCCTAGAAATTTGAGTTTGAAAAGTGGCATGGCTCGGCCAGCTGTCTCGGTTCCTCTACAGGTGGGACAACTGGCAGCTTAACAAAACTATGTAATTCTGCAATGTTAATATAATAGGACCTACCTTTTTTATTTAAAAAAAAAACATATAATTTGTTACCACTAATACATCAATAATAATATTAATACTACTTTTTAAAAATTAACCCTAATTTAACCTATAAATTAGCATAAACATTAATAATAATATTATTATTACCATTTCACAAATTAACCCTAATTTATACCAAGATACATTATTAAAATCCTTATGATATACATTAATAATAATATTATTATTACCATTTTACAAATTAACCCTAATTTAACCTTAAACTAGCATAATACTTTAATAATTATTAATATCATTTGGATAATTAAATTAAATCAATTCCAAGACTAACCTAATTAATACTAACATATAATTTGTTACCACTAATACATCAATAATAATATTAATACTACCTTTTTAAAAATTAACCCTAATTTAACCTATAATTAGCATAAACATTAATAATAATATTAATACCATTTGTCTTATTATATTAAATAAAAAACCACTTAATATATTAATAAAAAAAATCTTTATTAAATACTTATTTTTAAAAATCTTTTCAAACCTAGGGTTTCACATAGCCGACTTTAGGTTTCCTACACTCCTCATTAATATTTATTAGGGTTCCTCTCTTGTTTTTCCTCGGGCTTTTTTGTCCTGAAGATGGATCCTGTTGTGGATCTGAAACATCGACAAGCAATTGAAAACACTGTGGTTCTTCCGACAATTTCTAAAATGAGTCCTTTGCTGATACAGAAAAATCCGATCATGTAACGGTTTGAATTATAAAATGATTTAAGGGTTATCATGGGACACATGTGAATTATTAGTCCATGATTTGTGTAATCATAACGAAATCAGGGAGGCAAGCACATATTAAGGGATGATCATATTTGCGCTACATGAATAATGATATTCCAATAACACTATTAATGACTAGAAGAGATTTGAATTTGAAAAATTCAAACATGCATATGAAGTGACACATCATTTAAAACGATGTCTTAAAACTCTAGACTTAAAGAAATTATCCAAAAAGCTAAAATGCAAATCATAACAAGCTGATAACAAGGATTAAAATCAAATGAAAGAAGACAATGAAGTGTAGGTAGGAAGGGTTTAGGATTAGGGTTTCTCACCAAATAAAAAGAAAAATTAGAGACTAACACTGGCTCCTTCTGGGGATGGAGTTTTAATAATAAACTCCTAGAACTGCAGACCAATGCCTTTTCCTTTATTTCAGATTCATTGATCTCCCTACATCTGTCAGTCTTTATTCACAACATAACTATAAGAAACAATTCCATTGGGTATATGGAATTTTTATTGAAAGTAAACCTATTGTACAAACTGAAAACCTGTGAGTCTTTAGAGAAAATAGTGTTTCAAGAACCTCCCATTCACTGGGCCTCCAAAAGTTTCTGTGTCATCCAAATTATGCAGGAGAAAATTGTTATTGTCCATTACCTTGGCTATCCTGAAGGGACCATACCATAGGTTATCGAACTTACCATATTTTTCTTTATCCTCTCTCCTGGCATCCCACCTTAACACCAAATCTCATTCATTAAAGATATCTTTCTTAATTACTTTGTCAAATGTGGCTTTGACTTTTCTCTGGTGAGAAACAACTTTCTGATTCATCTGTTCTCTAACCTGTTGAACCTCAATCATCTAAAAAATTCTCCTTTGGAGATCATTAGGTTCTTCTAAATATTCTTGTAAGAACTTTAAACTGGTAGGCCCAATTGAGTTGGAATAATAGCTTCTTTCCCATATACCATCTGGAAAGGAGAGGTCCCAATAGAGTTTTTGTTGTTGATACGATCTGCCCATAGGGAAAACTTTAAGTTGGAATACCATGATTTTTTATTTTCTGCCAGTAACTTTTTGATAATCCTTATCATAGTTTTATTGGAGGACTCTGCTAACCCATTCCCTTGGGGGTAGTAGGGAGTAGAGTGAACCAATTTGATACTATATTTATTACAGAATTCAATCATGGAATTGGATTTAAAGGCTTGTGCATTATCAGTGACTAGTTTTTTAGGACAACCAAACCTGGAAAAAATATATCCTTCATGAAAGTCCATGATTACCTTGTCTGTTGCATTCCGAGTCGGAATTGCTTCTATCCACTTCATAAAGTAATTAGTGGTTGTAAGAATCCATCTGTGATGTCCTGAATATGAAGGATTGATCTCTCCTATGAAATCCAAGCCCCACTGTTGGAATGATCCATGGGTGATGATTGGTTTCAGAGGAAAAGACATAAGTTTTTGCTTTCCAACAAATTTCTGACAGGGTTCACATGCCCTGACCTGAGAAAAAATATCTGAGAATAGAACTGGCCAGTAATAGCCTACCCTAAGAATATTTAAGGCAATAGCCTTCCAATGGTGATGGCCTCCACACACACCATGATGTAGATCATAAAAAAATTGTTCAACTTCTTTTTCATCAACACACCTCAACAAAAAACCATTAAGGTCTTTCTAGAATAATATCTGATCAATAATGCAATACTTTACTGCTCTTAACTTTAATGATCTGAATTTTGATTTATCCAACTCTGGGGGAGATTGAAATTTCAGCAGAAAAAATCCAATATCTTTGTGCCATGGTGAAGAAACTTACTTGTTGTTTACCTATGAATTTGTTTCTTCAATCTGGAAAGAAGAATCATGTGTCTTGTCTGAAAGATGGTACAACCCAATTTCTTTGGAATTAGATTCTGTCATTAATTTGGAAAGGCCTTGAACTTTTATCAACTGAGTAGACTTTATGGTGAGATCATACTCTAGGAATTTTGTTATCCATTTCCCTCTCTTTCCTTCACAGTCAGGCTGAACCAATATTTCTTTGACTGCACTGCTTGGGACATAAGTTGTAATCTCAGATTGAAGGGCATATACTCTAAATGACTTCAGAGCCTTTACCAGGGCATAATCCTGTTTGTCCATTATATCATACTTCAATTCAGAGTCTCTGAGAGTTTTTCTAAAGAAGGAGATGGGTTTCTCATATCCTTGCTCATTTCTTTGTAGAAGAACAACAACTATGGTGTTTTCTGATGCAAATGAGAAAATCATGAATCCCTTGGAGTAATCTGGACTAATGAGAACAGGGGCCTGAACAAGAGCCTGCTTGATTCTTTCAAAATATTCTTTAGCTTCTGGTATCCACTTAATTTATGCATCCTTTTTCAACATGGCAGTAATGTATTTGATAATCTCTGTGAAATTAGGTATAAACCTCCTTAAAAATTTAATTTTACCAATGAAGGACTGAATAGACTTCTTGTTTCTCAGAATGTCTATCTGTTGGAAAACTTTTACTCTCTCAGGATCTATTTTAATGCCTTCAGGTGAAACAATATGTCCTAAAAGCTTTCTTGCCTCCATAGCAAAATGTGATTTTTTAGGATTAAGTGATATACCATACCTCCTGCATTTCTCAAAAGTCTGTTTCAAGTGTTGTAAATGTTCTTCATCAAATGTTGAAAATACAGTGACGTCATCAAGATAAATAACTACAAACCTGTCTTTTTCACCAATAAAAGCAATGTCCATAGCCCTTTGAAATGTGGCTCTTGCATTCATCAATCCAAAGGGCATATTTTCATACATAAAAGTTCCCCAGGGGGTGGTAAATGTTGTTTTCTTTTTGTCCTCTTCCAGTACTAATATTTGATTGTACCCCGAGTACCCATCAAGCATAGAGATCCTCTTTTCTCCTACAACTCTTTGTAAAATATGATCCATTTTTGGTAATGGATAATTGTCTTTCAAGGAGCACCTGTTCAAATTATTGAAGTCCACACAGAGCCTTATCTCTCCATTCTTCTTCTTGACAGGTACAAGGTTGGATACCCATTATGAGTATCTCAGTGGCACTATGATTTTAGATTCTAATAACCTTTTCAACTCCTTTTCTATTATAGGTAACAGTAGAGGATTAAATTGCCTGGAATTTTGCTTAACAGGTTTAGACCCAGGTTTCAGAGGAATTTTGTGTTGTATGATCTCTGTATCAAACACTTTCAAATCTTCATAAGACCATGCAAATATATCTGAATATTGCTTCATTAATTCAACATATGCTCTTCTTTGTTTCTGTGATAGTTTTCTAGATATTTTTACCAACCTAGGATTTGTATCAGGACTGATGTCACAGTACACTACATCAGTTTCTTCTGTCTGAATAAAAACCTTCCTGGAAACATCATTGTGATCAAACACTCTCTCTAATGGAACCAAACCTTTAGGCAGATGATTTGTCTTCAGTTCAATGATTTTTTTCCCAATAACATTATCTTGAAGGATATCTGCAGCATGTACCTCTACTTAGCCATCTTCATCATCTTGATCTATTGAAATGTTAGAAAACTCCTCAATAGTTTTCAAGAATCTTTGAATTTCCTCATCATATTTAAAGACCTACCAATGTTTTATATTATCTACTATTGAGGGTCTGTGTCTGACCTCAACTTCAAACTTCAGATTAGGGAACATTGGAGCTTTAAAGTTACTAGCTGCAAGTGCCAAAGAGTCAGCCTGCTGATTTAAATTTATGTGCATAAAAGTAATATTTAATTCCAAAAAGAAACTATCCACATAATCCCACACCTCATTTCTATATTGTTTCAACCTTTTCTGTTTGTTTTGATATATATTTTTGATTTGGTGAATAATTAGTTTTGAATATCCAAAAACAGAAAGCTTATCTATACCCATATCTTTAGCATCTTTCAAACCTAACAACAAGGCTTCATACTCACTGATGTTATTGGTGGTGTCAAATTCAAGTTTATATGACCTAGGAATAACCTCCTTGGTAGGGGAAATGAAGACAATCCCAACTCCAGAACCTTCTCTAGAACATGCTCCATCAAAATACATTTTCCAAACAAAATTATCTTCACTTTCTCCAACTGCAGTTGTTGTCTTCCTAACTGATACTTCTGCCATCTCATCACTCATATGAAAAATAGAGGAACCAAGATCATCTTCTACAACATATATAGGATGATTAGTGGGGTTTTCGTGATCACTTACCAAATAAGCCAGTCTTACTTCTCTGTATAATCTTCGTTGTTCCCCACCAAAAACAAGTATGGTTGCATAACTAAGATCCATCTATAGATTACCACCTACCTTCTTGGCCCAAGATCTTGAAATAAGAATTCCAAATTTTGGTAGTATGTCAGCCACAATAACATCTAATAACACACTTTTCATAGGTAATTGGGAAAGAGTAACAACCACATCTTTCATAACTCCAAGGCATTTGAATTTCTTGGAGTCAAAAGAATATAGATCATGGTATGGTCTAGTAATATCCAATCCTAATTCTTCCATCACCACCTTAGGCATGACATTATGCGAGGCATCGGAATCCATTAGGCAGTTATGCAATATCTTGTCATGGACATTTAGTGAAATGTAGAATGGAGGAGAGGCATCAATTCTGTCTTCAATATGAGGTCCAATAGTTATAGCAGGGTTTTCATCTTCTAGATTGACTGCATCTGAAAATGTAACCTAAGCTAGAGATTGTAGAGCCTTGAGGACAGTCTTCCTAAAGGGCTATGTTTTCATGAGTTCTAGCAAAGGCACAAAAATCTTGATTTTGTCCATTTAATGTTCTAGACTAAAAGAAGAAACACTCTTTTTTTGTTCCTTTATATCAACAGTACTAACCTTGGTAGGCTGCTTCAATGGTTGATCAACTTGAATCTTAGGACTTTCTTTAATGGTTCTTGTTTTAACTAGAGTATTGACCTTCTTTGTGGAAACAGGTATATCCACTTTAGGTGCATTTGAACCAAATCTTAGATTGTATTTCTTCCCTTTAGGTTCCTTTTGGATGATCTCATCTGCATCCCCTTCCTCAAACTGGTTTGAAATCAAAGCATCTTCATAATCCTGTTGTGTCACATGCATAGGAGATGATTCAGAATCATTTAGATGAACTGCAGGGTCGTCTTCTGTATCATCTTTATCCTCCTCCTCATCTACTGCACTATTCTGGAAAGGAGGCAAAACCTTTTGGTCATCTTGATTTTTTCTTTCCCTTGGTAAGATTTGAGGTGCATTGTTTGGCCTCCTGAACTGATTTTGATTTATGTATCCACCCTCATGTGCAAGTTTACTAGATTTTTTTTGTTCCATCTTCAACCTTTCCATCTCAGATGTCAGAGTTTTCAGCATCTTAGCCATTTCATCCATCTTAGAATCATATGTTGTATTAGAAGATGAAGGAAACTCTTCTTTTTTCTTTTTTCTGTCTCTATCACTCTTAGACTTCAATTTGTCTGCTGCTAATATGTTTGATTCTACCTCAATAGAAGAATCTTGCATCAGGCTGTGGGTAGCAACCCTTCTTTCTCTAAGAAACAAGGAAAATTTAGCATCAAAAGCATTGGTGAAAGTGATTTTAGCTGATGTATCTGAAGGTTTAATCTCGTCTGGAATTTTACCATACATTTGGTTGAATCTTTTGGTAAAATCATGTATTGATTCACCTTGTTTCCTTTTTAAAGCACCAAATTCAATGATGTAGTATAAAAATTCTTTCTTGTCTCCCCAGTGTTTAAGAAAGGCATCATCCAAGGCTACAATATCAACAATTGAATTAGGTGGCAAACTCTTGAACCACTTCCTTGCTTCACCATTTAAACTTTGCACAAACAATCTCATCCACACATCTGCATTCTCTACATTGAAATTGTCTAAAAACTATAAAATGAACTCAAATGCTCTTCATCATTAACTCCTCCACATCCATTAAATCTGGGAAAATATCTCATATAATCATTTGGTGGAAAGGAAAACATGACTTGTGGGAGGATCAAAGGGGCATACCTTGCTGCAACAATTTCATCCATTTTGTTCACAGCCATATTTGCTATCTTTGGTGTTTGAGTTTTGGGAGTCAACAAGATTGGTGATGTTGGAGGTGAAACTGTCCCTTGTGTATGCCAACTGAATTTTACTATCACTGAGTCTTGATCTTTAGTAGATAGGGATTTCTCTTATGGACTATGATCAGATGATGGGCCAAGAAACATAGGATTCTCAAAAGAAAAATAATGTGATTTAAAATCTTTAGAGGAGAGAGATCCAAGAGATGAAGAGGGTGTTTCTCGTTCACTTTTGATATCTTTTCTATGATCTTTCAAAGTTTCAGTCACAGGCAAGGTGTTTGAATATTCTTGTTTAATGAGTTCAGTAAGTAGCTTCCACTGATCTAGATTTAATTATGAGATAGTTGAAGGGAATGAAATTGTAGCAGGCTCAATAATAGGTTTGAATTCACTTTCAGGAATCACCTCCTCATATGCTTGGGTTTTGGTGATTTCAGAGGACTTTCCTTGAAAACTTTCTGAAGACAATTTTCCCTTTGAGAGATAAGAGTGTCTAGAAACAACCTTAGGTTTTCTTAGTAACTTTTCAGGATCTGGAACTGCTACAACAGGCTCAAGATCTGTATTTTTTCTGGTTACTGGTCTCTTAGTAGATGATGAAGAAGTTAGAGGAGTTTTAGGGCCTTTACCTTCTATTTTAGGAGCCAAAATTACCACAGAGGAGTCGCCAGGTGAATAATCACAGTCTTAAATAATGTCCAAAATCTTGTTCACCATCAAGATTTGAATCTAATCTTGCCGTTTCCCCAGGGAAGATATCTTCATTTCTTCGTCCCCGGCAATGGCACCAAAATATATTAGTCACTAAAGTTGCACTTGACTGTGAGAGGGCAAGCTAGGGAATCATCGGTTTATTGCAAAGTGTTTTGAAGGTTTTTATGATTTGGTTTTTTTTTAATAAGGTGGTTGAAAACTGGCTCTGTTGGATCATGTTGTCATTGATGCCAATGGTTTGATTGATTGATTTCATTGATTGATGTCAAATGATTGATTGATGTCAAAGGATTGATTGATTGATGATTGATGTAATATAATATGTATTGTCCTTGATGAGAATGCATAGATGAAGATGGATCAATGAGTTGTCATTGATACATGATGAATATGGATC
>ML780184.1:298862-309959 GCA_009831015.1 Picea engelmannii | reverse complement strand
CTGGGTTTTCTTCCCCTAGAGGGTTTCCCAGGATAAATGTTGTGTCTATTGTGGATGTGTATTTCTCAGTGATCTTGTGCTTATTATGCTCTTATCTTTATGAAATGCAAAGAACTATAATAATAGCATAAACATTAACATCATCAACTGGGAAACTTGGTTTTAGGGACTGTGGGTCAGG
The DNA here is from genome assembly GCA_009831015.1 of Picea engelmannii. Classification (NCBI taxonomy): domain Eukaryota; kingdom Viridiplantae; phylum Streptophyta; class Pinopsida; order Pinales; family Pinaceae; genus Picea; species Picea engelmannii. The sequence continues at coordinate 309,778 of ML780184.1, read as the reverse complement.
ATTTAGGGATTGCATGAGCCAGCTCTAAGGTTTTTGTATTTCTCTCAGAGCAGACACGACTAGAGTCTTAATTAAGACCTGATGAAACAGGCTACTCTTTGCATTGGAGGGGTGTGACTGCACTCTTTTTGACATCTTTGACAAGCTTTTGAGTAGAAAGTAAGGCAGATTTAAAGGACAATCTCCATTTAGATGCATTAATAACCTAATGTGGTAGATATAAATCAGTGAGAATCTGCCTTCGCAGGTGATATACCTGTGGATAACAATTAGAGCAGTGTACCATTCTGGTCTAATCCAGCTGTGAGGAACTCCCTTTCTCCAACTCGGGTTTTGCTTGTCTGGAAGTAAGAATTGATTGAAAAACTCTGTGACTACATGCTCCTTCTTCCACCATCGTTCTCCTCCAACCACCAATCTGCAAACTTTGGTAATTGTTTGTTTTGTCACCATCATTAGTAACTTTCTGATCTCCCCTTCGAAACCATCGAAGTTCTGTACAAACGCCATAGAGACCTGTTCATCGTGACCTTGGAAGGTGGTGAGGAATTCGAACCAACCAGCATCTCTGAACCTTTGAGCCATATGAGGATAAGCTTCGAGAAGTTCATCACCCTCGGGTTCTAATATGACCACTTGACTGCTTCTCTTAGGCGTCATAAAAACACGATGCCACAACTGGCACTTCTCGGATTTTGAATTTGCAACCTGCAACTGTTAATATATAACAGTTCTTTTGAGAAAACACTTGCGCTTATAACTCAGCAAAATCAGAATGACGAGTGACAGGTTCAAATAATGATCTTTGGGAATTGAATGATTTGAAATGAGTCCTTTGCCGGTACAAAACAATCCGATCATGTAATGGTTTGAATTATAAAATGATTTAAGGGTTATTGTGGGACACATGCGAATTCTTAGTCCACGATCTGTGTAATCAAAACGAAATCAGGGTGGCAGGCACATATTAAGGCATGATCATATTTGTGCTACAAGAATAATTTTATTCCAGTAGCGCTATTAATGACTAGAAGAGATTTGAATTTGAAAAATTCAAACAGGCATATGAAGTGACACGTCATTTAAAACCATGTCTTAAAACTCCAGACTTAAAGAAATTATCCAAAAATCTAAAATGCAAATCATAACAAACTGATAACAAGGATTAAAATAAAATAAAAGCAGACAATCAAGTGCAGGTAGGAAGGGTTTAGGATTAGGGTTTCTCACCAAATCAAAAGCAAAATTAGAGACTAACAGGATAAAAGAATTAATGAATAATATCAAGTTTAATCATTTTTTAATAATTTTTCATATTATTTAATTGTTTTTAATCTCTCAACACACACACACACACATATATATATTTGAAGAGTAAGTTATTTTGTAAATAAATTTAATTTTTTTCATTAAGATATTTTCTTAAATTGTAGGAATTTTATTGCAAGTTATAATACCACTTATTTGATCAGAACTTTGACCATAAAACCTTCCTTCTAAAGGTTTTGGCCAAATTTAAAACAAATCGAGTAGTCAAAAATTTGTAAAAATGAGTGAAGTGAAGTAAAAATAAATAAACCTACCAAAAAGATTGAACTTCTCCATAAACTAAGTCACTCCTTTTATTAAATCATTATTGTGCTTCAAATATCTTGTGTTATTGTATGTATTACATTATCATATTTCAACTATATTTTTAAATCGTATGAGGTAAGATATGAGATTTCAGTGTTCCATATTCTATAATTATAAATATTATTCGAGTAATTGTTAAGCTCGTGCAATTAAAATCCCTAGACTTAGCAAGTTGGATATCGGTTGAAACAATGGATTCCTCACCTGAAGGGGGATCCCCACACCCCCCCCTCTAGACCCTAAGATAGCATTTTGAAGGCTAATCACTGCATTAGGGAAATCAACAAAGGCCCAACCTTCTCGTTTTGTGAATAAACTAGATAATTTTCCCGAAGTCTCTCTTCCCACTTTGACCTCATGACATATGGATTTGGAATTAGAAAATCGAGGTCTAATGATCTATCCATCACCAAGAACCATAACAATTTGGATTCAAAAGAATGGGCTGATTTTGATCAACGATAAGTTGACCCGTTACTTTTGTGGACGAGGGTTTTATGCCTTTTTGTATGAAAATAAGGAGGATGGAGACTTGATATTTAGGAGGGATTTGTATTTATTTGGCACCAAAGGCATGCATTTGAATAGTTGGATGCTTGATTTTAACCTTCTTTTTTTCCAAGGAAAAAAGTTGTAATTTTATTAAAAGGGATATAAAATTACATTCGCAGTTATATATTTGCTATATGGGTAGCAAGAATATATATTGTCTATTAGTGTCTCATACAATTCCGTGTTCTTCATTTCGGAATGAAATACTTACATCAATACAAAATAAAACATATTATGCGTGGACATCCAACCCAGTACAGGGCAAATATTAAAAAAAAACAGTTTCAAAATTATACTCATAGTATTCCTGTTTGTATACTCAAAATTGGCTACCATCGGTATATCAATATGTTTTGTCTTCCTGGAAAAGCCTGTGGAACTCAAAACTTCGAGCCTCTGTATGTTCTGTAATATGTCAACTTCCGAGAGCTAGGAGCGATGCTTCTTTGGATCGCCGATCAGCCAAGGAGTTCCTTTCCCCAAAAAAGCGTGTTCGCGTCGGAGAAGATGCTCCAAGGAAGGTGAGGAGAGGGGACCAATAGTAGTATGTGTAAGTAGCCCCGAGCCCTGGTTGTGTTCATTGGCCGAAACCTGTCTCTCCAAGATTTTTTCCCCAGAGGTCTGATGGGCCTGGCTTTTGTTTGCCCTTGCTCCCTGCTGTGCTTCCCACTTTTTCCGTGGGGGAGAGATGGAGGAGCTAATCCCCCTTGTCTTTCGGTCAAAACCTTTGGAGGTGAGTGGACAGTGTGCCACCCTATGTCCATAGACATGACATCTATGGCAGCGGAAAGGGATTCCCTTGTAATCCAATGTCTGAACAAAATCCCCAACGACTGATTGAACAAGGAGCTCCTGATAAAGTCCCTTCCACAGATTAATCTGAACCAATATACGAGCCATAGTCATGATCCCAGTGTCTTCAAACGACATGTCCGTCTCAAGATAACGTCCCAGAATATTTCCAATTGCTTCAAAACAATGGGAATTCCAATACTGCATCGAGAGGCCCAGAATTATAACCCAAATGGGTTCCTCGTCAACCTGCTCACGCTTCGCGTCAAAGGTGGGCGTCCAACGTTTGAGGAGGGTCAGGGTAGCAGCAATGCTCCAGAACTTCTTAAGTACCCAATAAACCTTAGCCGAAGAAGAGAAAATAAAAGCAAACCACCTCCTGGTAAGTAACCTAATATGGGGCATCTTGGTGAGTTCTGGAAGCTAGTAATTGTGCACCCAGCTTTTGAGGTACGCCATGCCCAGTTTTTTCCCTCTGACCCGGCCCACCACAACACGTTCAGAGAAATACAGGACCCTGTCCATAGCCACATCCTCCACGAAGACGAGTCGTCCAACACCCGATCTTTCCTTTGTACACCAAAAAGATTTCGTCAGTCGACCTTTCTAGCTAGGATGTGTGAAGTGGGTGTGTTCCCCCTTATGTGTGGAGGAGGAGTTATTTTGGAAAGCGGAGGGAGGGTCTGATGGCCCGTCTGGCCGAAAAGTAGGGTTGGCTAGTCCACACTCCATCCCAGTGGTCGAATCGCCTAATTGGTTGGCTACCTCCAAGAAATCCGAGGGAGAGAAGTCCTGTGTGGTCGTAAGATCTACTGTGGCCCCAGTTTGTGTTTCGAAAGCCTAGGAGGCAATAAGTTCCATGAAGGAGGCACTTATACCCAAGGAAAAGTTACCCACCGAAAGTCCCAAGCTTCCTCCAAACACTCTGGCTAGTTCGGCGTCAAAAGGGAGATTCCCACCCCAAACTTCAGGCAAAGCCGATCCAGAAGTGAGGGTTGTCTGTTGGTCAAACGGGGGTATCGGGCCTAGCCAACCCACCTCTGAGAAGTCCGAGCCTCCAGCCACCTCACAGCATGTCTGTTGACCTACACTGTCGCCCATCTTTGCAGTCCCTGTGAGGTTTTTTTTTTTAAAAAGGCCCACCTGGCGTTTGTCAGATATCTGCTAGGAGCCTGTGCAATGGAGAAAAGTGCTCTACGGCATCCAAGAAAGGTAGGGTTCTTGTCTTGTAGTGTCTACAAGCTACGGGAGAAGCTAGAAAACCTTACCCTAAACCGCGTCCGCCCGAAAACGAGGGAAAAAGTGCGCGGATCTAGTTCTCTGCGGCCGAAAGATGTTACCCTGTTCAAACAATCTTCCTCAATTTCGAGAAACCCTCAAAACCGAAGCACCATCGCCATCTCCGTCCTCTATCCTTTCAGTCGTTTCTGCTTCAGTCTGATCTTGGTTTTTGTTCCCTGCTTGATTTTAACCTTGACCAAGACATCCCTACAATTATTCATGTCTCAGTTCGTTTACCCCACCTGGCACTACATTGTTGGAATGAAGATAATATGACAAGTATTGAGAATTCAATAGGTCGATGATATAGACAAAGTCGAACCAAAAGACCATATTTTTTTATTGTGCCTGAATATGTGTAGAATATGACCTCAAAAAGGGGCTTATGGAAGCAATTCTCCTTACACTTGACAACTATAATCATTAACAAACATTCAGTTACGAGTAGTTATGTTTCAAGTGCAAAATGTGCCATGAATATGGTCATTTTTCCAAATATTTCAAAAACAATCAACAGGTCCAACATTTTGAGTAAGAAAGAGAAGAAAAATGCAAATAAACAAAAGGAAGAAGGTTTTTAAACACGTTGCACATTCAGATAGCCCTAAAGAAAGTATGGCGCCCCCTGGGCCATCGAAACCTTTAGGATCCAATCAAGACCTGACCCGTATAGTGGAACCCAAGAAAATGGTGCATCCCACGAGAGAAGGGTGAGGAGCTACATCAAACAATAAGAAGTTTTGGCTCAAACTGAATCCTTGACATATTTAGAAGTTTCAGTAGCATTTAAAAAAAAATCTACATTCTCATCCCCTCAAATATATATTCTGGAAGAGATAGGATTACTCCCAAATGAGGAAGGAAAAGTTCCAGAGTATCTAGAAGAAAATGATCAAAGGCACAATCAAGCAAAATTTTCTTCATGTATGGTAACACAAAATAAGGCATAGAAATAGGCTAGAGAGGCAATAAAATAAGAAATAGGGTTTGAGGACTAGTAGTCAAATAAAGAGGGAAGAAATCACACCAAGGAAAAGTGAGAAGAAATAGAAAAAAAAGAAAAATACCTAGGTACACAATCAACTATAAATAGATCTCTTGGATCTGGAATGAGAATCCCAAAGAACCTTGGAGATTCACACCCAACCCATGGGGAGGGACTAAAAAATACATGTAAGTAATGCATAATGTTCCCTGGAATTGTAGAGGTATGCATAGTAGGACAAATCATATCCACCGAGAGATCTCATCAAACAAGAAAAACCATATATCCTCCTTGTCCAAGAGACACAATTAGAGGAGAAAGAAGCAATATGATTATGCAAAGCACAATGGAAAATTAGCAAATTAATAACAGTTAGTTCATGATGTGCATTTGGAGGATTTTGTACTATTTGTAATAGACTCATTTTTCAACTTGATTTCTTTCATCAAGCATAGAATCGGATTTTAACAAGTTTCACTCATCAGTAAGAAAGGTTGAAAATTGATATTGTAAATGTCTACATTCAAGTGAAATATAATAGAAAAAAGAGGAATGTTGGGAGTCACTCTTCAAGCTTAGGGATTTTTAATACTCCCAAAACAACATAGTTGTTGGAGATTTTAATGTCATGTTAAATCATAGAGAAAAAAGAGGGGGAAGTGTTGTAAGGAACCCCTTCAAAGAGAAGATGGAGGAATTAATATCTATTTGGGATATCGTTGAAATTAAACCAATCAGAGGCATATTCACGTGGTTGAATAGGAGGATAGGCCTAGGATATATAGTTGATTATCTACATCACTTTCTTATCCAAAACAATTTCCTCTTAACCAATCATTCTATCACATCCAAGATTTTGGGGTGGCTTCAGATCATCAACATATTGTGTTGTAGATTGAAGAAACTCCAAATTATGGACCAATTTTGTTCAATTTTAATCCATTATGGCTGCAAAGTAAAGAATTCGTGGACACAATCTCTTGTGCATTGAACAAATGGATAATAGGATCCACTATCTATATATGGGAACATAAACTTAAAGTAGTCAAGACAACATTAAAGGAATGGGCCAAGAACAATTGTTTTTCCCCAAATCAAGAAGAAAAGGAGTTGAAGGAACCAAGGAAAATATTAGGGGCTATATATCGTCCATGGGCTATTTTTCCATGTCTTTTCCAAAAAAAAAACGATTTGCCAATTTCAATTTTTTATAAAAGTGATTTGCCCAAATTCTATAGAATAAAACAATTTTACCTTAAAAATAACCCAAAATTTATAGAAAATATATAAAATACTTAGAAATTTGAATATTTTTACAAAAAATATCGCCAAACATTTTATAGTTTGCATATTAAAGACTAGTAATATTTTCCAAGGTTTCTACATTCTGAGATAAATTTCCATCCTTAAAATTATCCCTGGAAGGAAAAATGAATTTGTTAGAAGATAAAATGGAAAATGAACATAGATCAAAGGATTGTGGACAACATAATATTAGTCCAAAAGTTATTCACACTAGTTGAGCCAGTAAGGACAAAAGTATGATTATAAAAATAGATATGGAAAATGCTTTCGACAGATTTTGGCATTCCCTTCTTTTCAATGTCCTTAAATATTTTTTGTGTTCATGTTTTATCTGGTGGGTGTCATCATATATTTTCAATTCTTGGATAACCCCATTAGTTAATGGAAGGCCAATTTTTTTTTCAAATGGAGCAGAAGTCTCAAAAAAGGTTGTCCCTTATCCCCATTTCTTTATATCTTAATGGCTAAGTCCTTGAGTAAAAAATTGGAAGTTGAAAGAAGATCTACTAATTTCCTTGGAATTAAGGTTGTAAGAGGAGAAAATAGTATAAATAATTCACAATTTGCATATGATACTTTTGTTTTTAGGAGGGGCATCTACTATAATGGAAAGGATATTCAAAAGGATTCTTGACATGTTCATAGACTCTTTGAGGGGTAAAATAAAAACAAAATTCAAATTTATGGATGGAACATTAGCCAACACTTTCTTCAAGTAATTTATGGAATACTCATTTTTCCTAACCAAGAAACATGGACTTCCTTTAAATATCTAGGAATGTCAATATGATTGACAAATCCAATAGTTCATTCTTGGAAAAGTGTATTAAGAAAATAATAATGAATTTTCAACATTGTGGATCACAGTGGTTAAATCCAATCAAAATAATGGGTCTTATAAATTCAGTGTTATCAAATATGCCCATTTTTTAATGTTCAACAATGTTGGATCCAATTGGGATAATGAATTAGGTGGCTTAGGAAATAAGGAAATTTCTTTGGGAGGGGTTTAAGAAAAATACCAAGAAATTTCACTTAGAAAATTGGAATATTGTCAAAGCAACTCAGGAGCATGGAAGATTAGGGATAAGGGACCCTTCCATTATGAATATTATTCCAGGGTGCAAAAATAATTTAGATATTGATAACATGTATAGAGAATAGGAAAGGTTCACCAATTTGGAAACTCATTAAATATGTTGCTCCAATTATTCATGAAATTTTAACATGAAATCGTGGTAGTGGAAAATAAATTCACATATGGGTGGACACTGTTATGGGAAATCGACTACTTGAAAGGTAAGTTGAGTTGTTACCTTTGAATAATTGTATGGACATATACAATTTGAAAACCTTATATGATATCTCTGAATGGTCAAATAGCATAGGTCACTAGATGGTATGGTACACTGGAGATCCCCCAACACATCTTCTTCCATTAACCCTTTCCTTCTTTGACGCCCTCATAGGATGTTCTCCCTTGATTGTCACAACTTTGAATTGTAGAGGGTGGGGCTTGATGGATTACCATGTTAAAGGATGCAACCATTTTCATCTTCAAACTTATCCTCTTCCTCAAAATTCAAAAATATGGAAACAATTTTGCATTCAGATGGCTTTCCCATAGTAAATATCTTATGTTAGACATTGTTGCATGGTAAAATATTGACCAGAGAAAATATTTTAAAATGAGGTATTCAGGGACCAACAAGATGTGCACTATGTCTTTCTCGCTCATAGTCAATCCAACATCTATTTCTAGAGTGTGACTATGTTAACCACGTTTGACAAGATGCTTTTTCGGAAATCAATGATCGAATAGGAATGCCAAAGAACTAGAATAACATGTTTATTCATTGGGTTGAAAGCTAAAGAATATTGCTTAAGAATAAACCTCTACTTAAAATATTATGGGAATCTCTCTCCTAAGTACATCTACTGGAAAATATGACTTGAATGCAACAATTTTTTGTTTAAACAAGAGTTGGATGCCCCTTTTAGAGTAGCAATAAAGGAAAAATGGCTCTTAGTAGAGTATATCAATTCCAAAGGTAAGTAGTTTCCAGAAATCCAATATTGGGAAGAGGATGAATAGAGATGGATCTGGAATTTCCAAATTCCCCTTGTTATCCTCAAAAGTGTGGGTTTCAAGCCTTATTCTAGATCAAAATAGCAGCTTCTATTGGATGTAACTAATTTCCAACAATGGAGATCAAACCAACATCCATACTTTTTGTTTTATTCTAGTGCATAAAAAATGAATCCATGGGTGGAAGGTGTTGGGGGATCCTCATTGATCCTGGAGGAAAAAATGAATTGTCCTATGCTTGGGGATTGGGAATGTCATCCAAAAATTAGGAATAAGCTTACTCTCTACTCCAAAGGCTAAGGATAGCAGTGGAAAAGTAAATTCAACATTTAACTGTATTATGGGATTCTAGCAATATTATTAAGTGACGCACAAAAAAAATTGTCCATTTGATTATAAAATCACCTCTATAATGGTTCAAGTGCAACGTGAGGCTGCAAGAATTCAAACAATATTATTTATTCATGTCTTAAGAATTAATAATCTCCAAGCTAACTCATTATCCAACAAGGAAACAAAACTCAAAATGGGTGAGCTTTGGGTTAATGGAAAATTAACCATTCAACCCATACCTTAATTTTCCCCTGTGAATTTAATGACAAGTACCACAAACGTATTATGCCATATGTCCCTCACACTCCATACCTTCTATAAAGGCAACATAATAAACATGACGAGATCTAAGGCTCCCTCGCACATGCTCAAGAGTTTGTGGGAATGAAGGGTAATGAAGGCGCATGCTTAATTCCCTCAAACAAAGAGGGATACTGGCTAGTTCGACCTCTATGTGGTAGGAGAAAGGTGGGAAGATCTACTCCTTTGGACACCATTCAAAATCAGTGTTGAATCTCAATTTGGTGGTTGGTCTTGTTTTCACTTTGTTTGTTCTTCTTTTGTTGAGTTTAGATAATGCATAGGAGATGGCAATTAGAAAATAGTTATCTATGGTTTTGGGCATTTTGGTTTTTAATTTGAATATTTGAGGAATGGTGTCTTGGTTATATATACCGTGATTACACAACTTTGGTCTCTACTCTTTGGTTGTGGGAAACTATGTTCAATTGGGTACTGCCATAAACTAGTCTTGGTCCCCAGGTCAACAATTGGTAATGTTATTACCCAATTCGCCTTTTGTTTGATGAATTTGGTTTGTAAAAAAATGATGGTTGTTAATACACCAAATATTTTGTGTTATTGGGAGCGTTAAATTGTCTCTGAGTATTTGGGGAGGGGTGTAGGGAGCAAACATATTATTATTCCACTTATAGGTTGTGGATGAATTGTTTATCTAAGTCATGCATGTATGATAATATGGGAAGTTTCCTTGAGTGCTATGTTGAACCTCTTCAATTCTATTTCAAACCAAGCTTGTGGGTTTGTTGCATCGTTAAGTGACAACTCTCTTTTCTACAAACAAAGGTGTATCATACATGAAGTTTCCTTGAGTCCTATGTTGAACCTCATCAATTCGATTTTGAACCAAGCTTGTGGGTTTGTTGCATAATTAAGTGTCAACTCTCTTTTCTGCAAACAAATATGGACCATACATCATGGATCTCCTTGATTTACAATAACTTGAGAGGATTTTAAGGATGCATGAATAAATGGTTCAGGGAAACAAAACATCCATTCTTACTCTTATATCTAAATTTCATGAAAATAAACATCGTTGTGTCTCCAAATTGCAGAGGTTATTAGCACCTTGGCACAAGTTCAACAATATTTGGTCATTCTTGAGGTAGAGTGCAATTCCTTATAGATTTGTTGGAGATTTTGAATAAATATGCACAATCAATGACCTCTAATCAGTGGATGTAAAGACAAGGAGAATATAAGGATGAGGATACAATGATTCAATTGATATAAGATATGAAAATTGGAGAACAGGAGACTTCAATACATACTTCTACAATCCTGGAAGAGGCCACAAGTCATCATACCTTTCGTTAGCTTATGATTTTTAAAGTTATAGGTGTCTTAAACATCTTTTATAGGATATACTGCAATAGTAAAAACTGAGAAATTTTGCCAGAGGATATTAGTAAAATTTATATATTGTTTTGAATATGTGCAAACAATTTGAACCATGAAGAGACTAATAATAATAATAATTATTATTATTATTATTATCATCTAATTTTAAGGTCACAACCAAGCCAAACACCAAATTGGTGTATGAGGACCCCTTGTTTGTGGGACAAGGGACCCCCTCCACACAACAATTTGACTACTGACAAGTGATGTTAGCTATGCTACAACCATTTTTTATCATACAAA
>ML780184.1:276044-295093 GCA_009831015.1 Picea engelmannii | reverse complement strand
GATTTGCCAATTTCCATTTTTTATAAAAGTGATTTGTCCAAATTCTATAGAATAAAATTATTTTACCTTAAAAATAACCCAAATTTTATAGAAAATATATTAAATACTTAGAAATTTGAATATTTTTACAAAAAATATCACCAAACACTTTATAGTTTGCATATTAAAGACTAGTAAGATTTGTCAAGGTTTCTACATTCTGAGATAAATTTCCATCCTTAAAATTATTCCTGGAAGGAACAAATGAATTTATTACAAGATACAATGGAAAATGAACATAGATCAAAGGATTGTGGACAACATCATTTTAGTCCAAGAAGTTATTCACACTAGTTGAACCAATAAGGACAAAAGTATGATTATAAAAATAGATATGGCAAATGCTTTCGATAGAGTTTGGCATTCCCTTGTTTTCAATGTCCTTCTTAAATTTTGTTTGTGTTCATCTTTTATATGGTGGGTTTCATCATGTATTTTCAATTCTTGGATAACCCCATTAGTTAATGGAAGGCCAACAAAATTTTCAAATGGAGCAGTGGTCTCAGGCAAGGTTGTCCCTTATCTCTGTTGTTTTATATCTTAATGGCTAAGTCCTTGAGTAAAAAATTGGAAGTTGAAAGAAGATCTGCTAATTTCCTTGGAATCAAGATTGTAAGAGGAGAAAATAGTATAAATCATTCGCAATTTGCATATTATACTTTTGTTTTTAGGAGGGGCATATACTATAATGGCAAGGATATTCAAAAGGATTCTTGACATGTTCATAGACTCTTCGAGGGGTAAAATAAAAAACAAAATTCAAATTTATGGATGGAACATTAGCCAACACTTTCTTCAAGTAATTTATGGGATAATCATTTTTCCTCACCAATAAACATGGACTTCCTTTAAATATCTAGGAATGTCAATATGCTTGACAAATCCAATAGTTCATTCTTGGCAAAGTGTATTAAGAAAATAATAATGAATTTTCAACATTGGGGATCACATTGGTTAAATCCGATCAAAATAATGGGACTTATAAATTTAGTGTTATCAAATATGCCCATTTTTCAATGTTCAACAATGTTGGAGCCAATTGGGATAATGAATTAGGTAGCGTAGGAAATAAGGAAATTTATTTGGCAGGGGTTTAAGAAAAATACCAAGAAATTTCACTTAGAAAATTGGAATATTGTCAAAGAAACTCAGGAGCATGGAAGATTAGGGATAAGGAACCCTTCCATTATGAATCTTATTCCAGGGTGCAAAAATAATTTAGGGATTGATAACATGTAACTCTGAGTGGTGGAAGAGTGTATTGCACAAAAAATAATTTTTTGTTGATCGACTATGGTTTAGAAATGGATGCATAGAGAATAGAAAAGGCTCGTCAATTTGGAAACCCGTTAAATGTGTTGCTCCAATTATTCATGACAAGTTAACATGGAATCGTGGTAGTGGAAAATAAATTCACATATGGGTGCACATTGTTATGGGAAATCGACTGCTTGAAAGGTAAGTTGAGTTATTACCTTTGAAGAATTGTATGGACATCTAAAATTTGAAAACCTTATATGATATATCTGAATGGTCAAATAACATAGGTCACTAGATGGGATGGTACACTAGAGATCCCCCAACACATCTTCTTCAATTATCCCTTTCCTTCTTTGACGCCCTCAAAGGATGTTCTCCCTTGATTGTCACAACTTTGAATTGTAGAGGGTGGGGCTCGATGGATTACCATGTTAAAGGATGTTACCATTTTGATCTTCAAACTTATCCTCTTCCTCAACATTCAAAAATATGGAAACGAATTTGGCATTCAGATGGATTTCCCATAGTAAATATCTTATGGTGGACATTGGTGCATGGTAAAATATTGACCAGAGAAAATATTTTAAAACGAGGGATTCATGGACCAACAAGATGTGCACTGTGTCTTTCTCACTCATATTCAATCCAACATCTATTTCTAGAGTTTGACTATGTTAACCATGTTTGACAAGGTTCTTTTTTGAAAATCAGTGATTGAATAGGAATACCAAAGAACTAGAATAACATGTTTATTCATTGGGTTGAAAGCTAAAGAATATCGCTTAAGAATAAACCTCTACTTAAAATATTATGGGAAGCTCTCCCTAAGTACATCTACTGGAAAAAATGACTTGAATGCAACAAGTATGTGTTTAAACAAGAGTTGGATGCCCCTTTTAGAGTAGCAATAAAGGAAAAATGGCTCTTAGTAGAGTATATCAATTCCAAAGGTAAGTAGCTTCCAGAAAGCCAATATTGGGAAGAGGATGAATAGAGATGGATCTGGAATTTCCAAATTCTCGTTGTTATCCTCAAAAGTGTGGGTTTCAAGCCTTGTTCTATATCAAACTAGCAAATTCTATTGGATGTAACTGATTTCCAACAATGGAGATCAAACCAACATTCATACTTTTTGTTTTTTTTTCTAGTGCATCAAAAATGAATCCATGGGTGGCAGGTGTTGGGGGATCCTCACTGATCCTGGAGGAAAAAATGAATTTTCCTATGCTTGGGGATTGGGAATGTCATCCAACAATTAGGCATAAGCTTACTCTCTAATCCAAAGGCTAAGTATAGCAGTGGATAAGTAAATTAAACATTTAACTATATTATGGGATTCTAGGAATATTATTAAGTTGACGCACAAAAAAAATTGTCCATTTTATTATAGAATCACCTCTATAATGGTTCAAGTCCAACATGAAGCTGCAAGAATTCAAACAATCTCATTTCTTCATGTCTTAATAATTCATAATCTCCAAGCTAACTCATTAGCCAACAAGGAAACAAAACTCAAAATGGGTGAGCTTTGGGTTAATGGAAAATTAACCATTCAACCCATACCTTAATTTTCCCCTGTGAATTTAATCACAAGTACCACAAACGTATTATGCCATATGTGCCTCACACTCCATTCCTTACATAAAGGCAACATAATAAACATGACGATATCCAAGGCTCCCTCACACATGCTCAAAAGTTTGTGTGAATGAAGGGTAATGAAGGCACATGCTTAATTCCCTCAAATAAAGAGGGATATTGACTAGTTCGACCTCTATGTGGTAGGAGAAAGGTGGGAAGCTCTACTCCTTTGGACACTGTTCAAAATCAACATTGAATCTCAATTTGGTGGTTGGTCTTGTTTTCACTTTGGTTGTTCTTCTTTTGTTGAGTTTAGATAATGCACAGAAGATGGCAGTTAGAAAATAGTTATCTATGGTTTTGGGCATTTTGGTTTTTAATTTGAATATTTGAGGAATGGTGTCTTGGGTATATATACCATGAGTACACAACTTTGGTCTATACTCTTTGGTTGTGTGAAACTATGTTCAATTGGGTACTGCCATAAGCTAGTCTTGGTCCCCAAGTCGACAATTGGTAATGTTATTACCCAATTCTCCTTTTGTTTGATGAATTTGGCTTGTAAACAAACAATGGTTGTTAATACACCAAATATTTTTTGTTATTGGGAGCGTTAAATTGTCTCTAAGTATTTGGGGAGGGGTGTAGGGAGAAAAAGTATTTTTATTCCACTTTTAGGTTGTGGATGTTGTTTATCTAAGTCGTGCATGTATGATAATATGGGAAGTTTCCTTGAGTACTATGTTGAACCTCATCAATTCTATTTCAAACCAAGCTTGTGGGTTTGTTGCATCGTTAAGTGACAACTCTCTTTTCTACAAACAAAGGTGTATCATACATGAAGTTTCCTTGAGTGCTATGTTGAACCTCATCAATTCTATTTTGAGCCAAGCTTGTGGGTTTGTTGCATCATTAAGTGTCAACTGTCTTTTCTGCAAACAAATATGGACCATACATCATGGATCTCCTTGATTTACAAGAACTTGAGAGGATTTTAAGGATGCATGAATAAATGGTTCAGGGAAACAAAACATACATTCTCACTCTTATATCTAAATTTCCTGAAAATGAACATCTATGTGTCTCCAAATTGCAGAGGTTATTAGCACCTTGGCAAAAGTTCAACAATATTTGGTCATTCTTGAGGTAGAGTGCATTTTCTTATAAATTTGGTGGAGAGTTTGAATAAATATGCACAATTGGTGACCTCTAACTAGTGGATGTCAAGACAAGGTGAATATAAGGATGAGGGTAGAATGATTAAGTTGATAGAAGATATGAAAATTGGAGAATAAGAGACTTCAATACATACTAATACAATCCTAGAAGAGGCCACAAGTCATCATACCTTTCATTAGCTTATGTTTTTTAAAGTTATCGCTGTCTTAAACATATTTTATAGGATATACTACAATAGTAAAAACTGAGAAATTTTTCCAGAGGATATTAGTAAACTTTATATTTTGTTTTGAATATATGCAAACAATTTGAACCATGAAGAGACTAATAATAATAATAATAATCTAATTTTAAGGTCACAACCAAGCCAGACACCAAATTGGTGTATGAGACCCCCTTGTTTGTGGGACAAGGGACCCCCTCCACACAACAATTTGACTACTGACAAGTGATGTTAGCTATGCTACAACCATTTTTTATAATACAAATTACCCAGTTTTTGTTTATATATATATATCAATTATTAAATTATTATTTTGACAGGGAACATTGATATTTAAATATTAAAAAATGAAAGGTAATGTTTAAACTAAAATGTCTCATACATTTTTTTGATATAATTTTTTGTCAATTAGGTGTAATTCAAATGATTAAGAGGAAAGTTGTTATCCTCCCTTACTAGAATTCAAATCCCACTTTCTAAAACACTTTCTAGAAAATAATTATGAAGATTATGATAAAAAAACTAAAGAAAAGTATTATAGTTACGTGGATAGGCATCCCCTTATTGACAATTTGTGAATTAAACACCCTTTTGATTAAAAACCCTAATATTATGGCTAAGAATTAAATATGTTGACATATTCTCGTCATCCTCTCTAAATCAATGGATGAGATTGCTAATATTAACTCTCTTACATTTATGAATGCATATGTTTATCATTACTTAACTTGTTTACTTTTTCACTTTTACTTTTTTTTCCAATAGAAAATTAGCTCAATTATATTGATAAAATATAATTTTTTACATCTTCTCGACCATACATATGTTCTTAGCAGAATTAGTCCAAAGACCATGCTCATAAACAAAAACTACTACATCCCCAAAGTAACTAGAAAGTCACCAAAGAATATAACCAACACACAAGCTGCAAAAAGAGAAACGAAACAGGAATAAACACCAACAAAACCTAGAAAAGAAACTAAACCAGAAGTCGCACACCCCCAAAGGACCTCAAAGTGTTTACCCAACACCGCACGCCCCAAAGGACCTCAAGGTGTTTACCAAAAAATTGCACGCCCTTAGTGTGGACCTCGATGCTCTGGTCCAAATCCTCTTCTTTCCAAGGAGAAAGAGGTCAAGAGGGTCCAGAAAAACCGAAGAGAAAACAAAACATCTGTTGCAACAAAACCCAGAGCCTCCACCACCGCAAAAAACCCAAATGATAACAGCTTGAGCTGAAAGTCGACCCCGAACAGGGAGACGTATATTTTTGTTTCTGCCACCACGTAGAGCCCTCGCGCACCCATACTTGTCGCATAGACACCACACTACTAAGTCTGCAGAGTTCTGTTTCATGGACCTCGTTCGCCATTCTCCCGCCACATCGCAGAGCTCGCTCGCCTTGGTAGTGGACCCTCGTTCGCCCTTCTCCCACCATGCCGTTGGACCCCACGCTTGACTTCATGGAGTTCAGGGATGCAGCTAGCGATAACCTAGTTGCAGAGCCCCCTTGGCAACAAGGCTCGACTCTCAAACTGGAAACGCTCGCTCTTGTAGCCTTCTCCCGTAGCCGTGAAAAATGCTTGCTCTTGTAGCCTTCTGTTGTAGCTGTGAAAAAACATTTTCACTTTTACTTAATAGAACTAAGAAATTATAATCTTCATGCAATCAAGGTTACTTAACTTTTAACATTTACTTTTTCACTATTACATTTTTTACATTTCACAATTTTGTTGTGTGTGGTCCTAATCTTATGGCTAAGAATTAAAGATGTTGGCATATTCTCTTCATCATTTCGAAATCAATGGACAAGATTTCTAATATTAACTCCCTTACATTTATGAATGCATAAGTTTATCATTACTTAACTTGTTTACTTTTTCACTTTTACTTTTCCAAATGAAAAATGTCTCAAAATTATATTAAGTATAATTTATTTTACAATGCAGAATTGATACTAAAGGATACATAATTTATATCAGCCTAATCAGCCCAAAGAGATATTAAAGACTATGTTGGATACAATCTACAATCTGTTCACATAAAACCCCAAACTAAGAATCGGAAAATGGGTAGGAAATCTGCAAAATAAACTACAATCTTGTCTTCACTACAAAGACACTTCACAAACTTCTCGAACAACTTAATCTTCAAAGATGTTAAGGTAAGTATGAGGTATTTCTTCCCCTTTTTCCCAATGATAAACTGGAAATTTTCCTTTAATTTCCTTGAGAGCCCTCTTTGACAGTAAGTCGGCCTCTTTATTGTGATCCCTGTAGATGTACTAGAAGCTTATATCATTGAACTTACTTTCCAGTTCCATTGTTTTTATTTTCCAGCATTCAATATTCACCGCATGGAGCTGACCTTGTTTCTTTATCCAATCTATAATAACTTTTGAATCCCCTAGGATTTGGATTTTTTCAATCGACCAAAGCGTAGCCAAAGTGAGAGACGCCCACAATCCCAAGAGCTCCACCTTTGTGTTGGAACCAGATCCGCAATTTAGGAACCATTTAGTAATTCTTGTCGCATGAGACTTGAGAAAACCACCTGCTTCACAACACTCACCATTTGATAGTGCTGCTCCATCGAAGTAGGCCAGAGTGAAGCCCTCGGTCTGAGTAATATCACAAACTCTATTTGGGATAGATTTTGGGATAGTTGGTTGCCAAGAGAAGGTGACTGATATCCTGTGCACCACTGAGCGGTGAGAGGGGGAACGCTCCTCAAATAAGTCCTTATTTCTCTCAATCCAAATGTACCAGCAAGTAGTAGCTTCCAAGCTCGCTGGAGAAGATTTATCTTTTGTTCATCCCATAAAACAGTCAGATACCGAGTTTCCTACCCACTGAGTTTTTACTCTGTAGAGATCATATAAATGGAGCCACACTGATTTCGTGAAAGAAAAGTGGATTAAAAGATGGTTGATATTTTCATAACTGCAATTACATAGTTTGCATACCCCCGGGCCTTGCCAGCCTTTCCTCTGAAGCGATTCCTAGGTAAGTACTTTATCTGTTGATGCCAACCATACAAACAACTTGATTTTGAGTTGGATCAACCACTTCCACAACTTTTTAAACCAAGAACTGTCACACTGGTAATCATAGGAGTTTATGAGCACCTGGTCAATATTGTTTGCTGAAATAACATCGGACGAGTCCCCACCGGCCCACACCATCATATTTGTCGAACTCCTAAGAATAATTCCTACGCCCTTTAAATCATTTATGAAATAATTCCATTCAATCACATCCTGACCACCAAGACTCAAAGAATCGCTACTGCGCCACTGGCCAGGAAAGGATAAAATGATGTCAGTGTCTCTCGCTTGAGCAAGAGAGGTAATGTGATTGTTTGAAAATTGCAAGCATAGGGATTTGAAGAGAAGAAATCGGTTCTCCAAACTGGTGATCATGTCCCTTCCTATAGAAATTGAAATTCCTGATCCGGGATTCCAACACAGCCAGTGCAGTATCACAAAAATGTTTTTGGTCATGCCATTCCAAAAGTTGGACACCCTCTACTACTGGTGGGATGACTTCCAAGTAGAAATCGAAGAATCACCCAGGTATTTACCCAAAAGAATTCAGTTCCAAATGCTGCCATGAGTCAGTGCCCTCCAAAAGGTGTTTGCTAGTAATGCCGAGTTGAAAGATGGTAGATTTTTGAGCCCCCATCTCCCGCAAAGTTTTGGTCTACCCAGGAGATCCCATCTACAGAGATGGAATTGAAAAAATTCCTTATGTCCACTCCACAGGAAAGAGAAACTTAACTTACAGATTTTATTTAAAATCGTTCTTGGAATCACCTCCATGGACATCTAGAACACTGATAGACTTTCTAGCACTGCTTTTACCAGGAGAAATCTACCTTCGAGCGATAGCCATTTATTACACCACAACCCAATTTTCTTTTCAATATTTTCCACCAACCAGCTCCAATCATCAGATTTTGAGTAACCTGGCTTTAGGTAGTATCCTAGGTACTTGAAACCAGAACTCAAATAGGCAAAGGTAAATGGTAAGATGTCTTTTAAAGGACTTAGCTCTGCTTCCTTAAGCCCCCAGTAGTGGACTGTAGTTTTCAAAGAGTTTATGCATAGACCATAAACATGACAATAAGCCTAAATAATGTCTAAGATCACTCTCCACTCCAATGGATCTGCCTTTGACATTACAAGAACGCCATCAACAAACATTAAATGGACATTTTTTAATAGCTTTGTTATTTTTCTACCTGAAATACTGTGATTGATGCTACTTCTGGATAACATCAGGTTGAGCCCTTCCATTATCATGATGAAAAAATACGGGGATAATGGGCATCCCTGACGAATCCCCCTCCAAACCTTGAAGTAATCCATTGCCTCGTCATTAATCAAATCTGCAAAGTTGGCACTAGTTACGCAACACATTATCCAATCTGTTAGCTTAACTCTGAAACCAACTGTGAGTAAAACCAGCCTTAAGTACTCCTAGTCTATGTTATCATAGGATTTTTTTGTTGGCATGTTTACAAGAAAGTGTGTTTGTCATTGATGGAAAGAACAGTAGCAACAATGGAATGTCTACAGGAAAGAACAACAACAACGATAGCATGCTTACAGTTATTGATGGCAAGAACAACAACGACGAAGGTATGGTTACAAGAAAGAATAGTAGCAACGTTGGTAGGTTTACAGTTGGGAGACAACAATGGAAAATAGGTAGGCAAGGAAGACCAACAGCGCAATGATGATCGCATGGCAAGATAAAAAGCGTAAACTCCATTTCGGAGTTTCGGATACCGGGAGTTGGAGGAGTCAAGGAAGCAACTCACGGTAGAAAATCATGAAATGTGAAACCATGACTTAATCTCCATTTCGGAGTTTCGGATACCGAGAGTTGGAGGTGTCAAGGAAACTCATGACAAGAATGATGAAATCGTGAAATGCGAAACCACGACTTAATCTCCATTTCGGAGTTTCGGATACCGGGAGTTGGAGGTGTCAAGGACACTCACGAAAAGAATGATGAAATCACAAAATGAGAAAGATCAGAGCATGTCAGAGACTCCATTTTAGAGTTTCGCAGACCAGGAAATCAAAGATCAAAGGAACTTTAACCTTTGAAGTAGCGAACCTCGAAATCCCGAAAGCAGGAGGACCATCCATCTTCGGGAAGGACACGTGGTTACAGATCAACATTTCGCTGACTAAGAGGTCAAAGGAAGGAGTGCCCTAACCTCTCAAACTCGCGATATGCGAAATCGCGAATTAATCTGAGTCGTTGATCAAAGGATATCCTGGACCATTGATCAGGCACAATGAAGGCTCGTGAATTTGTGAAATGATCCTGGTTGTTGAAGCCATAGGACACATGGTGAAAGATTGGCATTTCACTGACTGAAAGGTCAAAGGAAGGAGTGCTCTAACCTCTCTAACTCGTGATATGTGAAATCGCGAAATAATCCTAGTCGTCGGATCGAGGATTGATCTGGACCGTTGATTAGACACAACGAAGGCCCGTGAAGTTTCAAAATCACGATAAGATCTGGACCATTGGGTCCATAGGATATGTGGTGAAATATCGTCATTTCTCTGACTGGAAAGTCAAAGGAACGGGGCTCCCTAACCTCTCGAACTCGTGATATGCAAAATCGCGAAATGCCAAAATGCGAAATTGTGAAACGCCTTTTGGCGCAGCCTGTGGTCACCACTAGTGGTCACGTGAGGGGAAGAAGCTAGTGGAACTAAAAATTTTCGGAGTTTCAGGGATTGCGAGTTGGAGTGTCAAGACTCTTCACCATAGGAATGTCGAAATGTGAAATGGCCAAATCAATGCGAGACCCTGTGCTTTTAATCCAACGGTGTTGGATACTTGGAAATATGATCGAAGGGCTACTGTTGCTCTTCATGATTAATTGTTCAATTACGATTCAGTTAGCAGAACCGAATCATGGTTCTTGGATGGTTGGCGTTTCAATTGCTGAAGCATTGTTCTAGGGATTTGAGGGGTAACCGAAGGGGTTGTAGAATATAAAAAGAAACACACAGTGATTGTGTGTGGTTGGTTGTTCTAAATGAAAAATGAGTTGAATTGTAAAGAAGGGAAAATTACAGTATGCGCAGTGTGAGACCAATAGTATACGTAGAGTGAGATAAAATTCAGAGATGAGTAACAGATGAGGAATAGATCGAAGCGAGATGCAGTTTTGTTTTTGAGGCTTGAGTGAGTGAAGCAAAGAAAAAGTGGAGTAGCAGTGAACAACCTGATGAGAAGAACCGTGGCACAGTGAAGAGCATGTAGAGGCACTGTGCATGGAGGATGAAGAAGGTGCACAGATAGTATAAATACGCAGAAAGAGAAGAGATGGAGGCTGTTGTTGAGAGTGATTCAGGCGTGTAGAAGGAGGTAGTGTGCAACAACTGAAATACAAAGAAGAGGAATGGTGCATTGAATGGACATGGCACACAGAGCATAAAAGGTAGAAGAATAGAAAGTGCAAGGCATGTGTGCAGGAAGAAAATGAGGTAGACAGAGCAGGGCAGTGTAGCAGAATAGTGATGAGACTAGTAAGCCATTGATGAACATTATATCACTGTAATAAGTTTCAGTAGCAAAGATTGATATTTCATGGTGGTTGGGAGGTACTAGAGAGGACTGTTGTCCTCAAAGGTTCAAGTGGGTGCTTGAACGCAGAGATTTGTAGCTTCCATCTGGTTGCAGCCAAAGAAACCAGGGTGGTAGGGTGCAAGGGAGAACATTGGTTCTCTGATATATAGGTACGTGCCTGTGTAACTAGAAGTTGGTTCTTCCATCCAGTAGGTGCTAGAACTCTTAGGAAGTTGGTGCTTCCATCCAGTTGGTGTTGGAACTCTTAGGGAGTTGGTGCTTCCTTCTAGTAGGTGCTAGAGAAACCAGGGAGTTGGTGCTTCCTTCTAGTGGGTGCTAGAGAATCGAGAGAGTTGGTGCTCTCAGCAAGTAGAAGCTTGCAAAACAGAGGTTGTAGCCTCATTATGAGTTGGTGCTCATAAGTATGATAATGTACAAAATGTAAAGATTACTTATCATATAAAGAAGAAGAGGTTTTTACCCTTTATGGGTTTCCTTAGGAAATATCTATCTCTGTGTATCTCATATGTGTGAACGATGTTGAATGTTCTATTGCTTACTTCCCTGCATTATTATGA
Source organism: Picea engelmannii (assembly GCA_009831015.1). Taxonomy (NCBI): domain Eukaryota; kingdom Viridiplantae; phylum Streptophyta; class Pinopsida; order Pinales; family Pinaceae; genus Picea; species Picea engelmannii. The sequence goes on along the minus strand of ML780184.1, from coordinate 283,634 downwards.
TCATCATTGAGAGTTTTGTAATGAATTTAAAATGAGCATAATTGTTTAATCTCGGTAACAACTGATTCACCCCCCCCTCTTAGTTGTCCAACAATTGGTATCAGAGTCGGGCCCTTTTATCTAAGGGTAGATCCTAGAGCTTAAGCATGTCAAGCCATGAAGGAAATTCAACCAATAAGGCCCCTTTGTTCAATGGAACAAACTTTGCCTTCTGGAAAGTTAGAATGAGAACCTACATAATGGCTTTAGGTGCAAATGTCTGGGATGTGGTAGATATTGGTTATGCAAAGCTAGTTGTACTAGCTAATAAGGATCACAAGCTAGAATTCCGCTTCAACGCTACGGATATGAATGCTATCTTGAGTGGGCTTGCAGAAGTAGAATTTGTAAAAGTTATGCATTTAGAAACTGCCAAAGAAATGTGGGACAAACTCATTAGCAGTTATGAAGGTAATGAGAAGGTAAAAGATGTCAAGCTTCAAACCTACATAGTACAGTTTGAAAAGCTACAGATGAAAAAAGATGAAACCATTGGGAAGTATTTTCTGAGAATTGAAGAACTAGTAAATGCAATGAAAGCACTTGGTGAAAAAATTGAGGAACCCTCTTTAGTTCAGAAAATTTTGAGATCTCTGCTAGATAGGTTCAACCCAAAGGTCTCATCTATAGAAGAAATTAATGATATAAAGGCTTTGGCTTTTGATCAACTTCTAGGAATGTTGATTGCATATGAAATGAGGATAGTTACAGATAAACCCACCTCTATAGAAGCATCATTTAAAGCAGATAAGAATGAAGATTCTGAGCCTGATGAAATTGAAGCAAAATTCGTGAGAAGACTAAATAAAGGATCAGGCAAGTACCAAGGTAAGATGCCCTTCAAATGTTTCAACTGTGGTAAGATTGATCATTTTGAAAATAAATGTCCACACAAGAAACATGATCATAACTCTGAAGGTGAAAAGAAGTTCAAACCTAAGAGATTTGGCAGAAAGAAAAGTTTATGTGTAAACGATGTTAATTCTTCAGAAGACACAGATAGTGACTCCTTGTGTGAAGATAAGGACAATGACTTCATGCTTATGGCCCAAGATGATTATGATAATACAATCACATGAAGTGAGGCTAATGAAGAAGAAGCCGTGGTTGATATGGAAGGAGAACTGATTAGTGCACTAGAAGAGATTGACAGTCTCATAATTAAGAACAGAAAGCAAAAACAATTGCTGATACAGTTCGAGAAAGACAGTAAACAGCCTGATGAAGACTTTTCCCTACTAAAAGTGGAATTAGAAGAGGCAAAGAAAATCGAGGACATTCTAAAACAACGGTTATCAGAAAAGAAGGCAATATGTAAAGCTTTGGAAGAAGAAGTAGTGAAAACTAGGAAAGAGTTGGAGAAGTTTCAAGCCTTGTATCATCAGAATCTGTCAAGTATCAAAGCCTTAGAAGGATTAGCCACCATTCTGAATCAACAAAGGAATCCAAAGTTGAAAACAGGTTTGGGTTATGAAGAGGGATCAAGTAGTGGTCATCCAAGCAACAAAGACTTCATCAAGTTTTTCAAATCTACAACTAATGATGACAACAAACCTGTAGAAACAAAGGAAGATAATCAACCACCTAGGAGGAGTAAAGAAAATGGTGCCAGAATTGAATCTTTAGAACATGGAAATAATACACTCCCTGCTCAAGGAAATCATCAGCATGGAAGAAGTTGATTTTCTCAAAGAAGACAACCATTTTCCAGGTACAAAGAATTTTTCTATGGATATTGTTTCTACTGTTCTAACTTTGGTCACAAAGCTGTAAATTGTTCCTTAAGACTTAGACATGAGCAATTAAGATTTCCAAGGAATAAATATATGCCACAACAAAGAATGATACAACCAAGTAACAAACCATCACAGATTGCAAATTGCCAAATTAAGTCTAGAGACATGCCACTGAGGAGGTCAAGAAATAATAAACAGTCAATGAGTAGGCAACGCTGCAATAATAACTTTGACCTATTGAACAATGAGATTGAATGTTATAACTGTCACAACTTTGGCCATAAAGCTACAAAATGCCATCTGAAGAATTACAAAGCAGATCCAAGGAGAAAGTTCTTAGATAGAAAGGCCAACACATGGAAAAGGAAAGATAGTGAAAAATTTGGTCTAGCACTTTCAACTCAAAAACAAAAGGCCTCTGGGAATATAGATAGTGGATGTTCCAAACACATGACCAGAGACAAGGATAAGATTATGTCCATAAGTAAAAGAAAAACAGGAAATGTGATCCTTGAAAATGATGAACCAGGTAAAATCAAGGATAGAGGGATGGTGAGTTTGAGTAATGGCAAAGGAGATGCCCAATACGTTCTGCTTGTGGATGGTCTGAAACATAATTTGCTCAATACAAGTCAAAAGTGTGATAGAGGCAGTGAAGAGGTGTTCACGTCCAAAGAGTGTAAGGTAAATGTAAACTCGGGACAAGTGGTGAATAAAGGCAAAGGGACAATTAATGATGTTGATATTGATTCCTCCCCTGCAAGTAAAGAAGAAGACACAGATACAATAAAAGAATATTCAGTTAGCATCTATCCCATGGAAGAAGTAGAAGAAGAATCATGTCATAAGATGGAAGCTGAAGTTTTGAAGGTTGAGAAGTCAAACACCCAAAGCAAGTTCTTAAATAGCTCCATGACCCTGGATAAGCTCTTGGATAGTCAGAGATCACCAAATGACAAATCTGGTATTGGATACAACAAGGAAGAAATCAGTACTCCTAAGAAACCTGATACAGGTCCTTCGTCTGTGAAAAAGAAAAGCAGGTATGAGAGTGGTTGTAGCGGTTTTTTCTTGTGATCGAATATGGTCATAAAAGCCTTGGATTGTATGCATCATGGAATAAAAATGAAATTGTAGTAATAGAGATCGATGAGAATCAATGGGGAGATCCAAGGGTTGTTTGAAAAGTACGAGCTACAATTACGCAGTGTGTCATTAGGACAACACCATCTTCAAAAACAACATTTTGTTTTACAAAATGATATACTGACATCCTGTAGAGATAACAAGAGGAAAGACCTTGTCAAGGAAAGTTAACCTTTTAGGAACAAAGGGGGGAAATAGTCAGAAGCAGAGAGATAGCAGTGACAGGGGGAGTCATCCAGTTATGACAAGAAAAGGTTGATGAAGGAGTCCCAGTAAGAGAGGTGAGCAATATTGAGTATTCTATAGAGGATACAATGGAAGCTGAAGATGAACAGGTCCAAGAACCAGAAGGAGAAGACTCTGGTTTAGATAAAAATATTCTGTAGGACTCGAATAAGAAAATCCATCATGTCAGGGGGAGTTTGTATTGGTTGAATATCTGATACCTCTTAAACATACTGCAACAGCTCGGGGGGAGCATGTTTTATTTGACATTGATGTCAAAGGGGGAGAAAAGGAGTGGTCCGGACCGGATGCTACAGTTGGAGGTCCAAACAGATTAGCACAGCCATTCAGGGTTGCCATCAATGCCAAAGGGGGAGATTGTTGGCATGTTTACAAGAAGAGTGTGCTTGTCATTGATGGCAAGAACAACAACAACGATGGCATGTCTACAGGCAAGAATAACAGAAACAATAGCATGCTTATAGTTATTGATGGCAAGAACAACAACGATGAAGGTATGGTTACAGGAAAGAATAGTAGCGACATTGGCAGGTTTACAGTTGGGAGACAACAATGGAAAACAGGCAGGCAAGGAAGACCAACAACGCAACGATGATCGCATGGAAAGATCAGAAGCGTAAACTCCATTTCGGAGTTTCAGATACCGGGAGTTGGAGGAGTCAAGGAAGCAACTCATGACAGAAAATCGCGAAATGCGAAACCACGACTTAATCTCCATTTCATAGTTTTGGATACCGGGAGTTGGAGGTGTCAAGGACACCCATGACAAGAATGATGAAATCGCAAAATGCGAAACCACAACTTAATCTCCATTTCAGAGTTTCAGATATCGAGAGTTGGAGGTGTCAAGGACACTCACAACAAGAATGATGAAATCACGAAATGTGAAAGATCAGAGCATGTCAGAGACTCCATTTTGGAGTTTCACAGACCGGGAAATCAAAGATCAAAGGAACATTAACATTTGAAGTAGAGAACCTCAAAATCCCAAAAGCAGGAGGACCATCCATCTTCGGGAAGGACACATGGTTACAGATCAACATTTCGTTGTCTAAGAGGTCAAAGGAAGGAGTGCCCTAACCTCTCAAACTCGCGATATGTGAAATCGCGAATTAATCTGATTCATTGATCAAAGGGATATCCTAGACCATTGATCAGGCACAATGAAGGCTCGTGAATTTGTGAAATGATCCTGGTCATTGAAGCCAGAGGACACATGGCAAAAGATTGGCATTTCACTGACTGAAAGGTCAAAGGAAGGAGTGCTCTAACCTCTCTAACTCGCGATATGTGAAATCGTGAAATAATCCTAGCTGTCGGATCGAGGATTGATCTGGACCGTTGATCAAACACGACGAAGGCCCATGAAGTTTCGAAATCACGATAAAATCTGGACCGTTGGGTCCATAGGACACATGGAGAAAGATCGTCATTTCACTGACTGGAAATTCAAAGGAATGGGGTTCCCTAACCTCTTGAACTCGTGATATTCAAAATCGCGTGCCGAAATGCGAAATTGTGAAACGCCTTTTGGTGCAGCCTATGGTCACCACTGGTGGTCACGTGAGGGGAAGAATCTAGTGGAGCTAAAATTTTTCGGAGTTTCAGGGATTGCAACTTGGAGTGTCGAGACTCTTCACCACAGGACTGCCGAAATGTCGAAATACCGAAATGCAAAACGGGAAATCAACGCGAGACCCTATGGTTGTAATCCAACGGTGTTGGATACTTGGAAATCTGATTGAAGGGCTACTATTTCTCTTCATGATTAATTGTTCAGTTACAATTCAGTTAGCAGAATCGAATCATGGTTCTTGGACGGTTGGCGTTTCAGGTGTTGAAGCGTTGTTCTAGGGATTTGAGGGGTAACCGAATGGGTTGTAGAATATAAAAAGAAACATGCAGTGACTGTGTGTGGTTGGTTGTTCTGAATGAAAAATGAGTTGAACTGTAAAGAAGGGAAAATTACAGTATGCACAGTGTGAGACCAACAGTATACGCAGAGTGAGATAAAACTCAGAGGTGAGTAATAGATGAGGAATAGACAGAAGCAAGATGCAGTTTTCTTTTTGAGGCTTGAGCGAGCGAAGCAGAGAAAAAGTGGAGTGGCAGTGAACAACCCGATGAGCAGAACCATGGCACGGTGAAGAGCATGCAGAGGCACTATGCATGGAGGACGAAGAAGGTGCACATATAGTATAAATACGCAGAACAGAGAAGAGATGGAGTCTGCTGTTGAGAGTGATTCAGGCGTGTAGAAGGAGGCAGTGTGCAGCAACTGAAATACAAAGAAGAGGAATGGTGCATTGAATGGACATGGCGCATAGAGCATAAAAGGCATAAGAACAGAAAGTGCAAGGCATGTGTGCAGGAAGACAGTGAGGCAGACAGAGCAGGGCAGTGTAGCAGAATAGTGATGAGACTGGTAAGCCATTGATGAACATTATATCACTGTAATAAGTTTCAGTAGCAAAGATTGATATTTCAGGGTGGTTGGGAGGTGCTAGGGAGGACTGTTGTCCTCAGAGGTTCAAGTGGGTGCTTGAACACAGGGAGTTGTAGCTTCCATCTGGTTGCAGCCAGAGAAACTAGGGTGGTAGGGTGGTGCAAGGGAGAACATTGGTTCTCTGATATATAGGTTTGTGCCTGTGTAACTGGAAGTTGGTGCTAGAACTCTTAGGAAGTTGGTGCTTCCATCCAATTGGTGCTGGAACTCTTAGGGAGTTGTTGCTGCCTTCTAGTGGGTGCTAGAGAAACTAGGGAGTCAGTGCTTCCTTCTAGTGGGTGCTAGAGAATCCAGAGAGTTGGTGCTCTCAGCAAGTAGAAGCTTGCAAAACAGAGGTTGTAGCCTCATTATGAGTTGGTGCTCATATGTATGATAATGTACAGAATGTAAAGATTACTTATCATATAAAGAAGAAGAGGTTTTTACCCTTTATGGGTTTCCTCAGGAAATATCTGTTTTTGTGTATCTCATATGTGTGAATGATGTTGAATGTTCTATTGCTTACTTCCCTGCATTATTGTGATCATCATTGAGAGTTCTGTAATGAATTTAAAATGAGCATAATTGTTTAAGATCGGTAACAACTGATTCGCCCCCCCCTCTCAGTTGTCCAACATTTTTAAGATCTAGCTTCAATACCAACGATTTCATATTCTTTTTTTTTTATACTGTGGAGGCTTTCATGTGCCATCCCAATTGCATCCTGAATCCTCCTACCCTTCAGGAATCCTAGCTGTTCTGAAGATAGAAACTTTGAAAATATCAGTTTTATCTAATTTGCAAGAATTTTTGAGATCACCTTATAAATTAGATTACATAAGGAGATTGGATGGTAGTCGTCGAAGGAGACTGGTTTGTTTACCTTCGGGATGAGAGCCAAAAAAGTAGAATTTAAACCTTCACAAAGATGGCCTTTTCTCCTCGAGCCCTCCACCATCTCAAGAAGATCACTTCCCACAAGATCGAAGAAGAAAAGAAAGAAATCTAGTGTCCACCCATCAGGGCCAACGCTTCTTTCTTTTTGAAGTTTTCGAGAACATATTTAATTTCCTCCAAGGTTATAGGTTTGAAGAGAGACTCAGCTTCCTGCTCATTCACCATTCTTGGGTAAAGGCTGGAAAACCTGACCAAATCATTATAGTTGCTTCTCTCTTTTTTTTTATAAAATTGTTTGAAATAGTTAACAACCTCCTCTTTAATCACCTTCTGATCAATAATGTTATCTCCATTGTCATTTGAAATCTCCTAGACGTGTTTTCGGTTCCTGTTGAAGCTAGCCATCTTATGGAAAAATTTTGTATTAAAGTCTCCTTTTTTAATCCAAGTAACCCTACTTCGGATTCGCCAAGCATCCTCCTCCCGGCGGAGAAAGTTATTCCTGTTTGTTTCCAGCTCACCAAGCCGCCTCTTTTCCTCCAATGGTAAGGGACTCTCGACAGTTTTAAATAAAATTTGTTCTATATCAATTTCCAGATTTACCAATAGTAATTTCTCGTTCGCCTTGACTTCTTTAATCCACTTTTTAGTTTGACTCTTTAGTTGTTTTAGTTTACAAACTAGTCTGACCTGTTTTTTTCCCTCCACCAAGAAACGAGGGTCATTCCAGATAAAATGGACCATCTTTACAAAGTTAGGATCCCTCAACCAATGTGCACTAAATTTATAAGGGAACGCCTTGTACAACGGAGAATTATCCAATTGGATAAGAAAGGGGGCGTGATATGATACATATGGGTATTCCACCCACAACCTGTATAAGCATCGGTAGACATGAGTCCTTCAGCAACAAAGCACCTATCGAGCCTTCTAGCAATAAAATCTTGACCAGATCGGTCGTTTCGCCAGGTAGGGACCAACTTGGGAGGCTTAACATTGATCAGCTTCTGCAAGATACCAGATATATAAAATATGCAGAAC